>CM076083.1:35077500-35677500 GCA_038088235.1 Zacco platypus | reverse complement strand
CTGTTGCAGCTGTTATACATTTCTTACGTTGGGACAGTTACAAAACTTCAAATATATAATTGCATTTTTAAACTAATTAAGTTATGATTATCATTAAGTTAAACTCACCAATCAATGGGATTTTATCAGCCGTAGAGGGAAGCGTGTCATTAAGAATCAACAGCATCACAGAAATTGACAGCAATAAAGTCACTTTAAAACTCAGCTTGTCTGCTTCATTTGCATCTATGAAGAAGGAGATCACATCCAGCACAAGGAAGAAAAATATTGGTAGCATGAAATTGATGAGATGCAGAAGAGGCCTCCTCTTGATAGTGATCTGTCATATAAGAACAGAAACAGTTTAACAATTACAGCAGTGAAGCTAAATGAAGAATTATGCAAGTCCAACTACAGCCATCTAATGTATGCCAAATATGTGGCAAATATAAAAAATAAAATTATACGATTCAATTGATTCTTCATAGTAATGCACCGTCACTGTCAAATTAAAACAAAAAATTTACTGATTAACAGAATTTACATGTTTACTTGAACTACTATAGATTGTGAAAAGAAAAAGAAATACAATGACGATAAATCCATAATTGTATTATTTGAATACAATTCAGTAATATGTTGGATAATAGCCATATATTATTTATAGATTTAATATATTTTATGCTCTTGCCATTTTAGGGTTAAAAAAAAAACGTTTAAACATTTATGTATTTTGGCACATATTTTGCTAGTTGGTTTGATTATTTTTACTTATTGTTCTGTACCTGATATATCAGCTGATTCTTGACACCCCATATTAAAGTGGTATTAGAGTGAGTCATATTAATACCGATGAGCTCCCACTCTCCCTGGGCCTGAAAGGTATCCTTTGACTCGAGGGTCAGCCATACGGAACCATAGATTGTGTTAATTGTAAGCTCTTTCACTGTGGGAACAGAACTGTATAATTGAAATTAAAGTCAAACTGTTTAGAGGAAGAAATCATGTTATGTTTCATGTATGTGTCTCTCAAAACTGATTCATGGGTTTCAGATGTACCTGAATGCGCTGAAGATTGAAGTGTTATATTGCAGCTTTGGGTGTCGAAGGGAAACTTGTATAGGTCCATCTTACAGGCAGTGGTCAGAGATAAAACATCAGATGAGACTGTAAAGCCATAGCTGAACAACTGCACATATGGAGACTCCTTTGTTCCAAACTCGGTCTTAATGCTAAATGGATAAAAATAATAATAATTTTAACCCTCTATGGTGTTTCTTCATTTATAATTGTCGCATTTAAAATACAATAAAATACCGTATTCAACCAAAAAATAAATGAATGAATAAATAAATTTAGGATTGTCATATGAGATCCCCTTCAGCCAGAAAAATTAAATCTATGTTCCATGTGCTTGACATTTTTGCCAACAAGGACGTGAAGGAAACATGAGCACAAGTTCGGGCACATACTGTAAAGGCTTCATTGTGAGTTCATTTTAGACTAGGAAATTGTGACACCCAAATGTGTTTTCTAAAGTTTTTGGCCATTTTTAATGCACATTTTGTAAATTCAATAACTCAAATCTGTGAGTTATGCATAAATAATAAAGTACTTTCAAGGGATAGATTTTTTCCTGTATAGCTGCATTACTGGCAGACAGTAGCCTTTTTGCCTGTGTTTTAGATTTATGTTTGTAAGTTTTATAGAAGACAGAGAGGAAAAGCTACACCTTGTCCAGACAGTATTGATGATAGTGACGGCAGTGCATCAGAAAATAAGGTCGTAGTAAGAAAAGAAGAAGTTGAAGATCAAGGAGAATCAAGGAGGCCCCATACTTGAGGGGACTCCGTGGTGAACGGACTGAAGGGGGATTCCTCTCCGGAATGCAATTGTGAACCGACTGCAGGGCCCCACTTCTGCTACCTTGCACTGGATCCTGCCCCATATTTGGGACGGCCCTTGAAACAGTGGTAGTGATGGCAGAGATAAAGTCAGGTATTTGAATACTATGCAAGATGTGATCCATACTTCAACCAGAGGTCAGGAAAGATCCCACTGCCTGTTGGCCTCACTGCACTGACAAGCAAATGCTCCAAAAATGATGACTGAACAAGATATAGTTACGTGTGGAAAGTGTGGGGTTCACTGAAGATGGAGAGTCTTGTTGCTTTTCACTCGTCCTACAATCATTGATTTAGAACTCCAAGAAAGAAACAATGTTAAAGGTTGTTTTAATGTTTGTTTTTTTTTTGTTTTTTTAAAACCCTAACACATGGTTTCACTATTTTCCCTGCACAGACCCCATTTTAAAGCCAACACTGACCTCAAAGACGGTAACTTCAAATGAATTCAATAAATCATTAACATCTAAACCTGTTAGTTCTCATAAGAACTTCTGTAGACGTATGACAGAAATAAAGTCAGTGTAGTTAGCTGTGAGTGAAGCTGGGAAAGTTTTGTAGAATTTGTGGAGTTGTTCAGTCAGATCTCAAGAGATTAAATGTCTTTTATCTTCAGTTGATTTCATCGAAGGCTGTAACAGAAGTTAGTTGTAGTTCTTGTGTTTCTCTGTCCTTCAGTGATTCTGTTTGTTAACAGCAGGTGTTCATCACTAATGTTCAATCATCACTTAATGATCTCATTAACTCTGACACTGCTTCAATGGTACTTTAACTCAGTAGTGCGCACATAAATGACCACTAAACAGTGTTCATTAACCTGGGCATTTTTCTGTGAACTATTACATAAATCTTACCTATTTCATTTACATATGACTGACAAATATGAATCACATTAAGTTTATTAGTTTGTTTATGTTAAAACTATGTAATCCAAATGGATGGAAAATTGCTATGTAATTAAATTACATAAAACTGTTTAGACTGAAATATTTTTTGAGTGTGCAGTAAAGTTGCATCAGAATTTGTCAAGTTTTTGACATTTTCACATTTTCCATTCAGCACTAGATGAAATGGAATCTTAATACAGCTTTTTAATGTTTTTTTGAAGCACTAAGACCTTTTCAGACATTTTCAGATGTGTGCAGTTTTGCCAAATTTTCCAAAAATAATTTACGCCAATAGGACAACGTCAGTTATAAATGACAAAACCCTAAAAAAAAAATGTCAAAAGATCAGAAGTAGAAAATGAATTTTGAAAAATAATTTCATTATATTTTTCTAACTGTGATTTCATAATTTGCCCCATATTGATGTTTGGAGATTTCCATTCCCCCTTAAACTTGGCAGGATTGTACAACCCTGATATAAATGAAAGAGACAAAAATGCCCTTAATAAAAATGTAAACGTTCTTTTTATACCTTTCTACAATTCCAATGTCTGGAGTCCAAAACATATTTTTTGGGGCTGCTAGTGTATCCATTCCACAAAACTCCTCGTAATCCCACGCCATCTTGAAATTTGCCCATGCCTAGAAAGTTATGAATGTAAAATTCAAAGTGATATTATTATTATTATTATTATTATTATTATTATTATTATTATCTAAGGGTGAGATGCTTGATATTTTCATTATAATCAAGTAAAAGTTTGTGAAATAAGAGGAAAATTTGGTTTTAAAACACTTACAGTTATCATTTTGACCTGTGTCGAGAAGCTCTGGTCTTTTTCATTCTGTAGATGAAAATGGTTTTGAGTGATGTTACACCTGCTTGTCATTCATAATGATCTGAATGAGAAGATAAATCATGCTGGACTCATACCACTTCTATGATGGAGGTCACATACAGGTCCACATAAACACGGGTAATAGGGTCCCAGGACAAAGGCCTCATGCGGGTCGTCTGAGCGTCATTCTTGTCCAAGCCGAGATGTTCAAAAAGTGCTTCATAAGCAGCAGCATATTCTGTATAGCTGCAGTTATCAGCAGCAGACACCCACCCTGAGCAAATGAGGCTTTCTGTTACATACCAGAATATTTTCCCCATGAAAGAGTGGCTACTTTTACATACAAAATGTAAACCGAAAACTGCCATTAATGCTCCTAATCGGAGTAAACAATCACAATAAGGAGGAACTTATTGCTATTTTAATTACATTACACAGGTACATACTGGCTTTAATTACATATTTTTCCATTTTGTTACTAAGAGATGTGAAACAATACATTTCCTGTGTAATTTTGATAGATTTCACGTTTAGCTGTATCATGTGTGAGTTTATCCAATGCATTTTGTTCACATGGAAAAGCTGAAACATAAAATGGTGGCTTCTTTAGGATTGACACTCATAAGGGTTTAAACAGCATACCTTCTAATCATTAAAATGGTTAAAACACTGTACATATAATACATCTTAATCACTATTAATTGGTTATTCCATTTAATTTATATTTGTCCCACTGAAGCAATTCTTCACTATGTGTAAAATATGTGTTAAAGACAAATTGAACTGTTGAGTGAACACATATTGTGTTGGTAAGACACTAATACACTAACTAATGTTAACAAATGAAACCCCATTTTGTAAAGTGTTTCAATTAGAATTTTGTGGTTTAAAATGTACTTACAGACAGAGGTAACAGCAAACATTAGCCATTGTAGGTACATGCTCAACAGATCCCAAGTGCCTCAAATGCTTTGGCTGAAGGATGAGGAATAACTCTCAGATATCTGCTATTTGGTAATATTTAAGCCCTATCGGAAACATGCCCCACCTCCCAAATATGGTCAAAATATTTTATTAACGATAGAGAATCAATAAGGTTGACATAACCCCTGGGGACACACATCACAGACGGGAATTATAATGCGTTAAACATCTAAAAAGTCAAATATTTGTGTAAATATGGGACTACACTTAAAACAATCCTCTTTGGAGCATTTCTTCATGAAATATGAGATGACACTCCTGCAGGGGGAGAAAGGATACCGCTTACAGATGACCAAATGACCAAAATTAATATGTGTTGTTTGTTTGTATTGCCACAGGGCAACAGACCTGTCAGTTTAATATAATACAGGGGTTTTCAAAGTCAAAGATCCTTCTGAAATTACACAATGACCTAGGTCATCAATTTTTCCTATAGGTAATTGCACATTTGCATCCTCCCATTGAAAAACGTTGAAAGCGATAAGCTCGTAATCATGACTCCAGAAGTACAAATGATCAAATTTCCGATAGTACGTGAAGGCAGCATTAATCTATAGCATTATATCATCTGTACTTAATCTATACTATAATTTAAAACAAATCAGCCGCAAGTGGCAATCATCAAGGTCCAAACAACAATGGCCCATGTAAATGATTAGTGATCCAGTTGAAATGTATCTCATGATGTGGTTTGATTAAAGTCGTAAAAGTACATTTTGGATAGTTTGATGAAACGGGCAACAGCAACAATCAGGTGCCAAAAGGTACAAGGGAATTTCAAAGGAAATCACTTCCTCTTACTGTTAGATTAAAAGAGCATTAATAAAATAAAAACGTGTATAAAAATATGTGCGTATAGGGATGTGATCATCATATATGTGGCGTGATCATTATGTCTGTGTCTCCATCTGTGGGAAACAATAATATCACAGCCTTCATTTTACAGATGAAATGGCTTAGAATTTGCACCTTTGGTGTTTGGACACCTGATAAAAAAAATATCACTATCCAGGGCACCAAGAAACTGTCATTAATACATAAAAAGAGTTTATTGTTATTTATGTAGGCTCCTTGGATGACATTGGATGTTACGTGTATGCTATGTCTTGTGTTTCCTGTGACCGAGTTTTAATTAATTATTGATTTCATTCACCTGTTCCTTGTTAATTATCTCATTTAGTGCCATTGGTTTGCCTTGTGTACGTATACCCTGTGCTCTCCTCAGTCTTCGTCTGTTCTTGTCTATATTTTACATGCTTGTGTTCTCTTATCTGGAATTTGGTTTATTAAATACTATTCTTGGACTATTCCTGTCATGCGCTTCATTCAACCCACATGTACCGTGACAGACATAAAAATCTCAAGTTTTAAAGCGACTTGAGACTTCTGAGACTTCTTATCAGAGGTGTGTTCTGGATTCAAAATGTTTTGGGTCAATCAACTTTATTGTGCAAAATGTTAAATTTAAGGTCCATAAAAATTGTGATAATAAAACATGGTCTAAATTTATCTCAACACAAAATATGTATTTTTTAGTGCAAAATATTTCAAGGCACATCAGCTCCATGTTGATGATGAAATTTACAGATAACATCACAATATGTGCAGCAATATCCACTGATGGAGTGCTGTTATACAAACTGCTATTTTGGCCATACAACATCTATGGCAGTGATAGATAGTAATGAAGTATTTTTACAATTATCTCTACTTTACCAGAGTATTATTATTTTGAGAAAATTTTACTTCACTAAATTCAAAAGCATAAAATCATACATTTAACTCATTTCCTAAAACATGTTGTTCCTCATTATTTTGAACGGAAGAAATCGCCACCTGCTCCGAGATGCGATAGGGGTGTTTTATTCGTGAACGAGCTGATTCATTTCAATGAACCTTTTCAATGAATCTCTTCTCAAGTCCACAATTCACTGATTCAAATGATCCGGTCAGAGAGAGTCGCCAGTTAACAATTCACTGAACTCACAAGTCTCACTCAAAATGAGCCAAGAACTAGAGATCCTGGGGACTTGAATGTACGCGAGATTGATGGGCGCGAAAAGTGTGTTAATGCTAAGCTAATGCTGAATTTTAGGATTGGTTATTGTGAATGACAATCATGACTGTCAGTTGTTTGTGAACTAAATCTGCTGTAAATGGCAAGCAGTTTAAGCCCATTGTAATGCTTGAATGAGGACATGTCAACATTCGTATCATCGTCTCAAAGGGGTAGATTTTATGTAAAAAATTAAACAAAACAATAAAAGAATACAAATGAATCTCCATTAGGGACGGTAAGATTCAGCGATTTGTATCGGCATAAAAGTAAACAATGCAATGTTGGCATTTGTATTATGATGCATTGTTCCTAACATATTTGCATTGGTAAAAACCAATTTATTTATATATAATTATTAGTACGTGCACTATACTTTTATTATTACGAAAGTGACCAATAATTTGTGACCAATATTTTATATGTAGATTGAGTTCTCCTCCTCAAATGCGTTCTCTCATCACTATTGCTGCTACGTAAATATGATGTATCAGAACCCTACGGTACGGAGACCAAGGCGTGTCCTGACAGTCACATGGAATATAGATTAACACAGCACTACAAAGGCCTGTTTGTGAAAGGGCCGTGCGTTAGAATTCAGAAGGTGGATATAGTTTTTCAAAACATTGTTGGTATTTGAAATCAACCCAAACAAAACCACCCCTCTCTTCATTGTAGTGCCTCTAAGACTCACCCTCCAAAATCCTAACCACTCTGCTCCAAGTCTGTCTCGAACCCCAACCCGATTGCTGCTGGCAGGAAAAGGGAGTGCAATAACAATAACGCCAAACTCCAAATTCTCCAGCTGATGTTAGTGTGAACTGCTTTAGCTGGTCAATTCTCACTAGCTGGCCACTGTAACACACGCAATGCGAGAGTGGATGTTTATCACAGCTGACGCACAACAAAATAATGCTGATTGGTTTCGGCCCGACTAACTTCCAAAAGTGTTTTTGAAAAACTACTCACCCCACCTTTAAGTTAATTCATGATTTGCTGTCTGTCTGAAACAAAGAAATATCTGTACCACATTTAAGGCCCTATGATTTCTTCGATGCAGAAAACTGATTAACTGTGTTTGACCCTCTGCCTGGTATGGAAAAAGATTAGATTATTTGTATTATTAAACTGTATTTGGATTCTCACTCCTTCTGTTGTTTGCCTTCATTCCACCTCCACCAATACATTACACCTACTTATTGAATTGTACCCCCCCAGGTATGGACATTTACATCCCTAATCTCTGTGTACCTTCCTCGTTGCCGTAGCGGTTTCATATATATATATGACGATACACGATATAAAACGTGTGTAGCAAGGTAAAATGTTATGCACTTTGTCCTATGTGACGTCTGTTTTTATATTGTTTGCACCTTCCCTACTGCTGTAGCGGTTTAAAATTATACATTTACACATATATTGTTATTCCTCATTTTTAAATACTAGATGTTATATTTATTTTCAGTTATTTGCACACATGAAGTATCAGTAACCTGAATTGATATTATATTTAATGTTTTAATAGTGTATGACAAGTTTTGGTGATGTTTTCTTACTTGCAGATCAATCATGTATCTGCATCCACTAACCTTCCTTACTGATTGATGTTGAGGGTATCTGTACTTTTATTCAAGTACTCAATTCATGTTCATCCATCACTGCTCTACAGAAAAGGGTTGTGCTTTGTGAAGAAAGGGACGCAGTGAGCAGAAATCAGCCAACATTTATAATTGTACGGGACAATGTGGTAAATACACACAGGGTAATAGACTAACAAAACTGGTGCAAACAGTCAAGTGCTTCTTCTATCAGCTTGAATCAGTCGGCCCATTCTCCTCTGACCTCTAGCATCAACAAGGCATTTTCTCCCACAGGACTGCCACATACTGGATGTTTTTCCCTTTTCACAACATTCTTTGTAAACCTTAGAAATGGTTGTGTGTGAAAATCCCAGTAACTGAGCAGATTGTGAAATACTCAGACCGGCCCGTCTGGCACCAACAACCATGCCACGCTCAAAATTGCTTAAATCACCTTTCTTTCCCATTCTGACATTCAGTTTGGAGTTCAGGAGATTGTCTTGACCAGGACCACAGCCCTAAATGCATTGAAGCAACTGCCATGTGATTGGTTGATTAGATAATTGCATTAATGAGAAATTGAACCGGTGATCCTAATAATCCTTTTGTTGAGTGTATATGTTGCTATATATTTAATACAGCCCTATTCTCTGTCAGTGTGTGTGTGCGCGTGTCAGTCAGTCAGTCAAGCATGAGGCCACATGATTTCCACCAAAAATGAGTTTTATTAAGACCAACTAACCAAAAAATGTCACTAATAAAGAATACAAACTGAATCAACTTTATCCAACAAATAATCTAACAAATAAAAGCAAGATTTAAATAACTGAGGTCCACAAAATAAACTTCAACCTTCAACTCAGCATAAGGAAAAACTGAGAACTGAACAGAACAAAAACTGATCCCTTCACCGAGACAACCGATGTGTATTTAAGATAAGATACACATCATATTTAAGATAAACAGTGGGTGCACTTAAACAAGACATTTTTTATTTAAATATGACAGTATTTAGCGCTCCATATTGCTACTACTTAGTACTACTTGAGTAGTTTTTCAGCAAACTACTTATTTACTCTTACTTGAATCATATTATTCTTCAGTACTTCTACTTGAGTACAATTTTTTAGTTCTCTTTCCACCATATATAACTGGTTGCTTTGGTTCTTCGCCTAAGTGTTTTTCTGTATTTTTAGTGTAGTATTTTATAAACCTGACAAGATTTCATGCGAGTTAGCCAGTGACTGACTGTAGACTGTATATAAACTGAATAAAAGTTAATATTGTGTACTATCTCATGTATGTAAGACTTCATGGATACCAAAGGCTCCAAAGCACAGACATAAACACAATAATGGTGATTATGTAAAGAACCAAGAAGGTCCAATGTATGATTCTTGCCACTTTGGTCAAGAACTGTTTCTGTCGTTGGTTTTGTTGAGTTCCAGCCTGATCCTCAGGGAGGTTCTGCTGGTCTCTTGCTCCGCCTGTGAGAGGAAAAAAGTAAAGCACGGCTCTGGATAAATGCTGTTTTGTCTGCATAATCTCATATACCATTTTTTGATGGGGAATCTTTGCTGATACTTCATTATAGAAAAACAAATGAATTTCACATGTGGTTTTGGAGTGATTTGTTTCATACGCAATTACATGGTTTTACATTTTCTAATTTCTGGCTTCAAATGCTATTTTCATCCATCCATCCATCATCCAAAGAGTTTGTACTATTTTAGGCGCACAGGGATGCTGGAACATGTTCATATTTTTTTCATGGAGTCTTAATTTACTCAAAAGATCAATTTTATTTGCTTTTCTTTGCATATGTACCAAAGCGACAAAGCAAACAAATCTTAAATTTAATTTCACTAATAAAAAAGTAAAAGTATAAAATACATGAAAATGTTTCTCATAATCAGATGCTGTGCAAACTTTTACCATCTCGGCCAGGAACAGTAGAAGTTGTTTCCACTGATTTCTTCTTATCTCCTTTATATTTAATACGATCCACAACGACAGTCTCCACAATGCTGATGCCAAGTAGACAGAAAATCGTACAGCAGTAAATCCCTGTGAGAAACAGAAAACTATGACCATTGTAGAGATTTATACATTGATTCTTGTAGTCTGTGATGATGTAGATGAAAATTTGATTAATCAATTTTTGATTATATATTGATTACCAGAATTTGATTACCAGAATTTGATTTCCACAACACTGCTGGATCTCATGCTGTAGAATCATATAACTACTAAACAAGACTATTATTTTCAATAAAACAGAAATTAGTCAATCGGGGTTTTCCAGAAAGCAGGATATGTGACATACCTGCATATGTTTAAGAGTAAGTAAGCAGAAAACTTTTGCTTCCAGAAACAGAGGAAACTTTCAGGGTATGTAAGTAGCCACAGCAACTCTCTGAACATAATCTGCTCCAGAGCAGGTTTTTTTCCAGGTTTAGTTTATTTGAGAGGTGTTCAGCACATGTATTGATGAAGCTCTGAATGATTGCGAACAATATTATACTTATAGTTATATTGATATATAAAGCTGTAACTGTCGCGTTCGATTCTGTTTAGTTTCAGTTTCATGGACTTTGTTTTCATTTGTCACGTTTCTTAGTTCAGTTTCCCGCAACTCATCGGTCTCCATGGTTACAGTCATTGCAACATGATCTCATGAGAATATGTGTGTGTATTTTTACGTAAAGTGTGGCTCCACATCTATTTCCACATCTGGCTCATAAATCAACGGCGCCGCCATTTTGTGCAGGTCAATGTTCCCATAACTCTCATTACTGGAATTGAGAAAAATGGCTGTTTCGTGCTGCTTGGGGCTGTACAAATCACCACACAACTGAATACTGGTCTGGGGGAATAAAATTTCACAGGCAAGTTTTGTGATTTGTATTTGAAGATTTGCTTCATTTTCACAATGGTGGTCAATTATAAACACAAGAAAAGCTCAAATGGGTTAAAAGACAGAAAGTGCCTTTTCCACTATGAGAAATATTTTTTTTCATTTAATGTGAAAATTGAAATTATTTCATTATGGGCTCTTCACAATTCTTATCCCAGAATAAAGCAGCCAAATACAGGACAAGTCTGAGCTTTGACTATTAAAATAAATATCAAGGTTTTAAGTAGCTAGAGATGGAACTTTTTTGTACACCACGTACTTCATAAACAACTGAAATTGGTTGATAAATGTAAATGTCATTTTCGTTTTTATTCAAAAAAAAATAAAAAATACGCAGCTCGCCAGTTTACTGGCATTTGTTTACAGTGGATTTGCCCTCACCAATATGGCGGACGCGTTGACGCATCGCAGCAACGTTCCAAAGCGGCGAATGGGGCGTCTATGTACTTTATTATGTCTATGGACGGCTCACCCTCAACACAAACCAGCATTACAATATGCCAAAATTCCAGCCATTAAAAGGCTGATTAAATTCTGATTGGCTGGCTTGACAACCAATCACAAGACTCCCTGCATTACAGACAGCTCAAAAGGAAAAACACATGGTTCAAAAAACGTTTGTTCAGTGGCTTGAACACTATCAAAGTTCCTTTAAGACTGTATAGAAAGTCTTTGACACTCTTCATTTTCAAATGTCTACCACTCGACGACCACACATAAGTGGCTTATTTTTAATCAAAATCAAATTGTATTATTACATAATGGCGTGTCCCAGTGTTTCTACACCTCAATGAACTGCTAAATTAGTTCTAACTTCTTGCTAAACTGCAAGTTATGAAATTAGTGTAATTTAAAAGTGACCAAGCTGGAGTCTCTAATGTTACATGACACATCTGCACATTCAGGGGTGTTAATTTAACACTGGGGATTTTGCTGTGTAATATTTATATACACCATATATTAATATTTATAACTGCTACAAGAGCTGTGCAAGAGACATGATTTCGGGTATATAAGCACCGCCGCAACTAGAATCAATTTTCCACTTTCCTTGTGTTTCTCTATGAAAATGAACTAGAGACTTGGGATTTCTGCATCCCGTCTTCATGTTGAAACAACTCCCTGAACTAATAATTAAATAAAGAACAGGAAGTCAGGAGGATGTTGGTCTTGTGCTCTGTTGTCCTCTGCTGGACAGATCATGGTGTGACAGGAGGCATCAACTTTGATTTGATCTGCGACTGTTCTGCCTTAAATCCTCAAATTCTCAACTATATTTAATTTTAAGAGAATACTTTATTTAAGTTTAATGATTACTGTGACTTCATTTGAGATTCAATTAAAGGATTGCATTCTTAAAAAAAAAAAAGTAATATTAAATAATGAGGTCAATGTTAGACTCACCAATCAGAGGGATTCGTTCAGACGTAGAGGGCAGCATGTTATTAACAAGCAGCAGCATCACAGAAATAGACAGCAGTAAAGTCACTTTAAAGGCCACTTTTTTTTCTCCTTTTGCATCTATGAAGAAGGAGATCACATCCAGCACAAGGAAGAAAAATACCGGTACTATAATGTTTACGACATACAGTAGAGGTCTCCTTTTTATGGTGATCTGCCATGAAGAGAGAGAGAGAGTAACATTAACATCACTATGGACTTAAACATTGATAAAATAAAATGAAAAAGTAAAATTAGTCTCTTATTAGTAATAATTAAATTAGAGAGCTTGTTACTAGCAATAATTAAATTAAAGAGCCAGATATATTGTGAAATAAAACTTATATGGCGATATCATTTCATTTAAATTTTAATGGTGACAAAGATCTGTGATTGGTTAGAATTAAATTTTTCATTTTATGATAGCACTTTACAAATAAGACTCATTAGTTAACATATATTAATTTATTAACAAGAACTAACAATGCGCAATACACTTACTATATTTCTATATTTATTAATCTTTGTTAATGTTAATAAAAATCAGCTGTTTGTTAATATTAGGGTTAACAGTGCATTAACTATGTTAACATACATCTTTTGATTTTAAAATTGTATTAGTAAATAAATGTTGAGATTAACATTATTTAAGTTTAATAAATGCAAGAAGTGTAGTTTATTCTGTTACGGTGGCCGAGAGAGCTCAACGCGCTGCAAATTAAGAAAACGCATGCAAATAGAAAAAAAAACTCCAACAAATTAAGAAAATGTGCACATGTGTTGTCAAACTGATGATCACGTTTTCTTAATTTGTTGGTGTTTTCTTATTTGCAGTGCGTTGTAGTGCTGCAACGATTCACATTCATCTCGCGTAATGGCGGCTTCTGCTCCTGGGAACGGAGAAAGTTCCATTCTATCACAAAAACCTAGACCACGATTATCAAAAGTATGGGAATACTTTAAACAGAGGCCAAATAAAATGGTCCTTTGTTCATTTGCAAAACCGAAATGGCGTACCACCTGTGGAATTTGATCTCTGCCAAATTTTTGCGTGTGCAAGATCATATTTTGAGCGTGCAAAAGGGCATTTCGTGCGCGCGTTTTTTGAGGAGAAAATCTTCGTCTCGCAAATAAGAAAATATTTCGAGCGAGCGAAAATCAGTTTTGCATTTCAAAGAAGTTTATTTGGATGTGCGCGGACGTTCTCTTTCGTACGTGCGAGGTTTCAGTTGCTCGCGCTCCTGATACTCGCTAAGCGCCGACCGCTCGCCTGCTCAACACAAACCAGCGTTACAATGTGAGAGAATTCCAGCCAATCAGAATTTAGCAGACTCATCTCCCTTGACAACCAATCACAAGACTCCCTGCATTACAGTCAGCGCAAGAGGAAAAACACATGGTTCAGGAGACGTTTGTTCAATGGCTTGAACACTATCAAAGTTCCTTTTAAGACTGTATAGAAAGTCTTTGACACTCTTCATTTTAAAGTTCAAATGTCTACCACTGGACGACCACACATAAGTGGCTTATTTTCAATCAAAATCAAATCATATTATTACATAATGGCGTGTCCCAGTGTTTCTACACCTCAATGAACTGCTAAATTAGTTCTAACTTCTTACTTAAAAAAAGATCACTAGATTAAAAAAAATAATAATAATAAAAATAATTGTTAGAGTAGTTGACTAATCGGAAAAAATAATCGTTAGATTAGTCGACAGAAAAAATAATCGTTAGTTGCAGCTCTCTCGGCCACCTTACTATGTTCATGTTAACTAATGAAACCTTATTGTAAAGTGCTACCCATTTTATCTTTTATTTTGCATAGTCAAACTCAACATGTAAATACCCAGGAGAATACTAGGTTTTCATACTGGAGAGGTTATTTTTGCACAGAGGTTACAGAGAAGAATTTATAGTGTCAACCATCACATAGTGAGTCAGCATTGTACACAGTGAAAATTGTAAACTTAAATGCAGGATATGTTTTGCCATACATGTCTTGTTTTTTTTACGCACATGTTAATGGATTAACAAAAGCAACATTTATTTTCTAGCTGTTTCATTACTTAATGCAACCACGTGTTTTGAATCGCCCCCTATACCTTCATTCACTATTCCCTACATTACTCAACTGATATAGTCCACTTTACGGAGTGAAGGAAAACGAGGGAGTGAATTCAGACACTGAGTGCGTTGGAAGTGCTGCCGCTTTTGTATAGTTTGTGCTTTCTGTATAGTAATCATTTGAAACTTAGTTAACTGGCACCTCCAGTAGTAATGAAAAGATTAATCTTAAACTCTGTCATGGAAATTAGCATGCATAAACATTAATTAAACAATTTAATAATCAATCAAAAAATTAATTTATTCCTGTATGATAAACCGCCGTAGACATTGGACCAGTGGTTTGGAAAATTAATGGATGATTCAGCTCCAGGCGCCATCTGCTGGTCAGACGCGGGAATTCATTCGACACGTGACTCTCACAGTGCATTATGGGTATTCTCTAGCCATTGAATGTACTTTGATTGTACACTCGTCATTGCAGTGCATTATGAGATTGATGAATGAGTGCACACAATAAGGTCCACTGTTGGTTCGGACACCATTACAAATGGCTGTGTCATCAAATAGTGCCCTACTTAAGGGTATAGAGGGTGATTTCAGACAGACTTGCTTTGTTCCTGAATGAATCCCCTGCTTGAATGAAACAAATCACTGAATGAGTCTGCTGCAGCCTGCTGTACTTTCTGCATATCTAGATTGATAGATGTCTCGTCCAATCAGCTGTAAGTTTTCTATTCGCAAAATATACCAATCTTTTCTGTTTTGAATGACTTGTCATTGTGTTTTCTGACTTGCTATTTTTGTATTTTTGTATATTTTTTGCACTTCTCAGACACCATTAAAAGTGAATATCCATAGAATATTATCAATATGAATGATTTATTTCAAACAAATTTAACTGAATGGTCCATTAATAAATAATTTCATGCTGATAGACATACAAACATTTCCTTTCACATTCATGGGTTCCATGCAAACATCTGTGCACCTTCTGGTGTGATAGCCATATTATTAAAGTATACACTCTCTTGAGCAACAACTACATATAATTCAATATTAAATAACAGATAAAATACTGTATATTATAATATATAATAATTGAAAACGAACAAAAACAAATAATAATATTAAAAACGTTAGGTTACTTGCGTAACCCCGGTTCTCTGAGAACAGAGCGGACTGAGAGGAAAACGGCCAGGGTCTGTGTGACCTAGAGGCCGATTCATCTCTTGGTTTATTGATATTATTTTGTTCTTGTCTCCCTGCGCCCTCGGCATTGAGCCTGGATGCGACAGAGAATTTTTTATTTGCTTTGAACCCAGGGGCTGAAGTGCTTTGTGACAATACACTTGAGAACTTCTGCTTGCACTCATGAGACCACATTCTTTCGGTGGCTGAGTATTCTGCATTCAAACCTGACGGAACATTATGTGTTGAGGGGGAGCTGAACTGGCCTGAACACAACTTAGAACCATTTTCTCGCCCAAACTCCAGATCTTCCGCTTTTTCGCGGAATATCACAGATATGGTGGGCTCGGGAGAGGACATCACAGAGAACCCTAGGTGCTGCCCGTCCCTCCCATGTAGAGATAGCGTCCAAGGTATCCCTCCTCTTTTTGTTGGAATGGTTAGCGGCCTTGGACTTTGCAGCCGCCGCCGCAAATGACTGCTTTCCCCATGGTTTAGCGTTAGAAGCAGCGGGGGGGCGAGCCGCCTGCTCCGTGCCCTGGGGTTTCGCAGTCCCGGACGCATTCATAAATCTCCTGTTCTGCGTCGGAGGAACAGGACGTGGGGGAACAGGAGGACGCGGTGCTCTTTTACGTGGAAGGCAGATGTCAAACGCCTCGCCTTCCTTCTTTTGGAGGTCGCACCTCTGCCTCATCGCCGCAACGGCCGAGCCAAACAATCCACCCGAATCCACCCGAATCCACCGGGGCATCGAGAAAATCTAATTTCTCTTTGTCCCCGACGCTCGAGAGATTCAGCCACAGCGATCTTTCACCCGCCACGGCAAGAGCCATGGTACGGCTGCAGCTTTGCACCGCGCCACGCGAGGTGCGTAGATTGAGATCCGTTATGTTGCAGATCTCCTCCCAGACCGCCGGGTTGGGATTGCCAGCATCCAGTTGAGTGCCCAGCTCCTCCAACAACTCGGCTTGATAGGCCATCAACAATGAAGTGACGTTAAGTGCCCGCACCGCCAACGCTGAGGATTTGTAAACTTTTTGGTACATGAAAGCAGTAAAGCGTTCCATTTTACCCGGGAGGGAAGGGCTAGCAGATGAGAGAGTGGTCCGCCTGTTAGGATGCAGGTGGTGAGCCACAGATTGCTCGACTGTGGGAGGATTAGAGAGCCCAAGCCCTTCCATTTCACTCACATCGAGCGACGAGTAGCCCTTGACGGGCACGCGGTGAGAAAAGGGTTTGTCCCACGATCACTTCATCTCTGCTACACACGCCGGCAAAGTGGGAAGCAGTTGTTTCGCCGGTGGAAGGCGAGAAGGGAGACTTTTTCCGTCATAGATGTCCCGTTTAACTCCCGGATCCCCAGGAGTTACCGGCCAAGCGATGCCAAGCTTAGCTGCTGCACGCTTGCAAACTTCCACTATGTCGCAATCTACCACCGTCGACGCCACGTCGCCACTTTGCGAGCTTACGGGCCTGGAGGCTTGCGCTGTAGACAGGATAGCGTCATCCTCCTCATCATCCGGCTCATCTCGGAGGAGGCGAGCTAACATCTCCTCATCCTCCTCCTCGTCTCCCTCCACCTCATCGCCTTCCGCAAGCAGCTGCTGGTCGAAAAGCGGGGTAAACTCAGGTGACTCTTAATCCATAATATCCCCCCACGTAGAAAGATCCCGTGGGGCAGAGGGTTGGACCCCCTTCATTGAAGGAGGGACAGAAGACAGGACCGGATCGCCTTTAGAGGATGCAGCCACCCGCAGCCTTCTTTCCAGGATCCTGGCCGGCATAATACGACAGTGCGCGCAACTCTCCGCATCTACCAGCGCGGCCTGAGCATGCTTGACACCCATGCGCACGATACACATCGGATGCGAATCCCTACCCGAGATCATAAATCCGCATGCTGCCGCACACGAGCGCGAAGGGGCATCCTTCCCCTTTTTCCGCTGCGACCTTGGATACCGACATGAATAGAAAATCCTGTAAACCTAGCTCGCCTTGATGCGTTAGCTAGAATGAGAGAAAAATTTTTAACTAAAGCAGAGTAGAAAAGGCTCAGTAACGAGCGGAGAATCCACAACAGATTTCAACTGCACTGCGTTCGGCAACGTCAGCCTTGACGGTACGTTTGTGAACTGAAGCAGCGCAGAACAGGTGCAAAAAGGAAAGTCTTCACGGGGAAGAGAACAAGAATGCCGTTTTCGGGAATCGCAGCTAAATATATAGGGAGGGGGTGGGCTCCTTGTAATTAGCTGTGATTGGTCCGTCCTTCGGACAGACGTGGTGTAATTGGTGCTTCCATGGTCTATCACGCCAGGGGGCGTATCCCGTAGTGAGATACTGAGCGAGATATTTTTAAGGGTTAAAAATGAATAATTTAATTTTGTCACCTATTTTTCACAAACTCATGATTTTTATTTATTTTTATGATTATAATTTTATTTAAATGTTCAATATTGGTTTATATTCCATACCAAGTGCACTGTACCTTATATGCCAGCTGATGCATTTGAATCCATTCAAGAGAACCATTAACTGGAGCACTACTGTTATCTATACTGATGAGCTCCCATTCTCCTTCGGCCTGAAAGAGCTCCTTTGACTTAATCAAAAACATTTTCTCATTTGCAGATAACGTAAAAAGTTTAATCTCCTGGGCTGTGGGAACAAACATTAATATTTTATTATTTTATATTGAAGTCAAATAGTTTAGAAGAATAAATCATGTTATCTTTGATATGTTTGTTTGTCAAAACTGATTCAGGTGTTTCAGATGGATACCTGTATATGCTGTAGACTGAAGTGTTATTCTGCAGTTTTGGGTGTCGAAGGGAAACTTGTAGAGATCCATCTTACAGGCCGTGGTCAGAGCGAAAATTTCAGTTGAGACTGTATAGCCCATAAAGAGCAACATCACGTTTGGAGACTCCTTTGTTCCAAAATCTGTCTTGGCGCTAAATGGATAAAATATAATTTAACACTTTAAAGACATGATGATTGGAGACAGCACTATTCAAATCAAATGTAAATCCAAAAGTAGCTTGTGACGAGCAGAAACACAAGAACTACAACCCAGCCAACACACCCATGTGGGACCCAGGTGGGTCTGATGTGGGTTGCCTAAGTGGGGCCCAGACAGTTTTGTCCTCGGTTTCCATGTAGGCCCCATATGGGTTAGCCCAGATGAAATGAACACTGCGCAGTGTGCACACTACAGGCTGTTAAATGTAACACTTAATCAGTTTTGGAGTTAATGAGATAATGAAGTGATTGAGTGATGACTGAACATTAATGATGAACACCTGCTGTTAACAAGTCGAATCAATGAAGAAAAGATGAACAACAAGAACAGAAACTACAGCTTCAGCCACAGTCTTAGATGAAATCAACTGAAGATAAAAGACATTCAATCTCTGAAGATCTGATTAATCAACTCCACAAACAGCATTACCAGCTTCACTTATTACTGACCAGACTGACTTTATTTTCACATGTCTACAGAAGCTCTTATTGAGAATTAACAGAGGTTTAGATGTTGTTTTATTGGTCAAAAATTATGCCACCATCATGGTGGTCAGGGTTTGTTTTAGTTGGGATAGTTACCCTTTTATGACTTACGTATGACTGATTACAATAGTGTTTTACAGCAAACACTAATACATTGCTGAATTAAAATTATAACAAAGAAGATTAGCTTGACTTTTCTGCTTGAGAGCCATTTCAAGTGAAGATCATAAAGAGAACTCTTTCTCTTTGATATCTTGATCGTCATTTACTAAAAAAAAAAAAAAAAAATCTAAGACAGACGCCACCATAACGGTTCAGTGCTAAAAAAAAGGGCAGCTATTACCGCTCAGGCTTATACATGAAAACATTGCATACAATCCTCAACAGTGGTGACAATAATTATTCATTCTGCAGTGCATGATGGGAGTTTTGTCCTATGGTGATACCCAGCATGAATTGCAGTGTGAAGTGTTTTTTTTCCATCACCATTGTTGAGATTTATATGCTGATTTTTTATGTCTGTGTGTGTCGAAATGATGCAGTAGTTTAAATTTTTTTATGCACCGTATCAATTTAAAATTAATTAATATAACTGTTTCTACTCATGCTGTAAAGCCAGAATATATAAAATAAACACATGATCAGATACTGTAATGCAATCTCACAATGACTACATCATCACAGAAATGCAGTGATCGCACTGTTTTATAACAATGCATGCATTATCACAGAGAGAAATCTAACATAAGTATGGAAGGGTCAAGAGCCCAACTAAAGCAAACTCTGATCTCCATGATGGTGGTCTCATTTTTTATTTTATATTATTTTTCTTGACCAATAAAACAACATCTAAACCTCTGTTAATTCTCAATAAGAGCTTCTGTAGACATGTGAAAATAAAGTCAGTCTGGTCAGTAATAAGTGAAGCTGGTAAAGCTGTTTGTGGAGTTGATTAATCAGATCTTCAGAGATTGAATGTCATTTATCTTCAGTTGATTTCATCTAAGACTGTGGCTGAAGCTGTAGTTTCTGTTCTTGTTGTTCATCTTTTCTGCATTGATTCGGCTTGTCAACAGCAGGTGTTCATCATTAATGTTCAGTCATCACTCAATCACTTCATTATCTCATTAACTCCAACACTGGTTCAGTGTTACATTTAACAGCCTGTAGTGTGCACACTGCGCAGTGTTCATTTCATCTGGGCTAACCCATGTGGGGCCTACATGGAAACCGAGGACAAAACTGTCTGGGCCCCACTTAGGCAACCCACATCAGACCCACCTGGGTCCCACATGGGTGTGTTGGCTGGGAACTGATTTCCAGCCACAGCCTTAGATGAAATCAGCTGAAGATAAAAGACATCAGATCTCAGCAGAGGAAGACAGGAAGACTCCACAAACAGCATTACCAGCTTCATTTATTACTAACCAGATTGACTTTACTTCTGTTAGACTTCTACAAGAATTGTTATTGAGAATTATTGAGAAATTATGTGTTTAATTTGAAATCACTATAACGGTGATTGGTATTTCCATTAATTGGGCTCTTAACTCATATTATACGAATGCCTTTTTTGGCTGCTATGACTGTTTGTCAAACACATTTGCAGTAGCAAAGGAAGCTAAAATAAAATGGGGTCAGGTGTCGATGGTTGCCTGTTAATGGTTACATAATCATCATGAAATAGCCTGACTCCCAGTATGCATCACAGCATGGAAAAATTATGCAGCTGCATTGTCCTATTATTTTTGTTTAATTCTAAATTTTCTCTCTCTCTCATTTTTTGTTGTTGCTGTTTTTAGATTCAAATGACATCATCAGGCTATTTCATGATGATTATAAAACCATCAACAGGTAGCCATCATCATATGATCTCATTTTGCTTTAGCTTCCTTTGCTATTGCACGTGTTTGACAAACACACTGTCACAGCAGCCAAAAACCCCAAACAAAACAACTAATGAAAACACTAATCACTGCTGTGGTGACTTCAAATTAAACATTTTAAACCTCTGTTAATTCTCAATAACAACTTTTGCAGACATCTGACAGAAATAAAGTCAATCTGCTTAGTAATAAGTGAAGCTGGTAATGCTGTTTGTGGAGTTGTTTAATTATTATCTGCTGAGATTTTGAGAGATTTGATGTCTTTTTTTTATCTTCAGTTGATTTCATCTAAGGCTGTGGCTGGAAGTCTGTTGTAGTTCTTGTTTCTGCTCCTCTCTTTTTCAGTTCTCTTCTTTCCTTCAGTGATTCTGCTTGTTAACAGGCTTATTAAGGCTGAGATGACTCCATATTTAATGTACATGTATTTTGTGTCTCAGATAAGGTCCAGTTCTGGTTCATTTCTCTGCTCTTGGCTGATATGTGACATTGCTATGACCTGCTTGTGGTCCAGATCTGGCAAACAGGAGCAATCCGCCCAAGTTTCATCATTCAACACTGTATGTGCCAGATCATCATTCCACATGTACCAGATAAAACATATGTTTACCCTATAGGCAAAATTGCATACTTTTTTATTTGTTTAAAATAACTGAAAAAAACTAAAGAAAACAAAAACCCCCAAAACTGTTTGGCCAGTGGAAAAGAATGAGAATAACGCTTATCTCTTTACTTTATGTAAAGTAGGCCTATTTTATACAATTTTGCTTTTACATATATTTTGATGTATTTATTTTAAAACAAGACAATGATACTAAATGATTTTTAGCAATGTAATGTAACGCAAAGAAAATATATTTCCATATATTTATGATCAATATATTAAAATATAATTAATATATTGAAAAATTTACAGAATGATATATTGAATTTATATATTAAAATACATCGAATACATTAGGAATTGCCACTGTTCATATATTGAAAATTATTTGACAGTATATTATACTGTTATACTTCAGTATAGTACAGATCCCCAAGTTTAGATGTTTTCCAAAACACTGCTCGAAGTGTGATTCAAAACACCCATGTCACGTGACTATGGCTAAATGAAGCTTTGGAGTGTTTCAACAGGTGACATACTTGCAGAATCTGCATTTGATTGACAGGGTCAGGAACAAACCACACAATCGTTTACGCATTATTGTTTACGTCTACCTTTTAAATATATCTTTTTATTATTTAAAAAAAAAAAAAAAAGTTTTTACGGGTTAATCGATTACAATTACAATTTTAACAATTTTTCAAATGTAATTAATGAGATTTGTTGTATTTTAAATCCAATTTTTGGCATAAAATTTATCATACTGATTTCAAAGTTAAGGATTCACTAGTTTGAATATACATTGAACCAAACACTGTAATTGTCACATGTTCAGTTCAGTCTTGTCTTGTTTAGTTTAGTCTTGTTCATCAGTCATTGTCTGCACCTGTTATCTGATAATTCAATATACTTTATTTTTGACAAAACATCCTATGTTTCAGTCGTGACTGCACATTTTCGGTAGTGACAGTATTGTTTTGGTAGCAACGACATCACATTACAGAATTTTAACTCGCATAGTAAAACACTAATGATTTGCATAAGAAAACATATTAAAATTCTAATGATTTGCCTAACTGAACCAAAATTTTGTTTATTTCCCCCCAAAAAACAATTATGTGTTCCCTTTTGTCACTACAAAAACAATAATGTCACTACCGAAACAGTCACGACCAAAACATGTAGTGAAGTTTCATTAGTGACAATTTTAGATACTTTTGATCGTAGCTCAAAAATGATAATCAGCACATGGTTACCTAGCACAGTTCTGAACAGTAGTACACACACAAACACTAAATTTTATCGAATAACACTCAAAAAACAATGATGTTGTTTTGGTTGTGACTGTTTTGGTAGTGACAATTTTAAATAGATTTGAGTCTAGCAACTAGCCTACTTCAACAATACATCATCCATGATGCTCCATTTGAGGAGCACTCATCCTGCCATTTTGGAGGGTACAGAGGATAGTATAATTATATAAATATAATTCAGATACAATCACAAAGTGTTGGGACACTGATTAGAAAGTCTAGAGTTTTAAATAAGTTTAGGCCTGTGTCATCCTTAGCCCTACAACTCAACGGCCCAATCACAACTACTAATCATGTTAAAAATAGCTGAAAAGTGAATATTTAAATATAACATTTCAGTTTGATCTGTCTCTGCACACTGAGCATAAACTTTTCCAAACATAACGTGCTTGTTTTGGAACTTTTTAATAATGAATCAGTAGGCCTAATAGCTCTGCACTATTTCGAGCAAAATTTTTTCTATATATTTGCCTGAAAGTAGGTTTTATCTTCTCTTTTAAAAGGCAGAGAGAGGGAATTGAATGAGGCTCTTGTAAACATGGTGGTGAAGGATTTGCAGCCCTTCACCATCATAGAGAATGAGGGTTTCAGGGCCTGTGTGAACAAGCATGATCCAAGCTATGTATTCCCATCCCGGAAGACACTTAAAACAATGGTCACCGAAAGATACAACAATACCAAGGAAAAGATAATGGAGGACCTCACAAAGGCAAAATGTGTTAGCCTTACGGCTGACATGTGGTCCTCCATTAATATGGACAGATACCTCGGTGTAATTTGCCATAACACCAGAGGCAAAGAGGGTAACTGTTGTTCTGGGTGTAAGGAGGTGTTACCAAACTCACACAGCACTGCATCTCATGGAGGCTAAAGCCTTACTAATGGCTGAGTGGGGAATAACCTCCAAAGTAATGGTGACTGACTGACAATGCATCATAAGTGTCCAGGGCCCAGTTGCATGAAAGCCATTAAGTTATGAAAACCCTATAGTTATAAGGTTAAGGGTACCTTTAGTGAAACATGGGTTGCAAGAAAAAAACCTTAAAGGCTGTCACTAAGTATTTCCCTTAAGTTCAGCTATGCGTTGCAACAAAGTCCTTAGTAATCATTTAGCCCTAAAAAAATTAAGGGATCAAAACAGGTCCCTTAAGTCATCTGCTGAACTCAAACATGATGGATGATTTCATATAAACTCAGGATGAGGAAGTACTGATGTATATTTTTAACGATCAAAATAAGCCTGTTGAAAGTATGTAGTGAAACTTTGGTATTGTAAAAAATAAAATTGAATGAATTGAATTCATATTATTATATCCACTATGCACTTGAATTAACTATCTCATGCTAGACTTTTGTCTTGTGGGGAAGAGTGACTGACTAGCGGCAGGCTTGGGTGCCTTGGGTGACAAAAAACCTTTAACGATCTCCATTGCTCAAATATTGTAGAACAGTTGTTTAGTAAAATTTTAAACTTGTTTAAAAGTCAGTGGTCCGTTGTGCTCTGTTTATTGTGGGAGATTTCGTTACTATAATAACTGCTTCTCCATTGCCATGTATTGCCAGAAAATATCACGAAATGCTTAGTTTAAACACTAAGAGAAACACTCTTAAAGAAATCCCTTGCCTCAGGGATTTTTCCCCTCAAGGATACCCTTACTTAAGAGGTTTAATGCAACTGGGCCCAGCTACTCAACCTTCACCATGTCCCATGTTTTGCCCATAATTTAAATTTGATTCTAAAAAAGGCCTTAGATCAAACCCCAGTTATCAATGAAATACACCAGAAAGCCAGAAATATCGTGGGGATCCAGCTGCAAAGTAAAGGACAAGCTTCTGGAGATGCGGGGCTTGATGAGCAGACCAACTCTGAAACTGGTACAGAAGATTAAGACGAGATGAAACAGCACTTTTGACTTGCTACAACGTGTGTATGTGTAACAAGAGCCAGTGGGTGCTGCGCTTTCCAATTCAAACAGTGATACTGCTCCGCTGACAAGTTTTGAGTATGATATTATTCAAGAGCCATTTTCACGACCGCAATGTAAAGTTACAAAAGTTGCACCCAGTAGAGAAAAACTAACATTAAGAGTCAAGGGTCAAGAGCCCAACTAAAGCGAACACTGAACTCTTAGTGACTTTTGTAACATTAGTAAAGCATGCTTCAGGCAATCGGTTTCCACACACTGTAAAAAATATTGTCTTGGTGTAACAAAAAAACAAAAACATGAGGCGACTGTTTGCATCAAAATTTGGAGTATTTGAACTCAACTAATTTGTGTTTGACCAATTAGACTTGACAAGTTTTCAACATGCACCCTTAAGTAATACCAACACAACTTTCCTTGTAAACTCAACTCAAACACATTGTGTAGAGGAAACATAACTTAATTGAGTTAAAGTAACTCATGTGAATACACAGTACTGCTCGGCCAAAAAAAAAAGTTGCTAGAAACATAATAATCACAGTAATAATGATTCAGTCATAGACTCTTAAGTATTTTCCTATTAAAATCCAAACAGCGACCTTTTGTTTTTGGCCAGGCAGTGTAAGTGTATGTGACCCATGCTGGCAAAATGCTAAATTTCAAAAATTAGTTGTTGTTATGTTCACAATCTCTATTAAAAAACCTTCAAAATGCTTGTTCGTTTATGTTTGTTTTGTTTTGTTTGTGTGTGATTAGTCAGGGCTTAGTATCTGCAGGTTAACTGAAAATATTAATTTGTCTGTGAATCTGTCTAATTTCTTAAACATTTATAAAGTATATCTTCAGTTTTTGTATTGTGACAGACGAGAGTTAATCGTGATCACTGTCTGAACAAACGAATATAGATTACAAAATGATTATGTGAACAATCACTCCTAAAGATCTGATTTGACAGAAAAAAGGTCATTAATGTGCAGTGTGAACCAAACCTTTGAATCTGTTTAGTCATTTCCTGTCATCATATCATTACCCTTATTTCATTCATCATTTTGCAATCTTTCAGATCTATCATTAAAAGGCAAAAACAGCCAAAATAAAAGGTTCTGATAAAAGTATTTTTTTATACCTTTCAATTATACCAATGTCTGGAGTCCACAACAAATCTTTTGGAGCGGAAAATGTTTTAATTCCACAGTATTGTTTAGGAATCCATTTCATTTTCAAATTTGGCCAAGCCTGGAAAGTTATATGAAGTTCAGAATGATTATAAAACGATACTGTATGTTTGTAAATCAAATAAAACCTTTGATCATGTGACAAAATTCTGTAAATTCAGTAAAACTTTGTGAAATAAGAACGAAATAGGTTTTTGAAACACTTACAGTTATCATTTTGACCTGTGTCGTGAGGCTGTGGGCTTTTTCATTCTGTAGATAAAAAGAAGTGTGGAAAGATGTTACACCTGCTTGACATTCATAATGATCTGAATGAGAAGATAAGTCATGTTGAACTCATACCACATTTGTGATGGAGGTCACATATAGGTCCACATAAATGTTGGCAGGGTTGTTGGCATAGTAGGTGTTAGATTTGTAGTTGAACATCAAGGGACACTTTTTGGAATTCTGAGAGTCATTCTTGTCCAAGCCGAGATCTTCCCAAAGTTGAATTCTAGCTTCTGAAGCAGTGCAGTTTTCAATATCAGACACCCGCCCTGTGCATATGAGACATTCGGTAACATAGAAGCATATATTCTCCAAACACACAGTGAAAGAGAATTTCGTGTTTAAACATTCATCCTTCTAAATTTCATACTCTTGTCAGATATACAAAAAAAAAAAAAAACAACACAAACAAACAAACAAAAAAAAACCAGACTATTGCTCTTAGGGGGTCATCAAAATGTTCTTGACATTTACACAAATAAGAGCTTAATCTACAATAAAAAAAAAACATATTGCAAGTTTCAACTGCCCAGTTTAAGATATAAATTACTGTTTTCTTCCCTTTTGAAACACCTGTCACAACACACCCCTTAACATGTGCCATCGTCCACCGTCAACGTCTGTCCATCAATCACAAGAGCACAGCAGCCCCATACGGTAAAAAAATATATTTTGATATTTACTACACTCGTTACTCGTTATTTTAAAATGAAGAAATCGTCACATGCTCAGAGACGCAAAGCAGTGTCCGATTCGTGCATGAACTGATACTTTTCAATCATCCTGTTAAATCAGTTCACAAATCACATCAAACAATTCATTCACGAATTGGACTGATATTGCAGCTGTTCTCGAGTCAACAACTCACTGATTCAATGATCTGTTCAGTGCGAAGCTGTGTCCGAAACCGCCCACTCGTTCACTTGTTCACTAACCCCTATATAGTGCACGGCAGTTGAGCGCACTATATCAGCAAAGAGTGAACGAAAATGAGTGAGCGAATTCGGACGCTGATGTTAATAGCATGCGCCAGACAATTTCGTCATTAACATTTCCTATAGCCATTTAAAATTTGCTGCCTAACATCCTCATCCGTCCCTAAAGCAAATAAAACTTCGTCAATACATCATATTCTAAGACGTAGGTTAAATACACTACAACAGTTCACTAACATATGAGAAACATCGACCAAATTATCATATGATAATAAGTATATATATCATGATATAAACCTGTATCATTTCGCTTCAAAATATCTTTACAAAGATGTTTTAATTAATAAAAAATTACACTTACGTTTGTAGAAGTTGCCGCTTCCCGTATTGCCGTCCGCCATATTTATTTTTCTTTAGCGCTCGATCGTCTTATCGCGTTGGATTTTGGGTAACGGCGTTTTAACGAGTGTACATCGAACGTACGCTCAAAATCAGAGAGGATTGTGGGTAAAAGTAGTGAACGAATGTAGGGAATGCAGTCGTTCACTCAGAATTCGGACAGCCCTACAAAATGGCCGACACCCGATATAGTGCACTATATAGTGGATAGGGAGCGGTTTCGGACACAGCTCGAGTCTCCAGTGAACGGAATTTACAAATCTGAAAATTAGCTAAGAACTGGGAGATCCTCTGAGTGTGCGCGGCTGATGGCGAAAAGTAAGTCAGACTAGTAATGTGGAATTTTAGGCTTAATTATTGTAACTGAAACTCATATTCAGGTCACAATAACTGTCAGTTGTTTGCGGACTAAATCTGTTGTAAAGGGCAATCTGTTTAAACCCACTGAAAAGCTTTAATGCGGACACGTCCACACCAGTGTCTACAGATCGCGATCTCGATTAAACAGTTCAAATCAAATTTTAAAACTAACTTGGCGCTTCAAATAACGGTTCTATCGATTACGTCGTTACGGCACTAGGTGGCGATAAGTGACTGTTAAACTATATGACATTGAATGATTCATTGAAAGGATTTGTTCAAAGATATAAGCTGTGTCCGAAACCGCTCCCTATCCACTATATAGTGCACTATATCGGGTGTCGGCCATTTTGTAGTGCTGTACGAATTCTGAGTGAACGACTTCATTCCCTAAATTCGTTCACTACTTTTACCCACAATCCTCTCTGATTTTGAGTGTACATTCGATGTACACTTGTTAAAGCGCCGTTACCCAAAATCCAACGCGATAAGACGATCGAGCGCGAAAGAAAAATAAATATGACGGACGGCAAGTGTAATTTTTTATTAATTAGAGCATCTTTGTAAAGATATTTTGAAGCGAAATGATACAGGTTTATATCATAATATATATACTTATTATCACATGATAATTTGGTCGATTTTTCTCATATGTTAGTGAACTGTTGTACATTGTGTTTAACCTACGTCTTAGAATATGATGTATTGACAAATTTTTATTTGCTTTAGGGACGGATGAGGATGTTAGCCAGCTAAATTTAAAAAGAACTCAATGTGGTCATCTGTTTTCTGAGCGGAGAAACACTGCCTAGCAAGGATGGGAGTGAGTTTTAGGAATATTATATATATATATATATATATATATATATATTCTCCTCAGGAAAAGAAGTTTCATCAAAACGAAAACCAACAAGATGGAGTACATATTTCGCCAGGTTTACCTCAGGAGTCAGCTAGAGGACACTGACTGGAAACCTCGCGAAAATGTTTAAATAACATGTTCATACCATGGTTCATACACTGGTGTTCTTGTTGACAGTTTTTAAAATTTTTAAAGTGTTTATATTGTATTTATTTACTATTATATTTTTTATAAACAAATGTGACAGTGTAGTGTTTTTGTTCTGTTATTTTTAAATATAAATTTACTAAATAGCATGACACAGGTGTTTTTCTTCTCTCTTTATTCTCAATAAACATGACAAATAAACATTAATATACAATTCATGAAGCTAAACAGGACATATTACAGATGGGTGTAGGAAATGTTAATGATGAAATTGTCTGCGCTGTCTGGTGCGTGCTATTAACGTCAGCGTCCGAATTCGCTCACTCATTTTCGTTCACTCTTTGCTGATATAGTGCGCTCAACTGCCATGCACTATATAGGGGTTAGTGAACAAGTGAACGAGTGAACGAGTGGGCGGTTTCGGACACAGCTATAGATTCATCCAGTAATGAAACAAGTGAAGTAGTTATGAGTGAGTCATTGAATCATTCATTTAAAGCCATTTTTTAAATAATTAAATTGTCATTTTTTTTTAAATAGACTGCAGCAATTAATATTTTGTCCCCTAGTAAACAATTATATTATTTTGTTTAGTTGTCTGTTCAGAATCGTGGGAGAATTATAATCTGTATTTGAGATCAAAAAAAAAAAAAATAAATCTTGATTCTCATTTTATCCAGAATCGTGCGAATTTAACACATATTAAAATATAATATTGTTTGTCAACACACACTACACATTACGTATCTGTATCCACTAATCGTCCATCCATACCAACTAGTGCTGGCGGTTTGACAATTAATAATCATTCTGTTACATGTCTGCCTGTTCTGGACTGATTTGTTTCTAGTTTTCACACGTGTTTTGGTTTTGTTCCCGCTACTCGTTTGTGTCTCGTTAATTACCCTGTCTTGCCCATTGTCTTCACCTGTATATATAGACCCCTGTGTTTTCCCTCAGTCTTTGTCCGATCTCGTTTGTTTTGACGTGTTTTGTGTTTATACTGCTCTTTGTACTCCCCTGCATCGAATTTAAAGACTTTATTATATTTCATCCTTGTCTCTGCGCTTCCTTGGACACGTCACATAACACATTCATAAATAATTTTGAGCAATAGGATTACATAAAATATATACTATAAAAATAAATTATATAAGTGGTCTATATTAAATTACAACATAAACATTCATGAATCAGTACTTTTTTACTTAAGTAGATTAAAAATCAAGTAGTTTTGTACTTTCACTCAAGTAAAATTGAAAAGGAGCACTAAATGCTTTCAGTTGAGTAATATTATTATACGTATCTGTACTTTTACTTGAGTACTTGATTTGTGTTCTTCGTCCACCACTGACAAGAACTATAACTGACTTTCAGCCAGCTAACATGAAATCAACTGAAGATAAAAGACATTAAATCTCTCAAGATCTCAGGGGAGGATGATTAAACAAATGCATAAACAGCATTACCAGCTTCACTCATTACTTTCCAGGTTTTGATGTTAATGTTTGGTAACACTTTATTTTAAGGGTCCAGAATAATGTATTAGCTAAGCATTAATTAAGCATTAAGCATTAACTAAGCATTAATTAATGATTTCACAATTAAGCATTAATTAAGAACAAACACACAAAGTAATTAATGTTTAACTTTACATTTTAAATCTCCTGAATTGTGCATTATTAAGCATAAATAAACTACTGATTAATGATTTACTTGTTCACAATTATGCATTAGTTAAGCATGGTAATAATAAATAATGATTAACAACATATAGGGCAAATTATTAAACATTTCAAAGATACACATTTATGCTATAAATAAGCAAAAATAACCTAGTCATTAATGATTAACTGAATGTACAGTAAACACCTTTTAGCCATTATTTAAAACTTTAGCAAAGTTATTTCCAAAATGCACTGAAAAACGGAAAATCAGTTTTACAACAAACAATACATTTACAGTCTACTTAATAAATTTATGTTTGAGATGCAAACATAATTTTATTGTGTAAAGTCTAAATGAAGTTCAGCACAGTCATCTAAACATGATATAATCACTTTGCAAGAAAATGTTTAAATTGATTCAGATTTCCAAAAATGGTGTTCATGTAAAATGATTTTTTTCTGCCGTTTGATTTACTTAATTAAAATTAGCTCATGTCACACGATTACTTTGGATTTTCTTCTCAGCTTAATTCCACTGTGTACAATTAATGTAATTCAGTTTTTTGAAATATACGTGAATATTATTTATTGCATCAGTGTATTGCATTGTGCTTATGATTATGACTTTTGTATATAGCGTCTTTTGTATGGTATCTTGGTTTAATCCATATTTTGTTATAAGAACTACCAACGAACTACCTCACATATATCGTGTCTCCTATCAAATTAATGCTCATTTCACAACTTACATTTTCATATATGTGACTTCCTCATCGGATGCAATGTGTGTTTGTTGTATTAATTGGAGTATAAATAGACACAGACCAACCAGGTCCAGTTTTATCGTGTTCAAAACAAAAGCCGTAAGTTCCCCCAGAGAGGAAGTTCCACAGCGGCGGCTGCAATCTCCCAGGACCTACTGGTGTTTTCACTGCAATCTGTGCAAGTTTCCTAAAGTATGTGGTGGGCAGCGATTTGGGCCGGATTGGGAAAAAAAAAAAAACGGTGAGAGCGCTCTACAGTCTGATTTCTCTTGCAGCAGCGCTGCGGTTGTTTCCCCGGTGTGCTTCAGCACAGTATATAAAAGAGCTTTTCCATTTTCTTCATGAGCATCTAGTGTGTAATAAGTACAAGTGAGTACAAGTGTGTAGCTTGTAATCGTTCCTTCATTCAACGGAGAAGACATCGATTGCAACTTTAGCACCACCGGACCAAACTCAGGACTTTCTACTGCAACCGTACATTTGGGCGCTCTTCCATCTCTCAGGCAGAATGCAAGTATCGTCCGATATACTAAATTGCTGCTAGTTAGTTAAAGTTGTGAACCTCCTTTGTTAACAAAGGAGCTTTGTAATGGATTCTAATGATTCCTTCCAGGTTGTTGACTTAACCCCATTTCCTGTTCCCACTTCTGGTTTCACTCTCACTTCTCCCTTTACCTATGTACGTGTGATTTGTATGTATGTATGTGTTCGTGATTTAGTTAATAAAACTTGTGCACAATACATATTTGGTTCTGACTTCCTGTCTGCTGGATAAATTGTCACTTAAATGATTTTGATTCTTTTACATGTTCTGTAGCACTAGAAATGGTAAGAAAGATTTATTTTTCGGTGTCAATGGAGTCTTTTCTTAGAATCAATTAATAATCAATACTGAGTGTTCACTGGATGAACTGATTGATTGATTAATTGTAATTTTAATGGAGCTACATTAAGTTAAGCTGATTAACTGATTCAAATATTCATAATTAATCATAATGAGTTATGAATAATTATTAATATTTCCCCATTGAGCTAATTTGCTACACTGTGCATTCTTTCTCTTCTCCAACCCTAAAGATCTCTCGATTATCTTAGTGTTAACATGGCACCAGTCCAGATGTTCCCTTTCAGCCGGTCACGTTCGACATATGTCAGAAGTGAACTGACGAATTGAGATGTCACATGAGAGCCCCATCACAAACTAAACGAGCCAGTGGACATTGGCGTGCAAGCTTTGCGTGACGCGACCCGCCCCCGGCAGCATTTGTGGATAGATCATGTTCTCATTGATGTTGAGGTCGAGGCTTGTTTACCTTGGTTCTCAAGAACAAGCCCCCGTGCTTATGCCCTGATCTAGCACTTTCTCTGGTGACATCGGCTGATGAGCAGATGTCGATCGCAGCATCGGAAGGTGGGTTTGAGTCCTCTGGAGAAAACCTCCACCGTACCCCGAACCCTCCCAGCTGGACGGTTGGTTTCTTGGGGCAGCTCACGCTGGTTCTCAGCGTCCTGGATGGTTACGTGTTACACGGTAAATGGTTTAGGGTTATGCGGAGATCCCCACAGTTGATGCAGCTGTGTCCAATGGCTGCCAATTGGCAGGGTAATCCGCACCTCCCGTCCAAGGCCTGTAAGTTCTCATCCAACCTAACGGACAAGGCTTACAAGGCCTGTGGACGGGCTGCCTCTGCCCTTCATGTCATGGCGTTGCTGCAGGTCTACCAGGCCAAAGCACTCCGTGACATGCACCAGGGCGGGCTTGATCAACAGCTTGTGGAAGAGGAGCACACCGCCACCGACCTCACCCTCGGGCGACTAAAATGACGGCACATTCTGTTGGTCAGGCGATGGACACTTAGCTGAGCGCAGGCCACTGCTCGTCTCCTCAGCGAAAAACAGAGTGCGAGCGCTCCCGCTTCCGCATGTATACCCGCTCTTGGGAATGTGTTGCGTCACGCAAAGCTCACACGCCAATGACCATTGGCTCGTTTAGTTTATACTCGAAGGTGATAAGGCTCTTATGCGATAGCCCAATTCGTTGGATCACTTCTTATGTACGTCTCATTTCCCTCCTTCAGGGAATGAGGGTTACATTCGTAACCAAGACGTTTTTTTCAAGTGCTATTTCAATTGCACTTGACTATTACGTTCTTGTCCTTTTCTATGAAAATAATGGGAGTAGCTATGTCCATCCCACAAGAATCCGTCTCTGCAGTCATCTCAACCATGGAATTCTAGCAGCAGGAAATACACATACTATTTTACCGGCAGATTCTGAACACGCAAGACTGTATTCTCCATCTTCGAAACATAAGTGAAGATATTTTAATGAAATCTGAAAGCTTTCTGTCCCTCAATTTACAGTTCATGCAACTAACACTTTGACGTTTACAAAAATTCATAAAGAGATTGTTAAACTAATCCATATGAATCGATCAGTTTGGTCCAAATTTTCTGGAGAGACACGGTCACTTAATACAATATACAGATTGAGTTTAGACTTTTATTCACATATAAACATTAATTAGCAAACAAATGGAAGCTCAACTGCATGTTTGATGCATGACAACAAACCTCATTGGTTCTTGCAGAACAAATATTCAATTGTTAATAGCCTATATTCAGAAAAAGCCTATATTCAATCTGTTCATCATGTAAAGTGAGAGTTTATTCAGAAAATTTGGACTAAACCACTCGATTTATATGCATTAGATTTACGATCTCTTTATTTTACTTTTGTTTTAAACATCAAAGTGGCAGTTGCGTAGACTGTCAATGGAGGGACAGAAAGCTCTCGTATTATATTTCATTAAATTATCTTTATTTGTGTTTTGAAGATGAACGAAAGTCTTAACGGATTTGGAATGACATGAGGGTGAGTAAATGATGACAATTTTCATTTTTGGGTGAACTAACCCTTTAAGCAAATACAGTGTCTGACTTAATGAGCTCATGTCAGCATGATGAATATGTCATGATAAAAACAAATAATACTGTAACTTACAATATATACATGATAATATTTTAAAGATTTCAAAATACTTTCAAAAATTCCAAAACGTTAGGAATTCAGACAGTGACTATAGCCAGGGACATGCTTAATGACTGTAAGGCCGATTATGAATGTAATTTGATACTTTTTGACTGATAGTGCCCAAACATGCCAGTTGCGTTCAGCTGGTGTTTAAAATCTGTAAGTATTTAAATCTGCTTCAGTCAAAGGAAACAGTTTTAAGTGTGTTGAGTTCAGTCTTAGAATGTTTCAGCTAGTCATTCAGTGTGTCCCCAGATTGAAGGAGTCAGCAGTGAGGGAAGTAATCATTAAAACTAGTCATTAAAATTAAAAATTTCCTTACAAGGTGTAATTTCATCTAAATGTAATGTACACTGCCAGTCAAAGATGTTGAGATTTGGAAGATGTTGTAAAATGTAATTTTTTCCTTTGACAGAAAATTTTCACCATAATTTCTCCAGTCTTCAGTGCCACATGATCCTTCAGAAAGTATTCTAATATGTTGAATTGATGCTCAAACATTTCTTTTGAAATGTGCTGCTTCATATTTTAGTTTTCTTGGACAGCAAATCAGCATATTAGAATGATTTCTGAAGGATCATGTGAAACTCAAGAACTGAAGACACTGAAGTAGTGATGCTGAAAATTCAGCTTTGATCACAGGAATAAATTACAGTTTAAAATATATTAAAATTGAAAAAAAGTTAATAGTAAAACTATTTTACAATATTAAAGTAAAAATACTTCACAATATTATTATTTAACTGTATTTTTTGATCAAATGCAGCCTTGGTGAGTAGAAAAGACTTCTTTCAGGTGACAGTGTGGCGCAGGATGAAGAAGAGGAGGAACATGCAAGTTAGACATGGTTTCCTTATACCCTTCTAACAAAAAACAATAAACCTAACTACAATAACTACTACAATAACATGTTATTTTTCAGCTTCCAGTTTGCAAAAATGGACTATAAAAAAGTGAATATATAGAGACCAGAGTTTGGTGGCGATTACATGAATCCCTTAAGAGCAGTAGTTAAAAATTCAGACCTTGATTATTCAAAAAATCCACATTCAAACCAAAATATCTGACTTCCTGTTGGTCGGAGCTAATGACTGTAAATTAGAAACTTGTCTGGCTTAATGAGAACAAATTTTCTACAGTTTTGCAGTATCCTGGAGAAACCACTATGTGTCGTTTTTGTATTACAAGTGTTGTGTTCTTACCTTGAGAGGTATTCGAAGACAATGTCTGATGCAGGAGGGATCGGGTGACAGAAGGGTAATCTGTTGCTGTAACTGCTGTAAACGGAGAGAAAATGTGTTAATTTTAACTCAATTCAAGTAGTAGTCTGATTTATATTCTATATACTGTACTTCAAGTTTGTTTGTCGTAAACTAAATTTATATTATTTCTGTTAAAATATATTTTTTGGGCGTGTCTTTTTATCTTACACCTTTAACCCTTTTAAGCCCACAGGAACATCCTGTAGAGTTCACACTACAAAGAGTAAGAGTAACATTGACGCTGTGGTGCTCATTTGTTGTGGCAAATAAATAAATAAATGAAACGGTGATCAATTAGATGGCAGAGCTACTATAATCAATAAATAATAAAATAAATAAATGCATAAAACACCATTTAACCAGAGGTTAGACACTGGAATAGATCAGCATAACAGAAGAATCCATGATGATTATGGCATCATCTTAAACCAAAAACAAACAAACAAAAACTATTTATTCTTGGCCTCGTCTTGCCATAACACATATGATTTATTAAAATAAAATAAATAAACAGCAAGAACAAAACTGATGTTATAGAGTCAAGGGTCAAGAGCCCAACTAAAGCAAACACTGATCTCCATAATAAAGGGCTTTAAGGCTGTGGCTGGAAGTCAGTTGTAGTCCCCGATCTCAAATCATAGATATATAACATGTTTGATATTTACGACTCTTGATCGGGCTGCCTCTGATGTGATACCCACGATAGCCAATGACAGTGAGCAAGCGTCACCTACCAGATGTTGCGTGCTTCTGTAGCTGAAATTTGCCAGCCACAAACATGCCAATTAATGTTTGATCACAAATATATATATATATATATATATATATATATATATATATATATATATATATACACACACAGTGGGTACGGAAAGTATTCAGACCCCCTTAAATTTTTCACTCTTTGTTATATTGCAGCCATTTGCTAAAATCATTTAAGTTCATTTTTTTCCTCAATGTACACACAGCACCTCATATTGACAGAAAAACACAGAATTCTTGACGTTTTTTTCAGAAATTGGGTTTAAGTCAGGGCTCTGGCTGGGCCATTCAAGAACAGTCACGGAGTTGTTGTGAAGCCACTCCTTCATTATTTTAGCTGTGTGCTTAGGGTCATTGTCTTGTTGGAAGGTAAACCTTCGGCCCAGTCAGAGATCCTGAGCACTCTGGAGAAGGTTTTCGTCCAGGATATCCCTGTACTTGGCCGCATTCATTTTTCCCTCGATTGCAACTAGTCGTCCTGTCCCTGCAGCTGAAAAACAGCGCCACAGCATGATGCTGCCACCACCATGCTTCACTGTTGGGACTATATTGGACAGGTGATGAGCAGTGCCTGGTTTTCTCCACACATACCGCTTAGAATTAAGGCCAAAAAGTTCTATCTTGGTCTCATCATTATCATCCCTCACCATTAGGCCACGACTAGCCACAATTTCATATGTGCTTCACGACGCAATCACGCAGAGACGTTCCCACAGCATTTCAACGCAGCATCTCGTTCCCTACTCAGGGAACTAAGGTTACATACATAACTGAGCCGTTTTTTCTGCAGAGCAATAATTGAATCTTTGATGATGGAATAAGTGCAATTCACTTTTATTCCACAAGGTGGCAATGTCTGATACACAATTATAAAGTGACATTTCATTCAAACAGAAAACAAAAGAATTGGAAGTATCAGCAAAACTTGAAATGGCTGAGAGATTTACTTCAGAGAAGTACTGAACGTAATCAAATATGAGTGTTACTGTCACTTGATGATGGATCTGGTGAAGCTGTCAGCTATCAATATATTGATTTTGAAAATGTTGAAAATGATAGTTTTGAAAATATGTTTGAGATCAGGAATGGGCTCATATTCGCCATCTCAAACATATTCTCAAAATTATCATTTGCTGAATGTACTGGGAAATGAGCTCTGACGAAGACAGTGATGATGGCATTAAACTTCTGTTCATACTGAACCTTTCCAAGCTCCGAAAGGTAACAAAATATGCTTTATTTTATTCTCCTGTAATTGCCACTCTAATATCAGGAGAGTTTTATATTATTATGACAGGTAGAGATCCATCTGTGTTAGATATAGAACCAGGTCGCTAAAGACCCATATATGTAAGAATGATTCCCGAAACATTCATGCATTTAAGGCTTTATATATTTGTTTTTTATGCTGTATTATATAATTACACTGGGTCACTAACTAAGGAAAGTTTGTAATCTACAGTAAATTTACACATCCTTCCTGACTCTCTAACTAAATGTAATGGTATAACAATAATAATAGGCTACATTTTATATAGTGCTTTTCTGGGTTTTCAAAGCGCTTTACAGAAAAGGGGGAATCTCCTCGACCACCAACAATCTTCTTTTATTTTCAGTTGATGTTATGCTTTGTGGCTTTAAGTTAGTTGTAGTTGTCTTTCATTTTCTGAGAGTGCAAGCGAGATGTTGAACCAACATGACATTATAACATTGATTTATGACATTATTTCAGCATTAACTGTGCTTTCAACAGTGAATGTTAATGCATCAATGTTAACTGCATTGACTGAACATCAGTGTTTTAACATTTCAAATTGACAAAACATCATTGGAATTATTATCAGACAACAAAGAATGAACAATATCTATAAATTATCTAGATCAGTGTTTTCTAACCCTGTTCCTGGAGCCACACCATCCACCACAAGGAACTACACGTTTCTGAACTCTTCCCAACCACACATGCCCAGTCAACAAACATATGTGGGGCCCAAATGGGTTTCACCTGGGTTATCTAACTGGGGCCCAGCCAGTTTTGTCCTCAGTTTCCATGTAGGCCTGACATGGGTTAGCCCAGATTAAATGAACACTGCTCAGTGTGCACACTACAGGGTGTTAAATGTAACACTGAATCAGTTCTAGGGTTAATTGGGTGATTAATTGAGTGAAGATTGAACATTATTGAAGATAGCCGATGATTAAAAGCAGAATCACTGAAGGAGAGAGGAACAACTAGAATAAAAAGTACAGCTTCCAGCCACAGACTTATATTAAATCAACTGAAGATAAAAGACATCTGGTCGAGATCGGATTAAACCACGCCACAAACAGCATTACCACTTCATTTATTACTAACCAGATTGACTTCATTTCTGTCATTCCTCTACAGAACCTCTTATTGGAAATTAACAGGTTTAGATGTTTTATTGAAAATAATAGTTGGTTTGATGGCACCATGATGAACATGAGTGCTTGCATAAGTTGGGCTCTTGACTTCTGAATGATTTTCTCTCGGAGCTGCAACTGACTATGGCAAGAACAGCAAGATGAAACATGATCAGATGATGTTGGCTTCTTGTTGATGAAACAGTTGAAATCAAAAAAGTGGCCTTAATTGCTGAACTCATGAGAATAATTTATTATAGTACCCATGTGACTATACAGCATGAGATCCAGCAGTGATTTAATCAGATAAACTGAATGATTAAAAAAAAAAAAAGTTTTGAGCTCCTGTTTAAAAAGTACACAAAATGCTTTTTTAACTCCTTTGTCTATAAGATTCATACGCTAATTATTATGTGTGCTTAAATCTCCAATGAGTTCAAAATGTGCAATTTGTGTTTTAAAACTCATTTATGAGTTGGATCTCTTGCTGGATCTCTTGCTGTAGAGTCACAACACAACAATAAAACAAAATTAATAGCATATCACCCATATAAAACATAATATCAGTGAATTAAGCCACTACATGATGATTACATTCGTATCATCAAGAAGCTGACATCGTCTGATCACATTTTTGCATGCTGTTCTTGCTATAACAAACACAGTTACAGCAACCAGAGAAATCCATTATTTTCAATAAATTAATAAACTATAAGTCTCAATAAAAACTTCTGTAGACAAATTACAGAAATTAAGTCAAACTGGTTAGTAATAAGTGAAGCTCATTAGTAGATACTCCATAACCAGAAATATGTGGGTCAGATAAGGGAGACTATCATAATGTTAAGTGTTGGTGTGCCTCCAGGAGCAGGGTTGGGAAACATTGATCTAGATTGAGCTCTAGTCCTGGAAATCCTCAGTCCTGCAGAGTTTAGCTTCAACTCTGATAAAACTCCTCTGCCTAAAGCTTTCTAGTAATCTTTTATGTTCCTTGTTCAACCTTGTTCAGGTTTGTTTGATCAGGGTTGAAGCTGAACTGTGGCTCTCCAGGTTTGCCACACCTGATGTAGATTAACAAGTGCTGTAAAAATGTTGTTAATTCTTGTCATTTGTGATGCCTAATGCATTAACTAAAGTTAACAAATTGAACTGTAAAGTGTTATCATTAAACAATATTTACTTACCCAATGAGACGAGAAACAATATTAGCCAGTGCAGATGCATGTTCAGTAGTGAAAAAAATCTGTGTCTGAGATCCGTCTGCTGTAGGATGAGGATTCACTCTTAAACAGATGTCAGTCATTTGGTCATATTTATACACTGTGAGTGAGCAACAAATTCTCACTCCTCTCCAGAGGTGGAGCCAGGATATTTTCATTTTTGCTTCTTGCCTCTCATGACATTTACATTTAAGACTTTTGGTTTCACTTTATTTTGATGGTCCCTTTAATACATTCTGTTGACTAGAAGTAACATTGCACCTACACGTCTACTAACTCTCATTACAGTGTATTAGTAGACTGGCAGGATTAGGGTTAGAATAAGTTGACATGTAGTTGCAAAGTTGCTTATAGTCAACAGAATGTTTAAAAGGGACCATTAAAATAAAGTGTTAACAAACTTTTATTGTATTAAGCAGTTTTCCTGAACACAACATGTTTCTGTTAGATGTTAATTATATGGGCTCACTTGGGTCGCAAATTCGGTCCCATATGGGTCCTACGGGTGCTAATAATGTGGCCGAGGTGGGCTACACACAAAACTCTATGGGGCCGACATGGATGATCACATTGGGAAAAAAATAGTTAAAAACAGACTGCCTTATATTGGCAAACTGCCATTTAAGCTTATAAACTCTCACATTTATCATGTCTGTTCCCCAGAAAGATTAGTTCACCTCTCTTGTCTTCAGGTTTGAGTCGTTCCATCATCAGTGTCTGAACTGGGCCGTGACAGCCATAGACATTTTGTCATTATGTATATTTTTATACAAATATTAGAGACCAATATGTACAACCGGGGATTTCAAATATTTATTTTTTCATTTCCTTGCTGTTCAGGTGAAAGAAAAATTAAAATGATTTTTTCACAAGCTTTTCTATACACTGAAATGCCTGTGGCATAAATGCATATCATGCTGCTTAGCAGGTCTGAATTCTTTCCACTGTCTTTTTCCTCTGAACTGTAAGGGAATGTAAAATATATATATATAATATTTTAAATACCTTTTTTACAGGTTTTTGCCACAAAGAACACAAACTGTAAGATACTTGAATGACAGGAGGAGACAGACATAACTTTGGGAACTTTCATTGTACTCAAGGCAGCATGGAACATATATCTTTACTCGGCAAGTAGCGGAAATCACACTGTGAAAAAAAAGCATATTAAACCCCCGGGGGAAAAACATGAATGTCCTGCAAGCCTTTGCCTCTTAAAGGACCCTCACCATGTAACGTCAGGATGACGTGAGATGAAGACATATTCCTAAACAGACAGGTTTATTCATGGAACAGACACGTACCAGTGTGCATAGCACAAACAATGACAGCCAATGAGTACACAACAAGCAGGAACTTAAATACACAGATGACAATCAAACACAGGTGGAGGAAGTTAAACTAATTAGGGACTAAGGAGGACAGGTGCAGACATGAACTGAATAACTTAAACATGACAAGACTGGATTAAACATGACAAGACTGTGACACACCATTACAGTAATCGGTCAATACACCACAATACATCACTTCATTACACTTTTACAACTACAGGATATTGGATTGATCACAGCATTCAACATGATAAATGAGTTCAGCTGTAAATTCTGTGATAGAGCAACAATAAATGAGTACACCACCTCTGTACATTAAAACATGTTTCTGTTTCTTAATAATAATCAGAATTATAATGCGTAGGAAGATGACAACATCTACATAAATTAAAGACAAGTAAAATAAAATTAGGCTATTATGCTTTTAGAAGTTACGCAAATGTATATACACCCCCCAGATAGCAAGCAACTGAATCAACATCACTTTCATCCGCTTGTCTTATATCCCTGTTAGGATTTCCATCTCAAAAGAACCGAATGAACCGGTTCAACCAACCGTGCAAATTTGGAGATGATTACAGAGAAGTCTGCTGAATGGGAAATATGGAATTATGGAAATATGATTTGTAACACTGTTCTTATGTACAGGAAGAAGGAAGCGGGAACCGGCTAACATTCAACAAGTTACGCAAATGAATACACTTTGAATTCACTTTTCAAATGAATTGACTTTTGCACCCGCAATTAATGCTGAAAAAATGTTGAAATTTCATCCAAAATTCAATGGTAATGTTACAATATGATGTTGCTTTAGAAAATTAAACAAATACAACTGATTAAATCCACACAGTCTGAAATCAACTGAAGATAAAAGAGGACATTAAATCTCTCAAGATCTCAGCAGAAGTTCATTTTGAGAATTAACAGAGGTTTAGATGTTGGATGTATTTAAAATGTTGGGTTTTTGTTTATCAAAACACAAAATTTATTACAAAGAAAGCCAGAAAACAAAGAAGAATCAGGTGATACAGTTTTCAGCATCATAAAATCATAAAAACTAGATTTTACTTCTTTTACATTTTTTTTCTGACTTTTTACTTCTTACATTTTTGTACAAATATCTATACTTTCTACTTACATTTACTTACTTACATTTTCAAGTCAGGCTAGTAACTAGTTTTAAATCTGTATTTGGTGGCATGATCAATTTTATTTCTTGTCATTGCACAACTTATGTATGTCAACCTAATGTAATACAGAAAACACATGTATCACGGTCTATCATATTGGACGAGGCGGAGGGAGTTAGCGATGTCGACATGACAGAATAGAGACATTCCTGATCACCCATGGCCATATATGAGGGAGATTTTCAAAATGTTCAGTGTCAAAAAGGATTCCTGGTGAATGTGCTGTGAATTTTGTCAATCTAAAAAGCACAGGGTGCTGGCTTTCAAGAATTAGCAGTCGAATTTGAGAAAGCACATGCAGGTAAATTACATGTTTTATTGTTATCTCTTTCTTGTCACACACATTAATATCAAGTCTTTAGGCTTGTTTAGGCCAGTCAATAGGCCTGTGTCTGGAATGTCTCTGTTCTCAGTCATGTTGCCAATTTGAGCAGAACCCAGATAGCATGTAATCATTGAAACAATGTCGAGTCAGTGTTGATGCGTCAACTCTAATTGCACTGAATTATTGTTACAAAGTGATGTTGCTTCAGTATCACTCTTGCACCCTCAGTTAATTTTGAAGCATTGCCGAGATTTCAACAAAACAATCGATGATAATATTGAATTGAATCATCATTATGGAGTGATGTTAGTTCAATATCACATTTGCACCCACATTTTACATTGAAACAATAGTGAGATTTCAACAAAACAATCGATGTTAATAACGTTCTATCCTTGTTTCAGTATGATTGTTTCTACATCACTGCTGTTGAATCAACACAAACTGAAAAAAAATCAATGGCAATGTTGAGTCAACATTACACATATTGATTCCTCATCACCAATGTTGAATTAACATAGAAATTAGCAAAATATTCAACGGTAATAATCAATCATTGTTGAATCAATGTTACGCTATGATTGATTTGAATCAATGTGTTTTCAGTGATTTATAATCAAGTTATTTTCAACATTTATGCTTCTAAATATTACAATTATTTGAATGACCTCTTCAACGTATGTTAAAGCATTTATTTATTTTCATTTTCAAACACTAGAAAATATATAATGATGTAAATTATGTATAGATTATAGATATAAATAATGATGAATATTGTCTCTACCTCTCACTGAGAGAAAAGTAAAACTTATTAGTATGTTTATGCTTCAGGCCCTGCACCAACACTGCAAAAGGGCAAACTACCAAGCAGCTATTTTGAGACATTCTCTGAAAGATATAATGTGTGCCCCTTCACCCGTTGGCAATGGATGGCACCTTGAGGATGGGGAGTTAACAGTGACCTGGAGGTCTAGAAATCCTGCCCCTGAAAGTGTGTCTCTTTGTTTCATCCACTGCTGCTGAGGTCCTGAGGAATTTTTATGGCAGTCACAGTCCAACCTTAGGTCTCTAGATGGGTGAAGGGCAGAAATTGCATGTGGACCAATGAGAAGTCCTGTCCTTCCTGGGCTTGGTAGCAGAGGTCTTCTTCTTGAAGATTCATTAATCTATCATTATTAGTTAATTCGTATTCAGCTGTGTTATGTTAATTAGTCTTGTTATCTCCTTGTGTTTCTGTCCAGTCCTCATCAGTTCTCGTTTGCGTTGCATGTAAAGTGTGGTTTTCTTCTGTATGATTCCTGGAGCCAAAGTATTTTGTCATTAAAGTCTGCATTCCCATATGCTTTCTCGTCTTGAGCGTTCCTTGCCACATGAAACGTAACAATAGCACACAATACTAACATTTATTCAAAGTTTACCATTTATATAGAGTTTAACACACAAGAACACGAAACAAAAAGATGCAGACAGAAGATGCACTCACTGGCAGACTAACCTGAAATCCTGACAGAGGTTTATAAAAAAAAAACGTCTCAGTTACATAGGTAACCCTCGTTCCCTGAAGGAGGGAACGGAGACGTACGTCGGATGACCAACGAATAGAAATCTCGCTAGAGAGGCCAATCTACTTCGAGTGTAACTAAAACGAGTCAATGCAAATTGGCATGCAATCATATGCAGCAGCTGCTCACCTCGCAGTGCGGGTATATAATGAGCAGCAGGTGCGTTGCATCTTTAGGTTTTCGCTGAGGAGCCGAACCAGATAGGCGGCAGCATCAGCGGGGTACAGCAACTGTGGCAACGGGATGTACATCTTGGTTCCCTCCTTCAGGGAACGAGGGTTACCTATGTAACCGAGACGTTCCCATTCAGTCGGTCACTTCGACGTACGTCGGATGACCGACGAATAGGAATCCCTACCAAAGCGCCACAGGAGGGCAGCGCTTGCAGGCTCACTACCTGGTCCCTGAAGGGAGTGGTAGGAACCTTGGGCACATAGCCAGGCCGGGGTCTCATTACCACGTGGCTGTCACCCGGCCCGAACTCTAGGCATGATTCGTCTACCAAAAAAGACTGCAGGTCCCCTACCCTCTTGATGGAGGCCAATGCAGCCAGCAACAAAGTCTTCATAGACAGAATCTTTAAGTCTGCTGACTGCAAAGGCTCAAAAGGAGCATTCTGGAGTGCTCTCAGCACCAAAGTCAAGTCCCAAGAGGGTATGGAGGGGGGATGAGGAGGATTTAACCGTCTCGCCCCCCTAAGGAACCTGACGACCAGGTCGTGCTTACCAATCTACCATCTATGTGGTCGGGGTATGCAGAAATAGCAGCAGCATGGACTTTGAGGGTGGAGGGGGACAGCCTACGCTCCAACCCTGCTGCAAGAAGGAAAGCGCAACTCCGATCGAGCATTTCAGGGGTCCTCTCAGCGAGAAGAGCACCACTCGACAAACAGGTTCCACTTCAAGGTGTAAGCACGTCTCGTAGACTGTGCACATGCCAAAGCGATGGTGTTAAGTACCTCGGGGGGTAAGTCACCTAGAACCTCCGCGTCCAGTCCAGGGACCAGACATGGAGTTTCCAGAGGTCTGGACGCGGGTGCCAGAGGGTGCCCCGTCTCTGAGAAAGAAGGTCCTTCCTCAGAGGAATGGGCCAGGGAGGGGCTGTCGCGAGGAGTGAGAGTTCCGGGAACCAGGTCCGGTTGGGCCAATAGGACGCAACTAACATGACCTGCTCCTCGTCCTCCCTGACTTTGCACAGTGTCTGTGCAAGTAGACTCACTGGGGGAAACGCATATTTGCGGAGGTCCCGGGGCCAGCTGTGCGCCAGTGCGTCTGTCCCGAGTGTTCCCTCGGACAGGGAGTAAAACAACCGACAGTGGGAGGTTTCTGGAGAGGCAAACAGGTCTACCTGAGCCTCTCCAAACTCTCTCCAGATCAGCTGGACCACGTAGGGGTGGAGTCGCCACTCTCCCAGCAGCGCAGCTCGTGAGAGCTCGTCGGCCGCACGGTTGAGCACACCGGGGATGTGAATGGCACGAAGCAACCTCAGATGCATCTGACTCCAGAGGAGGAGATGGGGGGCGAGTTGTGACATGCGACAGGAGCGTAGACCACCTTGACTGTTGATGTACGCAACGGTCGCAGTGTTGTCCATACGGACCAGTACATGCCTGCCCTGAAGCGGCCCCTTGAGGCGGGCTCAGGGCGAGACGTACTGCCAACAACTCGAGGCAATTGATGTGCTACTGCAGTTGGGGGCCCGTCCACACCCCTGACACTGCATGCCCGTTGTACGTGGCTCCCCAGCCGGTGGCCGAGGCATCCGTGAAAACCACAGCATGCCGGGACACCTGTTCTAGGGGCACTCCAACCCGAAGAAACAAAGGGTTCGACCACGGGCTGAAGGTATGACGGCACTCTGGAGTAATTGCCACCCGGAAAGTGCCGCATTGCCACGCCCATCTTGGGTGAGACTCTGTAAGACTCTGTACTGATATGCTCGATCTTCAAACGTAAATCGCAGGAATGGCCTGTGTCACAGAAGGATCGAGACATGAAAGTACGTGTCCTTCAGGTCGATCCCTGCAAACCAATCTTGGGGACGGATGCACTCGAAAATGCGTTTCTGCGAGAGCATTTTGAAGGTAGCTTGTGAAGGCTCCGATTCAGGTCTGAATTCTTTCTACTGTCTTTTTCCTCTGAACTGTAATGGAATGAAAAAAAATATATATATATTCATTGTACTCAAGGCAGCATGGAACATATATCTTTACTCGGCAAGTAGCGGAAATTCCACTGTGAAAAAAAAAGCATATTAAACCCCCGGGGGAAAAACATGAATGTCCTGCAAGCCTTTGCCTCTTAAAGGACCCTCACCATGTAACGTCAGGATGACATGAGATGAAGACATATTCCTAAACAGACAGGTTTATTCATGGAACAGACACATACCAGTGTGCATAGCACAAACAATGACAGCCAATGAGTACACAACAAGCAGGAACTTAAATACACAGATGACAATCAAACACAGGTGGAGGAAGTTAAACTAATTAGGGACTAAGGAGGACAGGTGCAGACATGAACTGAATAACTTAAACATGACAAGACTGGATTAAACATGACAAGACTGTGACACACCATTACAGTAATCTTTCAATACACCACAATACACCACTTCATTACACTTTTACAACTACAGAATATTGGATTGATCACAGCATTCAACATGATAAATGAGTTCAGCTGTAAATTCTGTGATAGAGCAACAATAAATGAGTACACCACCTCTGTACATTAAAACATGTTTCTGTTTCTTAATAATAATCAGAATTATAATGCGTAGGAAGATGACAACATCTACATAAATTAAAGACAAGTAAAATAAAATTAAGCTATTATGCTTTTAGAAGTTACGCAAATGTATATACACCCCCCAGATAGCAAGCAACTGAATCAACATCACTTTCATCCGCTTGTCTTATATCCCTGTTAGGATTTCCATCTCAAAAGAACCGAATGAACCGGTTCAACCAACCGTGCAAATTTGGAGATGATTACAGAGAAGTCTGCTGAATGGGAAATATGGAATTATGGAAATATGATTTGTAACACTGTTCTTATGTACAGGAAGAAGGAGGCGGGAACTGGCTAACATTCAACATACTTTAATAATAAAATAACCAAACAATAAAGCGAAAGTAAAAGGTAAAAGCCGCCGACACAAACCAAATAAAACACAACATAAAATCCAGGCTTGGCCCTTTCTCGTCCTTCACTGTTGTCGCTCCTCTTTTATGCTTCCGGAGCTCCTCTGTGAGAGATACGAGACCGGTGCGCGGAGCAGCTGAAGCTCATTATCTCTCGCGTCACCGGCCTCGTGCCGTTCCCTCACGGCTCTCGCCCGCCCTGCTCGTCACATGATTAATATGACTACTGTTATTAAATGCAATTTTATTAAAACCTGATTTTACAGTCCAAGCAGATTATATTTTAATTTGTTTAGATAAATCGTCTGCTGTATTATTTTATGGACTTGTAATGAGTTTAAAGTAGTTAATAAAACATTTACAAAAAAATTACAGAGGTTTGTTTCTCTTTTACTTTTGAGTGGTGAAGGTACTGGGACTTACGTTTATCTTTTACTTTTGATGTTTTGTAAGTAATAGGCTAATAATATTAATATAAAATTAATAAAGGAAAAGGATTTTAGCCCTATTGTGTTTTTATCTTAACCAATTTAATCAATTCCTTCGTATAACTTCTAAAAGCAAAATGGCCTAATTTTATTTTAATTTAGTAGATGGTGTCATCTTCCAATGTATAATACTGATTATTAAGAAATGGAAACATATTTTTATGTATCCTGTTTGCAGCATCTCTGATCAAGATGCTAAATAGCAGTGGGTAACAGCAGAAGTGGTCGTACAGTCTAAAGTCTCTGCATCATGTTCCTCTATCACAGAATTTACAGCTGAACTCATTTATCATGTTGAATGCTGTAATCAATCAATATCCTGTAGTTGTAAAAGTGACATTGTTCTCATCAGATGAATGTGTGGGGAAAAATATTAAACAATTTGGAAAATGTATAAAATTGTCATGACTATTTTGTGTTATTTACTGTTTGCTATTTTGAACGGTTATATCAGTGACAAAACCTGTACAACGTGTTTTTTTTTTATTTCATTGCAGTTCAGATGAAAGACAAGAGAGTATAAAGAATTCAGACCTGCTGAGCAGCATGATAAATGTTTAATGCGTTTAGACTACTAAACATCTCATGAAAAAAATTCACTACACACACACTGTAATAAAATGAGTATTCATTTATTAATTTGTTTAATTTACAAATGAAATCAGACATAATTTAATAATTTTGATGCGTTTTCTACTTTACTCCAAAAGTGTAGTGCATATCCTGCAGTTTGATGTGATTAACAGTTGATCTTTTCAGATAGGTTGAGCCAGTTTGACAGCCTTGGCCATGAAAAGACCCCTGTTTATTGTACCACACGGCCAACACATCAGACTCATTCACCCTCTGATGCCCACTTCCACAGTGACCATGTCCACCATTTTGGCTTCTTTTGGTGTTGTGCCTGTAAGTTACAAAAGCCTGCAAACACTTTCACATGTATGCTGAGCCATACTATGACAAGAAGTCATATTTAAGTAAGTCTGAAACAAAGTTATGATATTATGCTGGAACAGAGCTTTCTACTACAAGGCCTCAGATATCAACCAAAACACAACTCGTACAGCGGTAAATTACAGTATGGTATTGATCTTTTGAATGTCTGTATAATGCACATGGATCCACTATGTTTCTAAATATTATATACATCTTAACAAGATATTGACACAAAGTGTAAAATAAATAAATAAATAAATGATGAACTAAAAAGCAAAGCTTCATTGGGGTTTTAAACAACAAACTGTAAACAGAAGTAAGCTCTCAATATCTGCTGTATATATACACATACATACACAATATACACATGGCGAAGCAAAGAGAACACTGACAACGCAGAGAAGGTTACTTTTGATACGAAACAATTTCATATTTAAAATTTTGTTGTTTTTAAAGAAGTTTAAACAATAAGTAGTGTATTGTGTCTCTTTAATGTGTCGTGAAAGATCGCTTGTGAACCGATGATCTCTTCATACTAGTTCATTTATGAATGAACATCAAATGGAATGTTAATTGAAGCGTGGAGAGACGTGAGTACACAGTTTTTCAAGTTCAAGTTCACCAACGTTAATCTACTAACTCCCCTGAGTGCTTTGTCTGACAAAATGGCGGATTCAGGGTTATGATTGGTCAGATCGCCTGTCAATCAAACTGCCAGCAAAGGGTCAATACAGTGCACAATGCCCCAGTCTTAACCTTTTAATTACCACACTAGCTCTGCAGAGAAGACTGACATGTTATCTGGGACACAAAATCTGTACTTAATACATAACTGTGGGATAGTTATCATTATTACTACTTTCCTGTTGAGTGGGTTCATGGAGCCATAAGAATATATCCATACACAGTCTGTCCAATTTCCTCTTAAATGCTCATTAACCATGGCTGCAGGATCACCCCTTAATTTCCTTACCTTTATCTAGTAAGGAAAAGTCAACTGCAGGCTCTGGCAGAAACCACGGCAGGACTGGAGACCAATTGTCCTCTAAGTCTTCATTCCCATTTCTTGAGCTCTTATCGATTTTCTGAAATTAAGACTGAAGATTAGTCCAATAATTAAGAGACAGCTTATTCCTTCTTAACTCCAATGCAGTCTCCTCCATTTCAACTAAAAGTGCATTAATTGGTGTTATTCTCATTGCCCCACTGCAAATTCTTAAAGCCATAGCTTGAACAACCTCCAATTTCTTTAACACAGATGGCGCTGCAGACCCATATGCCTTACATCCACAGTCGATATTAGATCTGATGATTCCCCTGTAAATCATCATTAATGTCTCTATTTGCATCTCTATTTGCACCCAGTCTCTTCCAACTTGGCATCTTTAAATATTAAAAACTTAACTCACAACTATTTACTATTTGATCTACAGTATGTGTACCTTCCATGACATTCCCTCCTCAAACTGTTATATGTCAGTGTGTTTTGGACTTTATTTTTCATCTGTCAAATGTTCCTTTGTTCAGTTTCCTGTCACTCTTTAGTTGTCATGGTCAATGGTCTGTGTTGAGTTAATTAGTTTGTTTACCCCTCTGAGTTCACTGTATATAAGCCCCATGTTACTTCTGTTCCTTGGCTTGCGTTGATGTTGATTAAGTTGCTTTGTTTGGTTATATTTTCCTGATTATTTCTCCTGTTTGGATGCTTTACCAAATTAAATGTTGTCCTAAAGGAATTCCTTCATCGTGCCCTTTCTTTGTACCACAGACCCACAACAGAATGCAAAGACCCAACAGAAATAAACGAACCAGCTCGAATGATGATCCCCTGAATTCGCTCCGGACTCGGCCACAGAGCCGATAAAGGGTATGACGGTAGCTCCACCCAAGAAAATTAAGGGTTGAGCCATATGCCCGTAGCCATAGTGGCCAAACCTGGGGTCCTTGAAGGCCGAAAAATGCCTTCTTTTTGATCATTATATTACAGTCATCTTTTGAGATTTAAGCTCAATGGAACATATATCCTCCAGTTGTATTACAACAATTCACTCAGCCAAGGTTTGGAGATTTCCAGTTTAAAAGTATTATTATTTATTTATTTTTTTTAGCAAGAATCATGCGCATCAATAACAATCTTTCCTGGAAGATTGGAAAAGCTTTCAAAGTCTCTGAAGATCACAGAATTGCAATACCATCCAGCGCTCGTAATGATTACAATGGCACTTTTTGGGGAAAAATTTTAATAAATATTACGACTTTGTATAGAAATATGACAAACATATGAAAATCCATCAATATTTCTCCAAATGTGCATGCTTTTGAGCTAAAAGCCCAGAGGGATGTTGTTTTGTCAAGAGTTTTGATGACAATCTCACAGAAGTTTTTCTCAATGGATGTGGCTGACGATTTTAAAGGTATCGACTCCGTTTTTCACATTCATAACTCCTGATGCATATTAACAAATTACGGTCACTATATGAACTGTCCTTGTTTTCTACCCTCGTAGATTTTTTATTTTCTCTTTTGTGTTAAAGTTATTTACACCTCGATCTGTGAAGAACTTTTGTTGGATTATTCTTACAAAGACCTTTTTTTTTAGTAAATCTACATTTTCTGGAGACTGCCTTGAGTGTTATCATTTGGATCAAACATTACCACTCCTGTGGCTCAGTTTTAGGGGATTGTACAGTTTAGGACCCTTTGACCAGTTATGTTGAATGAAGACCAGTAAATTTTCTTCAGTTGATTGCACTTCTGACTCCTGAAGAATAGTTTGCAGTTTCATCAGCAGAAGCAGCTTCAAGTTTCACAAGGAGTTCGTAGGGCGCCCTCTCTCTCCTCGTACATTCACATTTCCACAACAATTATACTCTAACAGAGTCCACTAACTACGTCATTACTAAGATACTGATAGGTTAAGAACACTAGACAAAACTGGTAATTTTCCACACATGGACAGATGGTCAGAAGCATATGTCCATTATGATGCTGACGATCAGACCCTGAAGTTAGGCACATAATGTCCCTCTAGGTCAGGCTTATAGGCACCTTCAGGTCTGCAGTCCAGATGACAACAGTCCACCAGTACCCATAACAGACCTGTACAGAACACTAGAGCACATACAAAGATACACATGATTCACGGTTTCTTCAAGGCTGAAGTTGATCTGAGCTCTGCATTTGAACAGGAAACTTTATTAAAACATCCTGATAAGTTGTACTTTTCTCTCAGTCAGAGGTACAGACAATATACATCATTACTTTCTAGTGTTTGAAAATGAAAAGGAAATTAAAGGCTTTAACATAATTTGAAGTTAGTCATTCTAAATAATTCAATATTTAGAAAGATAATTTCGTGATAAATCGCTCAAAATATATATATTGAAGCGGCAGTGGATTCCAGAATCCACCCCTTCAGAATGTATCACTTATTCCATGGTGACGCGTCATTGCTTGCCACATAAATATAAATTAAAACCCTTCCGAAACTCCCGGATTTGAGATTGGGAGAATTGTGACATCGCGATTATTAGTACATGATTATTCATGTACCCTTTGATTTAGCCATAAATGTTAATTAATACTTTAACTATCAAACATCCACTGCAAAAAAACCCCACGTTAAACACATCACTGGTGGACAACTACAGACCTGTCTCTCTCCTACCATTCATATCGAAAACACTTGAACGAGTTGTGTTCAACCAGGTGTCATCCTTCCTCACACAGAACAACCATCTGGACATCAACCAATCAGTATTCAAGAGCGGCCATTCCACAGAGACTGCGCTACTGTCTGTCAATCCCTGCGAATTGCAAAGGCTGGTTCCAAATCATCTGTTCTCATTCTGCTGGATCTATCTGCTGCCTTCGACACCGTAAACCATCAAATTCTTCTGTCCACCCTCTCGTCACTGGGCATCTCAAGTACTGCACTTCAGTGGTTTGAGTCCTATCTCACAGGTAGGTCTTTCAGAGTTGCCTGGGGAGGGGAGGTATCAAAACCTCATGAACTGATCATTGGGGTTCTTCAGGGTTCAGTTCTTGGTCCCCTCCTATTCTCCATTTATACTACATCACTGGGTCCCATCATACAGGCACATGGTTTCTCCTACCACTGCTATGCTGATGACACACAACTCTACCTGTCCTTCCAACCAGATGATTCCACAGTAGCTGCACGGATCTCAAGCTGTCTGGCGGACATCTCGACATGGATGGAAGAACACCACCTGCAGCTCAACCTGGCAAAGACTGAGCTTTTAGTCTTCCCTGCCACTCCTACTCTACAACACGACATCAACATACAGCTTGGTACAACCACCATTACCCCATCTAAGTCGGACAGAAATCTTGGAGTTATCTTCGTTGACCAACTGACCTTCAGAGACCACATCTCAAAGACGGCGCGGTCATGCAGATTTGCACTTCACAACATCAGGAAAATCCGGCCCTTCCTGACTAAGCATGCAACACAACTTCTTGTCCAGGCCCTGGTCATTTAAAGGCTTGATTACTGCAATGCTCTTCTGGCTGGTCTGCAGTGAAGTGCAATCAAACCTCTTCAAATGAAGAACTGCACAGTGTGCACACTACAGGCTGTTAAATGTAACCCTGAATAAGTGTTGGAGTTAATGAGATAATGAAGTGATTGAGTGATGACTGAACATTAATGATGAACACCTGCTGTTAACAAGCCGAATCAATGAAGAAAAGATGAACAACAAGAACAGAAACAGTTTCAGCCAGTCTTAGATGAAATCAACTGAAGATAAAAGACATTCAATCTCTGAAGATCTGATTAATCAACTCCACAAACAGCATTACCAGCTTCACTTATTACTGACTTTATTTTCAAATGTTTACAGAAGCTCTTATTGAGAATTAACAGAGATTTAGATGTTGTTTTATTGGTCAAGAAAAATAATACAAAATAAAAAATGACACCACCATCATGGAGATCAGAGTTTGCTTTATTTGGGCTCTTGACCCTTCCTCACTTATGTTAGAATTCTCTCTGTAATAACGCATGCATTGTTATAAAACAGTGAGGTCACTGCCTTTCTATGATGATATAGTTATTGTGAGATTGCATTACAGTATCTGCTCATATGTTTAATTTATAAATTATGATTTGACAGCATAGGTGGAAACGGTTATATAAAATAATTTTAAATTGATACAGTTCATAGAGAAATTTAAACTACTGCATCATTTCGACACACACAGACATCAAGAATCAGCATATGAATCTCAACAATGGTGATGAAAAAACCGCTTCACACTGCAATGCATGCTGGGTATAAACATAGGACAAAACTCCCATCATGCACTGCAGTATGAATTATTATTGTCACCACTGTTGAGGATTGTATGCAATGTTTTCATGTATAAGCCTGAGAGGTAATAGTTGCCCTTTTTTAGCACTGAACCATTATGGTGGCGTCTGTCTTAGATTTTTTTTTTTTTTAGTAAATGATCAAGACATCAAAGAGAAAGAGCTCTTTTTATGATGTTCACTTGAAATGGCTCTCAAGCAGAAAAGTCAAGCTAATCTTCTTTGTTATAATTTTAATTCAGCAATGTATTCGCGTTTGCTGTAAAACACTATTGTAATCAGTCATACATAAGTCATAAAAGGGTAACTATCCCAACTAAAACAAACCCTGACCACCATGATGGTGGCATCATTTTTGACCAATAAAACAACATCTAAACCTCTGTTAATGCTCAATAAGAGCTTCTGTAGACATGTGAAAATAAAGTCAGTAATGAGTGAAGCTGGTAATGCTGTTTGTGGAGTTGATTAATCAGATCTTCAGAGATTGAATGTCATTTATCTTCAGTTGATTTCATCTAAGACTGGCTGAATCTGTTTCTGTTCTTGTTGTTCATCTTTTCTTCATTGATTCGGCTTGTTAACAGCAGGTGTTCATCATTAATGTTCAGTCATCACTCAATCACTTCATTATCTCATTGACTCCAACACTTATTCAGGGTTACATTTAACAGCCTGTAGTGTGCACACTGCGCAATGTTCATTTCATCTGGGCTAACCCATGTGGGGCCTACATGGAAACCGAGGACAAAACTGTCTGGGCCCCACTTAGGCAACCCACATCAGACCCACCTGGGTCCCACATGGGTGTGTTGGCTGGGTAGGAATCATCGTATGCAGCCAGATGCAATCGTACCCGGGGATTGAGACCTTGACGATAGGTGGTTATGAGGGATGGTTCATTCCAGCCACTTGCTGCGGCTAGCGTTCTGAAATGAAGAGCATATTCTGAAACAGACATGTTATTTTGAGTTAGATGGTATAGTTTCTCACTGACTGATGAATCCCCATCAGGAATTCCAAAGACTTCACAATGGATATGGAGAACAATGGTAAACAGTGATATTGACAGTTTGTTTGTTACGTGCAGATGGCAGATGAAGATGACGGAGAACAGAGCACACCCTTCGGGACAGATGGGACGAGACAGGTGAGTTCCAACGGGCAGAAGTAGATGAAGACAGGGAATGGTGTAATCCAAGATAGACAGACGAAACCAGCGACAACAGGTGAACAATAGAGTCCAGCATAAAGAGCAAGTAAGTGAGTCCATATTCCAAAGTTGAGACCGGACAAAGTGCCGATGAAGTGTGTGCTTATGAAGGGGAGCTGGTGATGAGATGATTGTGAACAGGTGATGATGATCAGTTCTCTGGTGAAGGGGTACATCGTGATTGGTTGGTGAGTGAGCCTGACCGATCTCTAACACTATGATTGAGTTGAATCAATATATTTTCAGTGATTTATAATCAAGTTATTTTCAACATTTATGCTTCTAAATATTACAATTATTTGAATGACCTCTTCAACGTATGTTAAAGCATTTATTTTCATTTTCAAACACTAGAAAATATATAATGATGTAAATTATTTGTAGATTATTGATGTAAATAATGATGAATATTGTCTGTACCTCTCACTGAGAGAAAATTAAAACTTATCAGTATGTTTTGGGAATATTTCCTGTTCTTGTTAAAGGCCAACTTCAGCCTTGAAGAAGCTGTGAATCATGTGTATCTTTGTATGTGTGCTAGTGTTCTCTGCAGGTCCTTTATGGGTATCAGAGCACAACTGGCTTTCTACTGGAGACCTGCCGTCGCCTTTTCATGACCTAAGGTCACAATGTGCCTAAATTCAGGGTCTGAGCATCAGAATCGTGATTGATGGAGATGTGCTTCTACCTATTAGTCCATGTATGGAAATTTCCTATGTTTATCCATTTCTTAACCAATCAGAATCATTTTAACCTAATTAATGGCATAGTTAGTATACTCCGTTAGAGTATAATTGCTGTGGAGAGGTGAATGTACACAGAGCGGCCTATGAACTCCTTTTGAGACTTGATGTTGGCTTCTGCTGATGAAACTACAAACTATTCTTCAGTAAATTTTCTTCAATTGATTGCACTTCTTGCTTCTGGTCTTTCATTCATCATATCTGGTCAAGGGTCCTAAACTGTTAATCCCCAACAGATTCCACATCACTGCTGTTAAATCAATATTGAAATTAAAACTAATCAATGGTAAATATATTTTGATCAATGTTAATGTGATTCTCAATCACTTGGAAACATTGAAAATACAACTGATATGTCAACATGAAATAATGTTGAGATCTGATGCAAGATAATGTTGAAACAACATTAAGTCTGCAGCCAATTTTACCATGTTGGTTGTATTTTTTCACATGGGTTGGCAACAAAACAAGGATTATTGAGCTAGCTAAGGTGTCATTAGCTCTTGGCACCAGTGTGTGTTTGGCACTTATTGGGATCCATACCTTCTCAGGTTGTGACTCTAGAAGGGTCTTTTATGGCAAAGGCAAAAGAAAGGCATTTTCTGTTGCTTGCAAGAAAGAGGAATACCTGACTGCATTTACAAATCTGGGTAGCAGTTTTAACCTGGACCAGTCCACCTTTGACCTACTTTGCAAATATGTGTGCCACCTGTATGGTCAGTCATCTGCCGAAATTGTGCAAGATACAAAGCATTTTGCATGGCATCGTTAGCTTTGCCAGAACGATTCAGGCCCTGCACCAACACTGCAAAAGGTCAAACTACCAAGCAGCTATAATGAGACATTCTCTGAAAGATATAATGTGTGCCCCTTCACCCGTTGGCAATGGATGGCACCTCGAGGATGGGGAGTTAACAGTGACCTGGAGGACTAGAAATCCTGCCCCTGAAAGTGTGTCTCTTTGTTTCATCCACTGCTGCTGAGGTCCTGAGGAATTTTTATGGCAGTCACAGTCAAACCTACACAGCAAAATACCCAGAGTTAAATCAACTCTGCTCAGATAACATTTGGTCCCTCTCTAAATAGTGTTAAAGTAACACTGAAGCAGAGTTAAAGTTATTAAGATAATTAAGCAATGAATTAAGTGATGATTGAACATTAATGATGAACACCTGCTGTTAACAAGCAGAATCACTAAAGAAAAGAGAAACACAAGAACTACAACTGACTTCAGCCGCAGCCTTAGATGAAATCAACTGAAGATAAGACATTCAATCTCTGAAGATCTGATTAACTCCACAAACAGCATTACCAGATTCACTCATTACTGACCAGACTGACTTTATTTTCACATGTCTACAGAAGCTCTTATTGAGAATTAACGGAGGTTTAGATGTTTTATTGGTCAAGAAAATAATATAAACTAAAAAATGACACTGTAAGACCACCCGTCAGCCCAATGGCGGAATCTGACGATCTGGCGAAGGTACAACGCGTGTATGTCTTTTCAGCGCCCGCGTTAAATTCACATTAATTTTTATGATTTTAGATTAAGTTTTACTTTAGCTTCTCGCTCGATCTGACTCCAATTGTAAACGATCTCTAATGGGTAATGTTCCTGATATAACATTAATAGCTAATCACGCAATTAAATATGAATTAATTTAGATCTTTAATTTCTTTGATTTCTCTTAATTTCAATTGTCCTTTCATTCGGGAGTCTCGTCGCTCATGGACTATGTTCAGCTGAAAAACCACGTCCAACGGTCACAAGCTGGCCAGTTTAGAATCAAAACAGAGGAATTATAGCGTTTACTAAAAAACACAATTATGGAATCGCCAACCTGCTTATTCTCATAAAAATGCCATTCGATTTAGTCACAATACTATATCATGTTAAGTCATAATAGTCAGAAATCTGAAACCTTAATATCGTGCCCCCGGCTCCGTCTACTACGATTTCAGTATGATCTATCCTGGCAACTAACATTGCGGAAACGAGAGGGCCACATAAATCTACCGGTAACAAATGATTTCAGACGAATTCAAAATAAATCAAGATGTAACAATTTATTTATCAGGTAAAAATGTTTCAATGCCAATTACATAATTACACAATTATAAACCAATTCAAATACAACAAATACATAACATTAATTACTCAAAAGATTTCTCTAAGAGTATTTAAAAGTTATGCATACACACAGAGATGGTGGATGAAAGTCTTAAAGACATTCACCATCTCTATGTGGGGGTTCTGCTTACAGAATGTCCCAACTTGCTGCTGTGGCTTTTCCCCTAAGTAGCCAGACCAGAACAAAAGAGTTGTAAATATTTATTGCCCCCACACCTGGCTTTGGGGGAGAGGAGGTGGTTTGCTTGAAGAGAACAGAATTCTCCTAAGTTTTCAAACTTTCCCATAATACTAGTGACTGCTGTGAAACTGAGACCATTTTACCAATCGCACTGAGACATTTAAAATGATACCAAACATGAAATTGGAAAATAATAGATTCACAAGATACATAATACATAGTATATATGCATTCTCAGAGAATTTCGGTGATTTGAATCAGGGGGGAGAAGGGAGAGGGGAGAGGGGGGGGGGCTGGTCACATAGCTGAATGAGGACAATTTGGACAGGGCGTTGTCCTATTCCTTTGAAGTCTTCTCTCCAGATGAGTTTTATTGCTTTATTGCAGGATGCCTGATCTGAGCTTTATCTTAGCAGGAAAATCAAATCTTACAACACCACCATCATGGAGATCAGAGTTTGCTTAAGTTGGGCTCTTGACCCTTGGTTTATTATGTTATATTTATCTCTGTAACAGTGCATGACATATTGTGAAGTAGTGAGATCACCGCTTCACTAAGAGCTGCAATTTGCTTGTTTTTATATGATGCTTTAGCCATTGTGAAGTTGCATCTGAAGCTATTAATTATACATTTAGATTTTTATACATTTTGCCTTTGCATTACCAACCCTGTGAAACCACAATATGAGTAGAAAATGGAATAGCAAAAAGATACTCAATAACTTTAAAACCATACCACACACTAATTTTTTTTTACTACTGCATCTCTTCGACACACACAGACATCAAGAATCAGCATATTAATCATAAAAATGCTTCACGCTGCAATGCATGCTGGGTATCACCATAGGACAAAACTCCCATCGTGCGCTGCAGTATAAATCATTATTGTCACCACTGTTGAGGACTGTATGCTATATGTTCATCTATAAGACTAAGTAGTAATTTTAGCTCTTTTATTTTTTACATTGAAGCATTATGGTGGTATATGGATTTTTTGTTTTGCAAAAACTGAAGAGAAAATGACCTTTTTATGATGTAAAATATTCAAGCTAGTCTGTCTTTTCAGTCTTTTGATTCAACAATGATCAAGTGTTTGTTGTGAAACACTATTGTAGATGCTCAAACATAAATTGTTTTAAATATGTAAAAGAGTAAAGATCCCAACTAAAACAAACCCTGACCACCATGATGGTGGCATTATTTTTTGACCAATAAACCTCTGTTAGTTCTCAATAAGAGCTTCTGTAGACGTCTGACAGAAATAAAGCCAGTCTGGTCAGTAATAAGTGAATCAGATGTTTTAATCAGATCTTTAGAGATTGAATGTCTTTTATCTTCAGTTGATTTCATCTAAGGCTGTGGCTGAAGTCAGTTGTAGTTCTTGTGTTTCTCTTTTCTTCAGTGATTCTGCTTGTTAACAGCAGGTGTTCATCATTAATGTTTTTAAAAAAATTTCGTTATCTCCTTGTCTTTCAGTTTCTGTCCAGTCCTCGTCAGTTCTCGTTTGAGTTTGCGTTGCATGTAAAGTGTGGTTTTCTTTTGTATGATTCCTGGAGCCAAAGTATTTTGTCATTAAAGTCTGCATTCCCATATGCTTCCTTGCCACATGAAACGCAACAATAGCACACATTACTAATATTTATTCACAGTTTACCGTTTAACACACAAGAATACGAAACAAAAAGATGCAGACAGAAGATGCACTCACTGGCTGATGTAAGGTTTGATTTTCCTGCTAAGATAAAACTCAGATCAAACATCCTGCAATAAAGCAATAAAACTCATCTGGAAAGAAGATTTCAAAGGAATAGGACAACACCCGGCCCAAACTGCCCTCACTTATCTATGCGAACAGCCCCCCTCCCTCCACTCCCTACCTCCCCTCTGATTCAAGTCACTGAAGTTCTCTAAGAATATATATGCACTATGTATGATGGATCTTGTGAATCTATTAATTTCCAATTTCATGTTTAGTATCATTTTAAATGTCTCAGTGCGATTGGTAAAATGGTCTCAGTTTCACAGCAATCACTAGTATTATGAGAAAGTTTGAAAACTTAGGAGAATTCTGTTCTCTTTTCTCTTCAAGAAAACCACCTCCTCTCCCCCAAAACCAGGTGCGGGGGCAAGAAATATTTACAATCCTTTTGTTCTGGTCTGGGTATTTAGGGGAAAAGACACAGCAGCAAGACGGGACATTCTGTAGCCAGAACCCCCACATGGAGGTGGTGAGTGTTTTCCACTCACATCTCTGTGTGAATGCATAACTTTTAAATACTCTTAGAGAGATCTTTTGAGTAATTGATGTTATGTATTTATTATATTTGAACTGGTTTATAATTGTGTAATTATGTAAATGGTTGATACATTTTTACCTGATAAATAAATTGTTACATCTTGATTTATTTTGAATTCGTCTGAAATCATTATCACCGGTAGATCACTAGGTTTTTGACATTTCCGCAAATTCTAGTGTTGGGGTAGATCATACTGAAATCTTAATAAACGGAGCATGTGGCACATTATTAAGATTTTGGATTTCTGACTATTATGATTTAACATGTTATAGTATCGTGACTAAACCGAACGGCACTTTTGTGAGAATAAGCATGAGGCGATTCCATAATTTGTGTTTTTTAGTAAACGCTATATTCCTCTGTTTTGATTCTAAACTAACCAGATTGTGACGTAAAGTGTATAACGGCCGTACATAACTTTTAAGTGATGCGACGCCCTGATGAAAGGATAATTGAAATTAAGAGAAATTAAAGAATCAAGGATCTAAACTAATTCATATTTAATTGCGCGATCAGCTATTAATGTTACATCAGAAACATTATCAATTAGAGATTGTTTACAATTGGAGTCAGATTAAACGAATAGCTAAAGGAAAACATAAACTAAATCCTAAAAATTTATGTGAACTTAACGCGGGCGCTGAAAAGACATACACGCATTATACCTTCGCCCAGGCCGTCAGATTCCGCCATTGGGCTGACAGGTGGTCCTTACAAACTAATAAAGCTATAAAAAATTAGCATGCAACTGTAAACATGTGAAATGAAGCTGTAAACATAAAACAGAACGCTGACATGAATTGTAAAACATTTTTAATGTTTTATAGGTAGTCATGCTCATGTAGAGCAGGCACACAGATGTTTGGCGCAGACACCACAACAGCCAGATTGTCCCGCACATCTTCTCCTACTCTTGCTTGGAGGTTTTGTGGTTTCGAGGGCCTGTCATCATGGTCTTCCTCATCCTCTGGCTCAACGATGTCGCCATTGAGAAGAGCGAGATTGTGAAGCACAGCACGCGACCACCTCAGGTACGAAGGCAGGGCTCACCTCTAAGTCCTTGAAGAAAATGCAATGCCAGCGTGTCTTCAGCATCCCAAAAGCTCTCTCCACGATGTTCCGGGCAAGGGAGTGCTTGTTGTTGAAACGAGCCTGCACAGGGTTCTGTACAGGCTCTCTATATGGCGTGATGAGGCAGATGGGTGCACTCAGACAAGGATAGCCACTATGCCCAAGGATGCACTTGCCTGGTGGTGGATAAAGGCTGCCAATGTAGCCAAAGGGCTGTTCCTCAGCACCCTGGCATCATGCACAGACCCAGGATATCCCACGAAGACATCAAGGAATTTCCCCCGGTGGTCAGTGATGGCCTGGAGTTGGATGGAATGAAACGGATTCCTGTTGTAATAACAGTGGGAGTTATTTGCTGGAGGTTTTTGACAATGTCATGCACAGAGGACTTGGGGATATGGCCTGTGACACCACGGGCCCATCCATTTCAGATTCCCGTCTGAGTGCACCAATGAGGGACATGATGGACAGCAAAGACAGGCAAAGGTGGGCACGGTGGTCAGCTGCTTGATCCAAATGAAGCTGCAGAACTGGCACAGCTCTATTGAGATGGCAGTAGGATGTGGGGTTGACTGCCTGTAAATATATTATAGCTTGTTAGAATGATACATTTGAATAAAGATTTGTTTCATGTGTTGTTGACTTGTATTTATTTTTGTTGTTTTATTCATCTGTGCACACTGTTCAGACATTGCAAACATTTTTGCTGATGATGCAGAAACCTGGGTGTGGTTGACGAGCTACTGATGAAATCAGGTGTGTTTTTATTATTATTTATTAATCAGGTGTTAGTGCACCTGTCGGTCATATCTTGCGAAAACGTTGTAGGTCACATGATAACGTCAACATGGTGGATGACTTTCGGATCGCATTCATACTCAACGAGATTTCAGCATCCATTAAGTACCTACTCATTGAAATTAAGTACACTCAAAAAAATATTTCAGTCTAAACATAAGTTTTATGTAATTTAATTACATAGCAATTTTCCATCCATTTGGATTACATAGTTTTAACATAAACAAATTAATAAACTTAATGTGATTCATATTTGTCAGTCATATGTAAATGAAATAGGTAAGATTTATGTAATAGTTCACAGAAAAATGCCCAGGTTAATTAACACTGTTTAGTGGTCATGTGTGTGCGCACTACTGAGTTAAAGTACCATTGAAGCAGTGTCAGAGTTAATGAGATCATTAAGTGATGATTGAACATTAATGATGAACACCTGCTGTTAACAAGCAGAATCACTGAAGGACAGAGAAACACAAGAACTACAACTAACTTCAGTTACAGCCTTCGATGAAATCAACTGAAGATAAAAGACATTTAATCTCTCAAGATCTGATTGAACAACTCTACAAACTCTACAAACTTTCCCAGCTTCACTCACAACTAACTACACTGACTTTATTTCTGTCATACGTCTACAGAAGTTCTTATGAGAACTAACAGGTTTAGATGTTGATTTATTGAAATCATTTGAAGTTACCGTCTTTGAGGTCTGTGTTGGCTTTAATTGGGCTCTTGACTGTTTTGTATTAGCTGATCATTGTCTGTTGTGACTGAGTGTTGTTAAAACACTTTTGTAATAGCTCAAACGTTAAGAAAATGTTTGATGATGTGTTGATGGTTGAATTATTGTGAAGAGAGTCAACATTTAATAATCTGTTCTCATCCAGAGTTTAAACTTTGAAATGGGTGGTGCATTACAGTAAAACTGTGTTTCTATGGTGTGAGACTCAGCAATGTTGTAACAATCAAATAATATATATATATATATATATATATATATATATTAAATCTGTTAGTGCACAATAAAATTTCAGTCTGCATGCATTTGAGAAAGAGGTTTTTTTTTTAACCGGTCACCATTGTTGTGATTCGTATGTTGATTCTTGATGTCTGTATAACCTTTTTTTTTTTGCACAAACTTGTTTTGCCTGTATGAGTCAGAATGATGGTGAACAATTCATAGCAGTTTATCACAACACTGCTTAGTGTAATAAGCAATTCACTGCTTAATGTATAGCACAAAGCTAATAATGCATCACCCATTTCATCAGAGACTAAATTATGAGTAAGATCACTAAATAATGACTCATCATCATCACTTAAGCATCAGCACCTGATCATGCATTCTCTTGTAATTCACACCTTAATTAATGAGTTACACAGACATCAAGAATCAACGTACAAATCACAACAATGGTGACAGTTTAAAAAAAAATAAAAGTCTCTTGCTCCAATGCATGCAGACTGAAATTGTATTGTGCACTAACAAACTTCTTAAAAAAATTTATAATTATTTGACTGTTGCATCACTGCTGAGTCTCACACCATAGAATCACAGTTTTACTCCAATACACTTCCTATTCCAGAGTTTCAACTCCAAATGAGATCAGATTATTAAATATTGACTCTCTTCATCACCACTCAACACATGATCAAACATTTGCTTGACATATGTGCCATAACAAAAGTGTCATCTAATACAAAAAAGTCAAGACACCATTTAAAGCGAACACTAACCTCAAAGACGGTAACTTCAAATGAATTCAATAAATCATTAACATCTAAACCTGTTAGTTCTCATAAGAACTTCTGTAGACGTATGGCAGAAATAAAGTCAGTGTAGTTAGTTGTGAGTGAAGCTGGGAAAGTTTTGTAGAGTTTGTAGAGTTGTTCAATCAGATCTTGAGAGATTAAATGTCTTTTATCTTCAGTTGAGTTCACCTAAGGCTGTAACTGAAGTTAGTTGTAGTTCTTGTATTTCTCTGTCCTCCAGTGATTCTGCTTGTTAACAGCAGGTGTTCATCATTAATGTTCAATCATCACTTAATGATCTCATTAACTCTGACACTGCTTCAATGGTACTTTAACTCAGTAGTGCACACACACATGACCACTAAACAGTGTTCATTAACCTGGGCATTTTTCTGTGAACTATTACATAAATCTTACCTATTTAATTTACATATGACTGACAAATATGAATCACATTAAGTTTATTAGTTTGTTTATGTTAAAACTATGTAATCCAAATGGATGGAAAATTGCTATGTAATTAAATTACATAAAACTTATGTTTAGACTGAAATATTTTTTTGAGTGTACCTACTAATTGAGTAGACAATTTCGGACGTTTGTTGTTGGTGTTGGCCCGACTAACTTCCTAAAGTGTTTTTGCAAAACTACTTACCCCACGTTTAAGTTAATTTACGATTTGCTCTCTGTCTGAACCAAAGAAATATCTGTATTACATAGGGCCCTATGATTTGATATGAACTGTTTCCTGAATGATATTTAAGACATCTGTACTGTATGCAGTCACTTACAGAATGATAAAAAAAATGCCATGAATAGTTTTTATTTTGCTATTAACTTCTGCTAAATCAAATCAATATTTGTTGTGAAAATCTTTTGCCTTTTTTCCCCAGGTACAGTTGGAGCATTAATTAATTAAATATTTAATTGAAATATACACATTTTCTCTCATACATAAGAGCTCTAGCAAGTTTTAATCACGCATGGTTAATAGAGGAGGCTGACAGCATAAAGGGTTCTCTCATTACTAAACTGACCAATCAGAAATATTTTATGATATTAAAATGAGGCAACATCTTTTGTTTTCATTCAAAATGTGGCCAGACAAAGCTAAATAAAGTTTAAATGATTAAAACTTTCTATTAAACCATTTTTCATTGACAAATAGTTTAACAGAGGCATTATTTTTGATTTGGATCGGTTTAGAAGTGAAGGCTGTTTACTGGAATACAAATAGTTTTTACAATTTTTCATGTGCCAGCGTTTTAATTCTTTTATTAAAGTTTTGGCATTATGTTATATCTAATTATGCCTAAACATTTATTGAACTGTTTTTGAATTTTTGGTAAATAAATAAATAAAAATGACAAAAACATGTAAGATCATTTCTGCATAACATGGTCTATAAATGATTTTTGGAGAATCAGAAAATTGCAACAAACAAATCACACCAATAGAAATGTTTAGTAAGTAGTTTGAGAGTAGGTGTGAGTGTGTGTGTGTGTGTGTGTGTGTGTGTGTGTGCATCAGGTAGAAAGGCATGACACATGACACATGATTTCCAACAAAAATGAGTTTTATTAATACCAATTAACCAAAAATGTCACTAATAAAGAATACAAACTGAATCAACTTAATCCAACAAATAATCTAACAAATAATAGCTAAACATAAATAACTGAGGTCCACAAAATAAGCTTAAACCTTCAACTCAGTATAAGGAAAAACTGAGAACTGTGGGTGCACTTAAACAAGACATTTTATATTTACAATTTAACTAATCAAAGTAAATTTAATAACAAAAACAGAATAATAATACAAAACAACCACTGTTGACAATTGTAAGATTTGGAACATCTTGTGCCCTGTTTTCCAATGTTGATCACGTGATTCTGTTTTTGCTGACTTGATTCTTTTTATAACCCGTATCACAAATATCCAGACATTGTGTCATCTTGCTTATCCTTAGATTGACCCAGAAACCATGTGATTTTAATCATGTCCTTATATGTATTTCCAAGTGCTGAAACGGATGGTTTCACTTCTTGTTTTTCACCTATAATTTGTACCCCTGGACAGCGAATAAATTGTGTCAATGATTGAACTGCATTCGTGCTGGTCTCATCTTTGATACCCAGAATCGATTCTGCATTTCTTGCTGCATTGCTCAAGCTCAACTTTAAAGAGTCTTCTTGAAATACTCAACATCCGAATTATTTTATCTTACAGTTTGGGGGCTCGTCCGCGAACGGGGGGGATTCTCCCTGAGAACCGGGAAAAGAGAAAAAGCGCGCCGAAGATCGGAGGACCTACGGAAGGGGGTAAGTGTCTTTTTGAATAAAGCACTACCCCGTAGGATCCTGTTGTTGAAAACAATCTCGTGGACGCATGAGAAGTTTTCTTTCTTTTTGTAATCACTTGTAGGCTAGTGGAAAGCACCTTCCATTGTTGTGCCACTACGGCTGGCAAACAGTAGTTTTAATTAACTATTAGCGCAGGAGTGATTGGGAATCACCAATTGTTAGTGGAGAAATATCCATCGTTGTGACACTGTGGCAACTACGGCCATTGTGTTTCGCCGGAACGCAACAACGGTAGCTTTAATTAGCTATTAACTGGGATGGTGGTTGGAGGGTACAGTACTGATCACACTGTGCTCTCGGATCACGGCAGCGCATATTAATTTACGTTAAAAAAAAAAAAAAAAAAAAAAAAATTAGTAATTTTTCAATATTGATAAATCATTTCAATTGTCATTGCATGTTGAAATATTGTGACATAAAAGAAGGTGTTTTTAGGGGCGACCTGGACTCTGTTTGGCAAAGCTGGACAGATAAGGCGAGAGCCCAAGATTAAAACACCCAAATAAAAGAAGGTGATTTTAGAGGCGATCAGGACAAAAGTCTTGTGTGAGCCTAACCTAGGACCATCACCCACGTCACAATACGATACATGCATAACAGTTGGGGTTGAGCAATTTAGTACAGAGATCTTTGCGCACGCTTACTAACAACTGAAAACTAATAATACACTACAAGTGGAAGATGGGGGGTTCAGTCTCTAGACCATTACTCACTGAAACGCCGGCTGAATTCATGTATAGAAACAACCAAGGAATTTACACCGAACCGTATATTAGTAATTTGGCTGGATGGTCAGAACAGATGAAACCACAAATTGAACTCACGTATCCAAGAGAGGGTTCGTTTACCGAGGAAAATATGCAATTGGCAAAGCGTCTAGTGAAAGAAGGGTGGGGTGATCCAGAATGGGATTATAATTATATGACGAAAAGTTTTAATGTCTGGAAAGAAATGAAGAAGACTTGGGACGAAGGACCTGAAAAAAAAAATGTAACAGCGTTCGTATCTCAACAAAAGAGACTAGCAGCGGCAAAGCCACCGCCCTACTATACGGGCCGTGACCCCTCTGCACCCTGCGTAACGAAAACTAAAGAGTTGCAGACTAATTTTAAAACGGAGAATGGAGGAAGTGGAACTAAGCCATCCAGCCGGAATGCGATGGTATGGACAAGAGCTGCAAACGCAATAAATATGAAACCACTAAAAATGTCAGATATGGAAGCAATATGTAACAGTTTACCGTCTCCTCAAAACCCCGCTAAGTTTGTGACTATCCTACAAACGCATACTAAATATGCTCATCTTACCTGAGCAGATTACAGAGCAATTCTGTTGAGAACATTACCAGAGGATGTCACTGAGGCAAATTTAATGGAGAAATGCCCGGCGCAAAAACATGAAAATGATAAATTGACAGGGACGGGCACAGCTGCTTCGCCCCATGTTTATTACTGGGAGAAGCCTGAAAATCACGACACCTTTTATGCACAGCTAAGAACCTTCTTAGACCAACGCATAGGCGAAAGACAGGATCTGTCTTTTGCTGCCAATACCAAGCAGAAACCAAAAGAGTCCGTTTCAGATTTCTACATGCGGTTCAAGAAGGCATGGGTGGAGGAATCCAAACTTCCAACAAACTCTGACATGAAAGCTTTGTTTACTAACACTTTCTTGAACAATATGCAGGCTTCAAACGCAAAGTTAATTCGAATCACCACTACCAACCTCCACAATATGGAAATAGACGCATTAGGCCAGAGAATTAGGGAACTAGATTCATCTGGTGGTTTCGCAGTCAAAACCGAGACAGCAATGTTTACAACACAAAACCCTCAATCGAAAGTTCGCGACCAAAGGGTGGAAGTGAAACAGCCCGCAGCCCAGCCAAGACGCATAGTGTGTTATTTCTGTTGGAAAGAAGGTCACGTCCGCAGCGATTGCAGGGCATGGAGAGGGCGACAAATAGGGAAGCCGTGGGCAAAGCCACAACAACACAGGAATGACACAGGAAATTATCCTACCATGTGGCCAAAGAATCACCAATGACGCCAAAAATTAGTTCCAGATTTATCGATGGTAACTTTAGCTTTCTCAAATCATAGTGAAGATTTACCTTATATCACTTTGATGGTGCATGGTCAACCACAGATGTTCCTTCTGGACTCTGGGGCTGATGTGACGTCGATCTCATCGATTTTTTATGAAGGGCCACTTAGTAATCGAATAGTTAACTCTGTAGGTATATCTGGAACTAGCATTGCATGCCCTGTAACGCCCCCTTTGGAGGTAAAAGCTCCTGGATTCAAACCATTTTTTCACAAATTCACAATTATTCCAGAAGCTCCAATGAATTTATTGGGACGAGATCTCATGCATAAATTGAACATGGACATTAACTTTACGGAAAAACAAGTTGTGTTTTCCTTCCAGTCTAATTTGCAGGTCTCTGTGAACCCTTTGCCAACATTAACATGGGAAGAAACCAGTGAACCACAGAGTGGACCACAGCACAGTGGGCCACAACCAGACACGCCTCGGATGGTGCATCACATGATTAATCCATCTTTGTGGTCACAGTACAAAGATGACACAGGTTTCATAGACATGGAACCTTACAAAGCTAAATTAAAGACTGACAAACCAGTCTATATTAAGCAATATCCTTTGTCCAAAGACAAGGAACTTGGTATCAAACCACTGATTGATAATTTTGTGCAGCAGGGTGTCCTCATACCAATACATTCACCGTACAACACGCCTGTGAATCCGGTGGTCAAGGCGGATGGAAAGACATGGCGATTGACTCAGGACTTGAGGGTAGTGAACCAATTAATAACACCTTTAGCTCCTATTGTACCTGATGTTCCAACTGTTATCAATTCTATTCCGTGCACACACAAATATTTCACAGTTATTGATCTTTGCGCAGCATTCTTCTCTGTACCTGTACATCCAGAAACTCAGCCTATCTTAGCTTTTACATTTCAAGGTAGACAGCTGACGTGGACGCGCCTTGCACAGGGTCTCATTGACTCACCCGCTGTTTTCTCGGCAGCAGTACAAAGAACATTGGCTAAAATGACTGATTTGCCTTCTACAGTTTGTGTGCTTCAATATGCAGATGACATCCTGGTTTCCGGGGAAACACAGGAAGACTGTGAAAAGGCCTCCATCATCGTCTGCAATGTGCTCGCCCAAGCTGGATTCAAGGGTTCGAAAGAAAAGCTTCAGTGGGTCAAGTCTAAGGTGACGTACCTGGGGCACATTATAATGCCAGGTTTGAAAGCAATCTCAACAGACAGGGTCCAGTTGATCAGAGAAATGAAGTCCCCTCGAACTATACAACAACTTCAAAGCTTCTTGGGGTTAGTGAATTATTGCAGATCTTGGATTCCCGATTGTGCATTGCATGACAGACATTTGAGACACCTGATTGACCACAAAGCCCCTCCAAGTACTCTTTTACAGTGGACGGATGAGGCGGAACTGCATTTCACTGCACTGAAAGAAGCCATCACCACAGCACCTGCATTGGGCCTTCCCGACTATTCCCGAGACTTTCACCTGCATGTTTGCGAGGCGGAAGGGGTGGCTCTTGGCGTCCTGTTGCAACAGTACGGTTCCACGTACAGACCATTAGCATACCTGTCTAGGAAACTGGATAATATAGCTTCGGGTATGCCAGCATGCCTGCGGGCGGTAGCAGCTGCGGCTCTGATTGTACAGATGGCAGAGAGAATGGTTTTGTCACATCCATTGATTCTTTATACCTCCCATCAGGTAGGAGCTATTTTGCACAACATGCAAACACAGCATATGACAGCGCAACGACGTTCAGGTTATGAGGCAACTCTGCTGGCTACCAAAAATCTCACTATTAAGCCAACCGCATCCATTAACCCTGCATTGCTGAGCGTTCTTGGAATGACAGACATGATAACTAATGTGACAGAGCATGATTGCATCATTGAATTGACTTCCTCATGTTCCTCCAGGGCCGATCTTTTGGATGCGCCCCTGGATGGGGGGAGGCATATCTATATTGATGGGTCGTGTTCAAAACCTTCCGATGGTGTCTACCTTTGTGGCTATGCTGTGGTGTCGGATACTGGTGAAGTATTAGAGGCTTTCGCATTGGACTATAATTCAGCTCAAGCTGCTGAATTGGTGGCATTAATTCGAGCATGTGAACTGATGGCAGGAAAACGTGTGACAATCTACACTGATTCAAAGTATGCATGGGGGGTAGTACATCATTTTGCTAAAACATGGGAAGCTAGAGATTTTAAAACAGCAGATGGTAAACCCATAGCTCACTCTAACCTGATAGGGCAATTGACTAAGGCAGTACAGCTTCCCTCCGAAGTGGCCATAGTAAAGGTGAAAGGTCACGCAGCAGGAGATGATGAACAAGCTATAGGAAACAGAAATGCAGATGAAGCTGCTAAAGAAGCTGCAAAAACACAAATCAAATCACCGTTCGTCACGGGTAACCAAAGCCAGTTAATTATGACCATGCACGTAACTAACGTATCTGATATCGACATTAAGATCTTGCAGAGCCAACCAACACAAACTGATTTGGAGCACTGGGGAAAACACAAATGTGCCCCAGATAAAGATGGAATTTTGAGAGACGAAAAGGGAAGAATAGCGCTTCCGAAGTTAGGATTAATAGTCCTCATCAGACATTACCATGGTTTGTCACACACAAGTTGTGCAAAAGTAGTACAAGTAATTAATCAACTGTATTGTATTGCAGAAGTACACAAAACAGCTAAGCTCGTGCTAGATGCATGTCTTACATGTGCCAAAGTAAATCCGCACAAACCAGCTAAACATGACGCACTGCCACATCCACAAGCACCATTTCAGAATGTGCAAATTGATTTTACGCACATGCCGCCAATAGGAAATCTGAAATATCTTTTAGTAATTGTGGATCGATTCTCAAAGTGGCCAGAAGCATTTCCATGTGCAAAAGAAGATGCTAAAACTGTGGTGCGAATTCTAACCAAGGAAATAATTCCTCGATTTGGCATACCTACCACTATTGAAAGCGATAACGGGACGCCATTTGCGTCAAAGGTAACGCAACTCTTGGCCAAGGCATTGTCAATTGACTGGCAATTCCACGTTCCTTACCATCCGCAGTCTGCATCAAATGTTGAACGCCTCAATCAAACCATCAAAAGAAGGCTTACAAAAGCCTCCATTGACACCGGAAAGAGATGGCTAGATTTGCTGCCCGCGGTATTGGCAGAGATAAGAATGACTCCATCTTCCACTACTAAATTTTCACCATTTGAAATACTAATGGGTAGGCCTTTTCCGACTCCATGGGTGAAAGGCCGCTCAGGCATTACCTCCCTAGGTGACCTGGAGGTGATACAGGAGGACTACGTGACTTCCCTCATCGAAAAACTAAATTCTGTATGTGCTGATGTTTCTCTGTGTCTCCCTCTCCCCTCAGAAAAGCCCACTCACCCTTTTGTTCCAGGAGAGAGTGTGCTGATCAAAAACTTGAAACCGACGAAGGTGGGAGAGCCGAGGTATCTTGGACCTGCCACGGTGATCGCTATGACGAGGACCGGAGTTCTGACAGATTACCAACCGCAGTGGATACACGCCTCGAGGATAAAGCACAGTCCTTCAGGAGAGCAGGCAAGCTCCAATTCAGAATAGAATCTCAAAAGGGGATTCACCTTACTGCCTAGCAGGGAGGAGCAAAACACTGATTACGCGGAGGAAAGAACTACCTCTAATAGTGAGGTGGGGGTCATCTGAAGCTAGAAGATATATGGCCCATTGAGTCAAACAGTGTTAACTCCTTACACCCCCTTGCATGCACTAAGGGCCAAATTCTTATTAATGGATATACCGTCTCTAGAGGGGTTTACGCAGTGCTCAGTTGCAGAAGCTGTTGCAGTGTTCAGCGAAGATATTGTTTATTTCGCCAAGTGCTCCCTAGAGGAAGACCCAAGATTGGATGAGATAGTTCTCGAGAGACCATTCCCAGACAAGAGTGTGTTATATCTGTTCACACTACAATACGGGACATTTGAAGTGTACAAGCGAGAAGTTAATTAAATGTCCTTATTAGACCTGTTACATGATTGGACAATAGTGCAAAAGCAAACTTGGGAGGAAATAGCATCCGAGACATTATCAAACCTTGAATTACCTACTGAAAAGGTTCTTTTTGGCAAAATTACATTATTTGCGTATCCACCGCTCGCTGCAAGGGATACGTGGAACTTACTGCAGGACAGACTACTCGCAAGACCTCCCAATACTGCTCTAGTACATATAATTAAACCAAACCCAACGAATCTGGAAGGAAAATTGATTGTGTACAAGATAGACAAAAATTGGAAGTCATTAGTTGAAGCTCATCTGAAATTCCTATGTCCGGAAGAATAGAATCAGTACAGAAACCTTGGCATCCATTCAGATGGCCAGGAATGTGTGGAATCCGAGGAACAACATGCATCCTCATGATAATAACTGTAATAATTGTATCAGTAATCGTTATGTGGGAAGCAGAGAAAGTCAGACAAAATGACACACTTCCTCATAAGAGAGAATTATCAGGAAGTCCACCACACACCAACCCACTATTAGTAACCTTAAGGCAGGGAAGGAATGAGAGCTTTTTGTGTGACCCCATAACTGCCTACTTAGGGATTGTGGGTCTTAATACGAAATCGATACGAACTCTGTATGGTGACGGGCTATATTTTTGTACTGGGTCATGCAGTTGGTCAGAGATAAAGGCGTATGTTGGACCTGAGGAATGGAAAATTAGAGGACGGTTTATAGCAAGTGCAATGTTAGTGGATCAGGTAGGAGTAATATGGACCGACGGAAAGAGAAGGCGCTCATTGATGCTGAACGTTACAATATCTGATGTCCAGCTTTCTGATGCAGGAAAGTATTATTGTGGATGGGATAGGTCAGGTAAAGATGGATATCAGGAAGTTCGGATTGAAGTAATTCCACAGGGTACGGATATAACAATTCAGGGTGCAATATCAGGGTTAGCCCCAGATTCAGCTGACTTATCACCAGATATGTCTGCAAAAGACATAGAGTTCATCATGAATTCAGATTTGAGCAATTCTATTAAGGAAGTCAGGGCTGCTAAAGCCAGATGTGAAGGAAATTATGCATGTGCGTTGGCGCTTCTACAACGAGGTGCTTTAAAGAATGAGATAGACGGAGAATGTTGGATTTGTATGCAACTGCATGCAGCATGGAAAACGTACCCAATGACCTCGGAAACAGTTCATCTAGAGAAAAACAAATGCGATATACCGCGACAAATGTCCATTATAGTGCAAATGACAAACAATCTGCGAGATAATAAGACCATAACATCTTCTTTAAAAGACTACAACTGCTCTTATACAGGTCTTCCATTCGAAGGACCGGCTTTTCGTGTGCAATCACATTTTGCAGATTTATGTATTTGCTCCAACAAAGGGCAACACTATGTGGGAACGTCAGATTGTATGAACACCATAACAATCAATCAAGCGGCTATGAATAGGAATAACTGTAGTATTAAGTATCACAATCAAACGAAGGAAAGTTTTGAATGCCCATTCTCCTCCTTAGATAGTGCTCCAGGTATGATTTGGACTTGCGGAGGGATGGCATATTACCATTTAAATGAAGGAGAATGGCATGGATGTTGCTATCCCGCACTGCTTTCCACTGGAACCACGATATTAATTAGAGAAAATGTTGATGTCAATAACCAAGACACACCACATCGAAAGAAAAGAGATACAAACAACATGCCTAATCGATACAAGGGATACAAGATCTCCAGTCCATGGACAACTCCATGGGAAAATGTAGGGTGGTCCGTAGCAGGTTTCTTCACCGGAGTAGGGACTACAGTTGCTCTGAACAAGATTAACGGCTTAGCATGGCAGGTTTTATCTTTGGAGAATGATACTGCTCACGCATTAGGAGTAATTGCAGATGAGTTGAAGAAGATGAGAGAAGCAGTCATTCAGAATAGGCTAGTCTTAGACATGTTGACCGCGGAAAGAGGAGGAGTTTGCAAAATGTTGGATGTATCTTGTTGTTTTTACATTCCAGATAATTCAGACAACATTACGAACATCATCCACCATATGAGAGAATCCATCCCAGAGCCAAAGAGAGATGAGTCTTGGTTTGGCTGGCTGAACAGCCTGTGGGGTGGCTGGGGAACGTGGATTTTCAATACGGTCATACCTATTGTTGTACTCATGTTGATCTTACTACTGTTGACACCATGTCTGCTTCAATGTATCAGTAGTTTCGTTGCACGTTCTCTCCAAGCTCTAACATCCAGAGACACATACCAAGTGATGTTAAATGTTCAAGCTACCCAGACATTTTCTCGTCAACCTGTTGCTCAACCAACTGAACAGGAGTTTGATACTGATAACAGTGACAATGAATATGCGCATACCTACGAATTATAAGTAATCAGTGATAATTTTTACTACTCATAATTATAATCTGAAATGATTAATATGATTTTTACCAGTGATAATTTGAAGTGATTTTCTACAAGTGATAATCTGTAATCAGAGAAAACAGTGATTTCTTTTATTTTTAAGAATGGAATTTAATTCATAAGAGGATGTTGTACTAACATGTTCTAACAGGATGTTGTATTATTTCATAATAACAGATTTCTTGATTTATCTGAACTAACAAAAAATATATATATATATATATATATATATATAATAGTAATATGAGTTTATATGATATATGTAGTAATCAATTCTTTTTCTGTGCACAAGAATGTTCATAAAGTAAGACATTTTGTCTTAAAGTGGCCATTGTAAGATTTGGAACATCTTGTGCCCTGTTTTCCAATGTTGATCACGTGATTCTGTTTTTGCTGACTTGATTCTTTTTATAACCCGTATCACAAATATCCAGACATTGTGTCATCTTGCTTATCCTTAGATTGACCCAGAAACCATGTGATTTTAATCATGTCCTTATATGTATTTCCAAGTGCTGAAACGGATGGTTTCACTTCTTGTTTTTCACCTATAATTTGTACCCCTGGACAGCGAATAAATTGTGTCAATGATTGAACTGCATTCATGCTGGTCTCATCTTTGATACCCAGAATCGATTCTGCATTTCTTGCTGCATTGCTCAAGCTCAACTTTAAAGAGTCTTCTTGAAATACTCAACATCCGAATTATTTTATCTTACAACAATATAGATAAAAACAAATCAAAATCAAGTTGTTCCCTTCACCCCCCTATGATGTTGCTTCTAGTTAGTATCGGTGGGCAGAACTGATTTTTATAAACAATAAGTTGATTATATGAACTGACAATTTTTAGAAAACAACACTGTCAAATTTGACTTTTTGCTCTATTTTGCCAGTGAAAATATAGTCCCAAACACAATAGATACAATAGATCGTTCTTGAATGATTCGCCATTTTGAAACGAATCAGGTAAGTGAATGATTCAATGACCTGTTCATAGACACTTGCTTCTTTCATGAATGAATCAGCCGGACACACAACAAACAATTTGAACAAATTGTTTGAATGAATGTTTCTGTGATTCACTTATTAACTTGTCGCCACCTAACTTGTATAGCCCATTAACCACTTTTAACCACCAATAATCGCAATAATCTCTGTGTTTTGTTATTTTCGATAAGAAACAAAGTCTCATCCCTCAAATTCTGTCCATTTTATCACAAAATATCATCTCATTGAATATTTACTTGTGAACTTTCTGTGTGAGGTCGCCCTCTGGCTTCCAGTATGAATGACAGTGTTAAGCGCTCCATATTGCTAACGTCACCTCATTTTGGTTAAAAATAGAAAAATAATACTAAATACTTTGTACCATAGTACTACTTGAGTAGTTTTTCAGCAAACTACTTATTTATTCTTATTATAATAGAGTTATATTATTCTTCAGGACTTCAACTTCTACTCAAGTAAATTATTTAAGTAGCAATAAATTTACTTGAGGACATTTTTTTAGTACTCTTTCCACCATAAATAGCTGGTTGTTTTGATTCTTCACTTAAGTATTATTGTGTTTTTCTGTATTTTTGGTGTAGTATTTTATAAACCTCTGTCGGGATTTCATGCGAGTCTGCCAGTGAGTGTGTCTTATGTCTGCCTCTTTGTGTTTTGCCCATGTATTCTTGTATGTTAAATTATATAAACTCTGAATAAAAGTTAATATTATGTACTATCTCATGTATATAACTTCATAATGGATACCAAAGGTTCCAAAGCACAGACATAAACACAATAATGGTGATTATGTAAAGACCCAAGAAGGTCCGATCTATGATTCTTGCCACTCTGGTCAAGGACAGTTTCTGTCGTTGGTTTCGTTGATTTGTAGCCTGAACCTCAGTGAGGATCTGATTCAGAAGGATAATGATATTAGATTGCTCTTCATTCTGATCTCTGACTGAGTCTGGAGGGTTCTGCTGGTCTCTTACTCCGTCTGTGAGAGGAAAAAAAAGCAAAGCACGGCTCTGGATAAATGCTGTTTTGTCTGCATAACCTCATGTACTATTTATTTTTATTAATTTTTTTTTTTTTTTTTGATGGGGAATCTTTGTTGATACTCCTTTATAGAAAAAAATATGAATTTCACATGTGGTTTTGGGTTGGCTTGTTTCATACGCAATTACATGGTTTTACATTTGCTAAATTTCATCTATCCATCCAAACCATTTGTACTATTTTAAGGACACAGGGATGCTGGAACATGTTCTTTTTTTTTTTTTTCGTTGAGTCTAATTTACTCAAAGATGAATTTTATTTGCTTTTCTTTGCATATGTACCCAAGCAACAAGTCAAACAATTCCTAAATTTAATTTCACTCATAAAGATGAAAATGTTCCTCATCATCAGATGCTGTGTCGACTCTTACCATCTCGGCCAGTGACAGTAGAAGTTGTTTCCACTGATTTCTTCTTATCTCCTTTAACTATCATAAAATCCACAGCGACAGTCTCCACAATGCTGATGCCAATGAGACAGAAAATCGTACAGCAGTAAATCCCTGTGAGAAAGAGCAAACTATGACCATTGTAGAGATTCATACATTGATTCTTGTTAGTCTGTGTGTCTGTGATTATGTAGATGAAAACCTTTTGTACGCTAAATATTTTTAAAATCCTACATAATATTTGATTACCAAAATTTGATTTACACAACACTGCTGGATCTCATGCTGTAGAATCATATAACTACTAAACAAGAGTATTATTTTCAATAAAGCAGAAATTAAAAGTCAATCGTAGGTATTCCAGAAAGCAGGTTATGTGACATACCTAGGTATACTTTAAGGGTAAGCAACTTTTGTAAAACAGAGGTAACTTTCAGGGTATCTAAGTAGACTGGGGCGCTGTAAAGGGGGGTTAAACGATGACGATTCTCGGGGCCCATGACCAAGAGGGGGCCCAGAGAAGCCCCCAATAAAATTTGTTTAGGAAACACAAACGTCCGTGGGCCCCTCTCCCCCTCTCGATTATCATAAAATGGTTCAGTCCGCCCAAATTGTATCCAGGCAACACAAACAGCTTGACTTCATTTATAGCGCCGGCAGAATATCAACTTGACGGAAGAGGAAGTGAAAATGCCTCAAAAATCTGGAAGTCAAAAACGGAAAGAGAAAAAAATAAGAGAAGTGAAAGAGGCAAAGGGTCGACAGTATGTTACCCAATATTTCATAAGAAAAGGTGGGTTTGTAAGTAGGCCAAAATTGTTAGTGGACCGCCCGTGACAATGATCGTAGCCTACGGCACTTTTCTGTGCGTACGCACGCTTTGTACATGAGGCCCCAGGTCTCTACGGTAACATTTTTCGACAAGTTAGCACGTTTCGATAGAGCAGGTGCAGCGGGTGCACGGCTTTGCCTCACATCAGTGGCGGTTCTACACGGAGGCCTAGAGAGGCCCGTGCCATGTCCCTGACCACCCCTGTGCCCCCCCTGTGCTGACCAAAAAAAATAATTAATTATGAATTTATTATGATTTTACACGCGAGCGCCAAAAGCGGAACTAATGCGACGGAACGTTCCACACGGGTAAATTAGAGCGGCGCCGGACGCGTAAGTGACTCGATCTCTTAAGTGACTTGTTGCTCTTGCACAATGTTGTGATGTTAACCACGTAAATTCTTCTGTCTTGGCTGTTGCATTGCGATAACATACATTTGAGTAAAGTAATCAACAGGTTATCTGCCCGTGTTCAGTGGGATGGTTAGGCAACGAAATGTAATGCACGTTTTTTTTTCTGATATCATGAAACGAGGAAGGGACATAGCGTCCTTTTTTGCCCCAGTAAACAAAAAAGTGAGAGAAACAAATCAAGGTATTGAGAGAGCCAGAGGAGTCAGTGGAGGCTGGAGAGAGGGCAGGTGATGAAAGTGAAGACTCTGACACAGAGAGGGACATTCCAGAGGGTGAGGAGGATGAAGAAGAGGGTGAGGAGGAAGAAAACATACAGGGACAGAGAGAGGAACAGCCAGAGGGACAGAAAGGGGATCCATGTGGATGAAGTACTGCACCATCAGGTTTGTGATGAAGAAGGTTATTACTATTTACAAAGCAGTTCAATTATAATTTCATTGTAGGCCTACTGTATGTCCTTAAAATGGTGCTTTCTCCTGTAAATAATTTTGTGTGTCAATATGGCTCTAATGTTTCTTTCTTTTAAGTAAATACTTGGCCTACATTTTGAAATACATGCAGATATGCACTACCAGTCAAAAGTTTGGAAACTGTACTATTTTGGTTGTTTTTGAAAGAAGTCTCTTCTGCTCACCAAGGCTGCATTTATGTTATTAAAATACAAGAAAAGCTGTAATATTGTGAAATATTATTAAAATGTAAAATGACTGTTTTCTATTTGAATATATAGTAAAGTGTAATTTATATCCTGTGATCAAAGCTGAATTTATCATCATTACTCCAGTCTCCAGTGTCACATGATCCTTCACAAATTCTTCACAAATCATTGATAATAATCATCAACATTGGTAATAATTATAAATGTTTCTTGAGCAGCAAATCAACATTAAAATGATTTGTGAAGGATCATGTGACACTGAAGAGTGGAGTAATGATGCTGAAAATTCAGCTTTGATCACTGGAATAAATTACATTTTAAAATATACTCTATTCAAATATAAAAAAAGTTATTTTAAATTGTAAAAATATTTCACAATAATACTGTTTTTCTTGTACACTTTGACTGGTAGTGTACATGCATAAGTAAATAAATGTTCTTGTGCCCTATGTTTACTGTACATCTTTCTACAGATATCAGCAAGTAAAGTAAAACAAAGTTTATAATCTTTAAATATAATTTGTTACCATTTTTAATGTGCCCCTCTGGTTAAACACTGGCCCCTCCTTGGCCCCCCTTGTAAAATTTGTCTAGAACCGCCACTGCCTCACATGCAGCCGGTGTCGGCATCTTTGTACGAGGCTCCTGCTGCGGTCCACACTGTTGCACCTGTCTTGCAAGCAGTCTAACTTCATGAACTCTGATAAAAATCCTCTGCCAGCTACTGTACAAACTACTATCAGCTGTTTGTGAGGTTTCAGTGCATCTTTTGAAGATGATGTGGAGTTGAATTACTACAATGTCCCCTATATTGTCAAATACAGCATGATTCATCTCTGCCAACCATCTTCACATAATACTTTCACATTATCTGATCCAGACCGACTCGGCAAAACTCTGTTTAAACAGCGCAAAATGACTGCCTGTGGATGTTATAGGTAGAAATGATTATGTAAATGAATATGAAAAAAGTCTCAGCTGTGTTGGGGGCCCTGTCAAGATTCTTTTCATGGGGCCCAAAATCCTTAGCAGCGCCCCTGTAAGTAGACATAGCTACTCACTCTCTGAACATAACCTGCTCCAGGACAGATTCTGTTCCAGGGTTTGTTTGTTTCAGAGGTTCAGTGCATGTGTGCCCTATTGATGAAGCTCTAATGAGTGTGATTGATTGTGCACAATATTATATTTATATAGTTATATTGGTATATAAACCACTATTAAAGCAAAGAAAAATTTTATTCTAATATATAAATATATATATTAGTGCTGTCAACATTAACGTGTTAATGTATGCAATTAATTTTTTTCGGCAAATATTTAACGCAATTAACCCGGCATTCGTTTTTTGTCATCAGTTGTCTAGTGTAACTTTATATGATCACGCTTTTATTCATGCAAATGCTTTTACACCATTCAAGCTCAACAAGAATAAGCGAATGAGAATACGCTGTCTGTAAATGTCCTGTATGTGACACATACAGACGACACACACGATGCACAGATAGCACACCAGAATAGCGTACTTTTTCATGCTTGAATGAACAATAACAAAATGTCCGTTTTGTCAGGTATCCTCATAAGAGCAGTCTTAAATGAATGTAAATAGTTGTGAGAAAATGGGACACGTCAAATCCATGTCGTGCTGCAGCGACAGATCTTAATGACAGAAGCCTAAGAAACCAGCTGCTGTAATTTCTGTCATTAATATTAATCAAAGAACAAAGGTAACAGAAATTTTTTTAGCTATAATTAGGATTAATCTATATTTAATTTATAATTCATGCCATGAAGACTGTTAAATAACTTTATTCAATTTCTGTATATTTTCTGCCTGTTAGACCCAGGTAGGAAGGGCACAGGTAAATATGACATTTATTGTGTGTTTATGTGAGGATTATTTTAAGTTAAGCCTAATAAATGTTTAAAAAAATGGATAGCTTTTAATTGGACGGTAATGTTGAATGGCTATAATTAATGTTTAAAATTGGGAGAACGGGGAAAAATCAATTTCATTGAGTCAATGGAAGCAATATTAGTATCAGTGATCCTGGCCTTCATTTATAAAAAGATGCCAGTGAACAAGTATTTAAAATATGCTGTCTTCACATCGTTTCTACATTAATTTGGAGATTAACATTAATTGAAATTATTACATTACAATATATATTAAAAACTGTGTTTTTGCAACAGGACATTTTCTGCCATGCTATAATGTGCATCTATAATTTAAAAAAACCAAAAATATATCTTACCCTTTAAAACTATGTTGAAGCACAAGCTCTGTTGAAAATGTCTTGTGCGAACCCTGAACATATTCTGGGTTGGCTGAACTTAATCCCAGACGCGTTTTTGGAACCAGCAGACCTCAAGTAAGCAAGATTTGGCTTAATCAACCAAGGGTTCAGGGTATGTTTGACGGTAAGAGAGCCTTGCTTTCTGGAATACCCCCCCAGGTGCAACCCTTTGGGGCACATGGATAGGCCCAACCAAATTCCACAAATGTTTGCATTACAGTTCTTCTGTTCTTAGTTTGGGTATTTAAAAGAAAGTGGCAAAAGAGTCACTACACTACTCCACGGTGTTAAAACGTGTACATATTTGTCCACATTGCAGAGTGTTAAATTAACACTGAATAAGTATTGAAGTTGAGATAATTAAGTGATTAATTATTATTATTAAACTCATTGGAAACTTTCGTCTTAGTCTTTGTCTTCATCAGCAGAGCAACTGTTACACCTACACTGCAAAAAATGCTTTTTTACTTAGTATTTTTGTCTTGTTGTTTCCAGTCAAAATATCTATATATTCTTATATCAAGACGCATTTTCTCCTTAGGAAAAATGACAAGGTATTTAGTCTTGTTTCCTGGGGAGAAAACCAATTTAAGTGCATTTTTCCGATTTTGTAAATTAATGGGGTAAGAAAAAAAAAAAATCTTGTTTCCTTTTGCATTAAGATTATTTTCCCTCATTTTAGGGTTAACATACTCACTTAACCTCCTTTCTGAAACAGGCCTCTGGTCATGGCGGTTATGTTTTGATGATGACATTATCATCATGTAGTGGTTTGATTCACTGATCTCATCCAGCATTATTATCTCTTAATATAAATGTTTTATTATTTTTCATAACAGTAAATCTGTGATGTTACAGCTGTGGTGTTATAGTCTGATTTGTCCCTTTTCGCTTTTATTTTACTGTTGTTTTGTTGTGGCTTTAGTAGCTTGTTTTGTGATGTTCAGAGTTGATCTGTTTGTCAGTATTTTGTTTATTGAAACAGCTGTTGAGAATCATATGGTGATTCTTAATATTTGTGTGTGTAAAGACAGTAACTTTTCTGCACAATGTATTTTTGAAATTGTGAACACGTTCTTGGTCAGGACCCCCTGATGTCACTTTTTAACACACAGGACACCTCTTTATAATTTTTATACTAGATTTTTTTTTCCGTATTCAACTTAGGAAAAAAGTGTAAATGCCTCTCGCAGCTCAAAACACTTACACTACATCCTACTAGTGTCAGTTACGCTTTTTTCTGAAGTTGAATACAGAAGGTGGTCTGGCAGACGCTAGTTATTTTACTTTGTAATATGTTAAATATGGATAATTTTCTAACTCAAATGTATCACTTTGCTTCAGAAGGCCTTTATTAACCCCCCGGAGCTGTGTCGAGTGCATTTATGATGGATGAATGCTCTTTTTTTGAGTGATTTCCATGACTGCCATTATAAAGCTGAGCTATAATTATAAATCATTATAATTATAGCACCATAATTATAAATAATTATGTCCAAGCTATAATTATAAATCATAAATGTTCAGTCATCACTCAATCACTTCATTATCTCATTAACTCCAACACTGATTCAGTGTTACATTTAACAGCCTGTAGTGTGCACACTGCACAGTGTTCATTTCATCTGGGCTAACCCATGTGGGGCCTCCATGGAAACCGAGGACAAAACTGTCTGGGCCCCACTTAGGCAACCCACATCAGACCCACCTGGGTCCCACATGGGTGTGTTGGCTGGGGGTGTACAGTATCCCAGTTTAAAAGAAAAAACTGTAGTAATAATTCAATTAGAAAGCTCTCTAATCAGAATTGTTACTAGTAAGAATTGAATTAAAGGTATAATATATAGAATTTTTATATTAAAATATCCAAAAACCACTTGCACAGTGTTATATATTTCGTTCAGCTGTGTACTTGCATTATCCTTAATGTTTCCAAGAATTTGTAAATTCAGAGTAAAATCACAAAAATCCCTCTGTTGTCACTTGCGCCTGTCAATGACGTAATATCTGCGTTATCCCTGGTTTATCTTGTACTGCACAGTAACCATGGCAACAGACACAGACAGCTGCCTAAAGGCTAGCAGTGTGCGCTGTTGTTTCGTTCAAACATTATGGGCCATGGCAAGCAAACTTTGGGATAAAAGGAGAAATAAAACAAGGATCAATATTGGTGTAGCGTTTCCAAGATGGCGAGAGCTTTGCGACAAACTTTGACTTGACAGAGACGCGCTCTTGCACTTTATTAGACAAGATAATCAAATGTAGGCTATAAGACTAATCAATGTTATATAGCTCAACACGACGAAGTGTTAGAATATCATCAGTATGATATTCTAATGTTGATCTATCTTACTGTTGAGTCTCATACAGACAACAAACTACACTCAAAAAAATATTTCAGTCTAAACATAAGTTTTATGTAATTTAATTACAATTTTCCATCCATTTGGATTACATAGTTTTAACATAAACAAACTAATAAACTTAATGTGATTCATATTTGTCAGTCATACGTAAATGAAATAGGTAAGATTTACCGTATTTTCCGGACTATAAGCCGCAACTTTTTTCCCAAGCTTTGAACCTTGCGGCTTAAACAAAGACGCGGCTAATATATGGATTTTTCCCGCTCATGACAAAGACACGGAGAAGTGCATATGATGCATATCGCGTCTTTTGCGCGCGCATATTCATTATTTCCTTAGTTGTCTTTTTGCGCCGAGTCAATTCCTCACGCTGCTGTTTCCAACATCTTCTCATCGACTCCTCATCGACTCATGAAGACCAAGCTCCCGTGCAGCAGCTCTATTTCCTTTTCCAACAGCCAGATTAACGCCTTCAACTTGAGTGCAGCATCATATGCATTTCTCCGTGTCTTTGTCATGATGAGGGTGACAAAATGACTACGTAATCAGAATGATGCGAAGTTTGAGCGCGCTCGATTCAATCTAAACAGTAAACATGCCGCCAAAAAACTGAGCACGTCACAGAATGTGAATGAATATTCGCGGCAGATCTGACTGAAAGCCAAAACAATCGCCACCGCGATGAAGTTTGAGGATTTTAGAGTTTAATTAAAGCTTGTGTAAAGTTCATTTGTTTCAATGTACCTGTAGACACCTGCGGCTTATAGACGTGTGCGGCTTATTTATGTTGAAAATAATATATTTTTTAAAATTCAGTGTGTGCGGCTTATATTCAGGTGCGCTCAATAGTCCGGAAATTACGGTATGTAATAGTTCACAGAAAAATGCCCAGGTTAATTAACACTGTTTAGTGGTCATGTGTGTGCGCATTACTGAGTTAAAGTACCATTGAAGCAGTGTCAGAGTTAATGAGATCATTAAGTGATGATTGAACATTAATGATGAACACCTGCTGTTAACAAGCAGAATCACTGAAGGACAGAGAAACACTAGAACTACAACTGATAAAATCAACTGAAGATAAAAGACATTTAATCTCTCAAGATCTGATTGAACAACTCCACAAACTACAAAACTTTCCCAGCTTCACTCACAGCTAACTACACTGACTTTATTTCTGTCATACGTCTACAGAAGTTCTTATGAGAACTAACAGGTTTAGATGTTAATGATTTATAGAGATTCATTTGAAGTTACCGTCTTTGAGGTCAGTGTTGGCTTTAAATGGGCTCTTGGCTTTATTATATCAGCTGTTTTCTGTCCATTGAAACTGAGTGTTGTTAAAACTCTTTTGTAATGACACAAATATCAAACAATTTTTGATCAATGTGTTGATGGTTGAGTTGTGGTGAAAAGAGTCAGCGTTTAATGATCTGTTCTCATCCAGAGTTTAAATTCTGAAGTGGGTGGTGCATTACAGTAAAACTGTGATACTACGGTGTGAGACTCAGCAGTGCTGTAACAATCAAATAATATACATTTTTTAAAAATTTGTTAGTGCACAATAAAATTTCAGTCTGCATGCATTGGAGCAATAGGCTTTTTTTTTAACGGTCACTTCAAATGAATTCAATAAATCATTAACATCTAAACCTGTTAGTTCTCATAAGAACTTCTGTAGACGTATGACAGAAATAAAGTCAGTGTAATTAGTTGCGAGTGAAGCTGGGAAAGTTTTGTAGTTTGTAGAGTTGTTCAATCAGATCTTGAGAGATTAAATGTCTTTTATCTTCAGTTGATTTCATCGAAGGCTGTAACTGAACTCAGTTGTAGTTCTTGTGTTTCTCTGTCCTTCAGTGATTCTGCTTGTTAACAGCAGGTGTTCATCATTAATGTTCAATCATCACTTAATGATCTCATTAACTCTGACACTGTTTAACTCAGACACAACTCAGTAGTGCGCACACACATGACCACTAAACAGTGTTAATTAACCTGGGCATTTTTCTGTGAACTATTACATAAATCTTACCTATTTCATTTACATATGACTGACAAATATGAATCTCATTAAGTTTATTAGTTTGTTTATGTTAAAACTATGTAATCCAAATGGATGGAAAATTGCTATGTAATTAAATTACATAAAATTTATGTTTAGACTGAAATATTTTTTTGAGTGTAATACTAAACATTACAACTTTCAACACACTCAAATGCAGTTTAGCATGATAATGTAATTAGACCAAGTGAAACAGCGCTGCATTTCCTCACAGTTTTAATTCGTCAAATAAAATGACCTGTAAGAGTAGTATTTCAGCACTTATGAGCAGTTCAGTAGAATCAAATGTCCTTGTTTCTTTATATCCCGCGGGACTCGCATGTGCCACTGATATCTGTCTCTCATTAGTAATCGCGTCCACGATTCTCGGCCACGCCGAGCTTCATACCACAGTCATGTTAAAAACATGCATTCACTCATCCATAAACATTATTTCCCCATGAATATTATTAGATCCATCGGCATGACGACAAGTTCCATGATCCCATATTCACTGCGTCATCAATCTACGCCTTTGTTATTGTTTTGAATTGTTTAGTGACCCCTAGCGGACAAAAACTACAGATTGCACCTTTAAAGGGCTACATATATTGTGATATATTGTGAAATAAAACTTACATGGTGTTATATGAATTTGGTCATATTGCCCATTCCTATATATAAAATTAATTTTATTTACATTTTCATGGTGATAAAGATCCGTGTTTGGTCAGAACTCAATTTTTCATTTGTGTTAATGTGTATACCATTATGGTAACACTTTACAATAAGGTCTCATTTGTTAACATTAATTAATGTATGGTATTCTACGGTGGCCCAGTAGTGCACAACACAACGAAATTTAAAAAGCAAACATAAGTTCACAACACAACAAAATTGTAATGTCTAGTTTTGGTTTTGTGTTCATGTTCATGTTTCATGTCTTTTAGCTTGTTGTCATTGTCATGTTTCATGTTTGTTTTGCCATGTGCTCCCTTCTGTCATGTCATGTGATGACTCGTGTGACATGTTTTTCATGTGATCCTATGTCATGTGATTCCCCTGTTTCATGTCATGTTTTGATTGGTTCACGGGTGTAATCATTGTTCACAGGTGTTCAGTGTTTAATTAGTCAGTGTATTTAAACACTCTTGTTTTCCATGTTTCTTTTCTAGCAGTGTTTCATTACTTAATAAATCTGCGTGTTTTGAACGAATGAGTCAGTGATTCAGAGACCCATTCATAAAGACAGAGACTGTGTTTGAAATCGCCTCCTATACCCTCATTCACTATTCCCTACATTGCTCCACTAATATAGTTCACTTGAAGGAGTGAATGAAAACAACAGAGTGAATTCAGACACTGAGCGGGTAGGAAGTGCTGCTGCTCTTGCATCGTTTGTGCTTGCTGTTTAATAATCATCTTAGTAACTGGCAGCTCCAGTAGTAATGAAAAGATTTATCTTGAACTCTGTCTTGGAAACTAGCATGTATAAACATTAATTAAACAATCCAATAAATCAATTAAAAAAGAAATGTATTCCTGTATGATATTACGCTGTAACCACATTGTACCAGCGGTTTGTAAAATGAATGGATGGATGATTCAGCTGCAAGCGCCATCTTCTGGTGAGATGTGGAAATTCATTCGACAATTTTATTCTCTAGTCATCGATTGTACACTCATTATTGCGGTGCATTGTGGGATTGAATGAGTGCACTCGATAAGGTCCACTGTGATTTCGGACACCATTACAAATGGCTGTCCCCTCAAATAGTGTCCAATTTAAGGGTACAGGGTGTGATTTCGGACACAGCCAGTCCTGAGTAAATCAGCTATTTGAACGAAACTGAATGAATGACTCATTAAGACAGTGACTTGCTGCCACTTACTGGAGGCTTTAGTTTTGTATAGTGTTAGATAATTATATAAACATGCAAGTATATATAAGCACACACAAATTGACTTTCTACTGCTGTATTTCTGCATATCTTGATTGAAAAACATCTCCTCCAATCAGCTGTAAGTATTCCATTTGCAAAATGTACCAACCTTTTCTGTTATGTATGACTTATTGTGTTTTTTGACTTTTTTTTTTTTGTTTGCTATTGGAATTGTTGTTGTCGGACTTGACATTTGTGTTTTCAGTTTGTTCTTTTGTTTTCGGACTTGTTATATTGTTTTCAGTATTGTGATTTGTTTTGCATTTCTCACACAAGTATTCAAGTAAATATTATTAAGGATCCAATATTCACTTTTTAGTGAATATTTGCATCCTTAGAAATATAGAATAATTTTTATCAATATGAATATTTTTTTCCAAACAAATTCAACTGAAGACTGAAAAATGATCCAGGGCATCACAGAAACGAACTCCATGATCCCTTCCTCGGACCACCGGAGGGCGCCCTCACCCGAGTATTGACGCACACTCATTCATTGCATTCATATACACTACACTTCCCATAAGCCCCGTACCTTGGCGCTGATTACTGCTCCAGCTGACTCTCGTCAACTTGGTGTATTTAAGTGACTCTCTAACTCTGAGTTAACGCGAAGTCTTGTTCCTTGCCCGGTACGGTTCTGAGCGTTATTACACTGCTGGATTTACCGTTTACGACCCTTTGCTGCCTGCCCTGTTGATTTGTTTGCCTGGACTATTACTTGTGATTGATATCTACCTGTCCCGATTCTAGCCTGATTTATCTTCTCGTCTCTGCCTTGTCTCCACTAACCCTGTCTTGCTGGTATTTCTACCTGTATCTGTCTGACCACCCCATCTGTTAATAAAGCTTGCAAATGGATCCCACTTCTAGTGATGAGTCATTACACAGGGTTTATTATTGAATAATTTCATGCTGATAGACACATACACCTCATTCACGGCTTGCAACATCTGAGCACCTGAGAACCATATTATTAAAGTATATAGCAACACCTACATAGAATTTACATGTTGACTTTGAAAAACGATAGTTTTGTAAATGTATTGGAAAATGAATTAATTCATAAGATATTCGATGCCCCGGCCTTTTTAAGGGTTAAAAATTGCCAAAATTTAATTTTGGCACATATTTCACAAATTCATGAACTAGTAGTTCTTGCTTTTTTTTAAATTACTTATATATTCAATATTGGTTTGCATTCCATACCCAGTACTCTCTGTACCTTATATATCAGCTGCTCCTGTTCAATCCACTCAAGATCATCATCAATGGTAGTAGTAATATTCTGTATATCGAGGAGCTCCCACTCTCCCTGGGCTTGAAAGCGCTCCTTCGACTTGTTCACAATATTTTCCTTTGAATTAGATAATATATCAAGAACAACCTCCTCATCTGTGGGAACAGACATTAATATTTAATTATTTTATACATAAGTCAAATAGTTTAGAAGAATAAACTATGTTATCTTTCATATGTGCTTGTTTGTAAAAACTGATTCATGTGTTTCAGATGTACTTGAATATGCTGTAGACTGAAGTGTTATACTGCAGTTTTGGGTGTCGAAGGGAAACTTGTAGAGATCCATCTTACAGGCAGTGGTCAGAGATAAAACATCAGATGAGACTGTAAAGCCACTGCTGAGCAACCGCACATATGGAGACTCCTTTGTTCCAAACTCGGTCTTAATGCTAAATGGATAAAATATAATTTAACACAGATTATTATTGACATGATGATTGGAGACAGCAATTACTCAAATCAAATAAAAAAGCAAAAGTAGCTTGTGACGAGCAGAAAAACAAGAATTACAACTGTCTTCCTGCCACAGTCTTAGATGAAATCAACTGAAGATAAAAGACACCAAATCTGTCAAGATCTCAGCAGATGAGGATTAAACAACTCCAAAAACAGCATTACCAGCTTCACTTATTACTACCGAAACACATTGATAAAAAATTTAATAAGAAAAATTGCATTTAAGATTTTGTTTACATCTACCTTGTAAATATATTTTTTGTTATTTAAACAAAAAATATATTTACAAGGTAAAAAAAAACCTTTTCACAGGTAAATCAATATCAGTTTCAATAGGGTAGATAGATAGACATATTGATGGATTAGATAAAAATGGAGGCTCCACGTAAGAGTTGCCTTACGGTCACATGTCTGCTGTTTTGTGTTCCTTAGTTTGACCTAGTTGTCTGTGTCTCATTAGTCTACTAGTTTCACCTGTCCTCCTTACTTATACGTGTTCTCCCTCAGTCTGTTCTCGTCTATGTTTTACGTGGTTGTGTTCACCCTTGTCTGGATTTTTTTAATTAAAATACTCTCCTTGGACTATTCCTGTTAAGAGTTGTTTATAACAAAGTCTTTATTTGAAGCTGCAATCAGGGAGAACACAAAAACAGGTCTTTACACCAACAAGAATGGACCAGGACTGAGGGAAAACACAGGGGTTATATACAGGTGCAATGGGAGAAACAGGGTAATTAACAAGACACAGCTGATGATGATGACAAATGTGTGGTGGGGAAAAAAAACGAAAAAAGAGCACATGTGAGACATTACAACAAAACAGTCTGGAACGGAACACACGTAACATTACCGCCCCTTCCCGGAAGGCGTACCAACAGGGAGGGGGGGCGGGCACCTTGGAGGTCGTGGACGAGAACAGGCAGGTCAGGTGACCTCCAGAATGGAGCCGGGATCTCCGGCGGCCAGGGCGGAGTCAATAATGGAGCTGGGAGCTCCGCTGGCCAGGGTGTAGCTCCTGTGGCCCCTGTCCCCATACTCCATCTGGAGCGGATCCAGACGGCTCTAGAGCGGAGTCGTGAGCTCTGGAGATTCAGGAGATCCAGGGAGCGCAGGAGATTCAGGGAGCACTGGAGATTCAGGGGATTCAGGGAGCTCTGGAGCGGATTCAGAGGAAACTGGAGCTGCAGAGAGCGGTAGGGAGACAGACTTCAGCACGGCCCTCACTGAACGGATCGCTTGATCCCACACCTTGGTCCCCAGGACAGCGCTACCAGAGCTCCGTCCACTTCTACGAGGAAGTGTAGGCAGGCAGAAAGGGTCGGCTCCATTGAAGGGGTATGTGAGGGAAATCTGTGTGGCATAAGCTGGCGTGGCCGTGTGTTTCAGATGAGGCTGGACAACAAACGCATTCTTCAACCTCAAAATCTGATCCATTTAAATGGAGAATCAAATTAATAAACTCGACTAGGGAGAAATCGCAAACAGAATCTGTGAAAATGTGAATAATTTTGAAGGGCATTGTTAGGCACAACACAATGCAGAGTGGTTTTATAAAACGGTTACCACTCAATACAAACATTAAAGCCAAAAAAATGTATCAATGCAACTTTCATGAAGTAAAATCACTAAAAGCCTTCCTTCTGCCGGAAAAAAATAGTCCCTGACCATGAACAGCAACAGAAGTTACATTATTACACCATTAGATGGCAGCAAAGACTGTCTTTATGAGAGTCACTCATTAGTGAAGACTCTTAAATTGAAAGGACTGAAACTTCTTGTGAACATGGAACAAGAAATACTGACAAATTCTTTTACAAGCCAGGCACAGGAAAACCCCTTAACTAAAGAACATGATATTGCAGCGGATATTCAAACAGATTTTTTTATTATTAAGGCTAATGATATATCTGAATGCAGGTAATAAACTCGCTCACTCGATCTCTCTCTTCTACATACAGAAGCTTCAGTGAACAATATCATTGAGAACAAACATATGTTTACGTTGCTAAGAATGGTTGCTAAGGGTATTATGCAATGATACAGGTTTTATCGTAAATAAAACACAGCTGTTGACCAGAATCAAGGACTAGAATTGACCATTTTATAATATTCAATATCTTACTCTGTATATTTTTGTCTCTGAGACAGACCTGTCTGTCTGTCCATCCACAAAGTGGATGTGCATTTATTTCTATGGGGTGGGGTGTTAAACTCGCTTTGGCATGAGTGGGGTTTGTGGTGGAGTGGTTGTGGAGCTCTCTTGGATGGAGAGAAAACCATGCACTGGCTTTCAAAATATCTACTCCTCAATCCAGTCAAAATCATGCCACTACACTCAACGTCCACTCAGCTCACATACTATGGATCTGACCACAAGTAAGAGGGCACAGTGACCGAAGGGGCTGGGACCAGCCCCCGCCAAACATATCTTCTATTTCATGTGCTCATGAACTATATCTGTTAACCCTGTTTAAAATACTCTAGCTGAGCCCCCAGCATTAGTTTTTTTAAGGTGACCATTATTTTAGAACGTATCACCTGATAATTTCCATGGCGATGCATCATTGCTTGTCACGTGACACACAGGAGCCACAATAATGCTTTTATTTCATTTTTCCTTCACTATTAAAAATATTCACAAACTTGTTGGCTATGTCATCAATTACATGATATTCCGATTATCAAATATGTGTAAGTAAATATGTTTTGTTGTTTAAAAACCTTTTATAATGATCATATTTGATCTATGTGCGCAATGGGCACCGCCATCTTAGTTTGCGCTGCCATTCAGAGAATCACATTTGTCGGATTTACATTATGTTGTTGAAAACACTGAATTAGTTGTGATATATGACAAGACTCTGGCTTAGCGCCAGCCAAAGTTGTGAAAGTACATTTGAATTTAGTGGTTGATCACCTGACCCACTAATGTACTCCGGTGTGATTGTACGCTCCAGAGACCAGCCAAGACTGATGTAATCATGCCCGTCAAAGGGTTAAGTATTATATAATATTTGTAAATTACTAATGAAAGTTATTATTAAGTGTCATAAATATTTTTTTTTGTTTGTTTGTGTATCAGATGTTAAGAGTTGACAAGAGTTGATCGTGGTCTGAACAAACAGATATAGATTACAACATGATAATGTGAACAATCACTCCTAAATATCTGATTTGACAGGGAAAAAAAGTTTTAAATGTGCAGTGCGAACAAAGCCTTTGAATCTGTTTAGTAATTTCTTAGATCTTTCTGATCTATCACTAAAAGGCAAAAACAGCCAAAATAAGATTATGACAAAAATATTGTGTATACCTTTCAAGTATACCAATGTCTGGAGTCCAAACTATATCTCTGGGAGCTGCAAATGTTTTAATTCCACAATAATCTTCAGGATTCCACGTCATATCTGAATTTGCCCAACCCTGGAAAGTTATATGAAATTCAGAGTGATTATAAGACGATACTGTATGCTTGAAAATCAAATAATACCTCTGATCATAAGAGACAAAATTCTGTAAATTAAGTAAAACTTTGTGAAATAAGAATGAAATAGTTTTTTTTTTTTTTTTTAAACACTTACAGTTATCATTCTGACCTGTGTCGTGAGGCTCTGGGTTTTTTCATTCTGCAGATACAAAGAAGTGTTGAGATGGTACTACAACTGGTTGACATCCCATAATGAACTGAATGAGAAGATAAATCATGTTGAACTCATACCACATTTGTGATGGAGGTCACATATATGTCCACATAAATGGTGACAGGGTTGAAGTAATCAATGTCTTCAGGTTTGTCATTGAATATCAAGGGCCACATTCTGGTATTCTCAGTTTTGTTGCCATCCAAGCCAAGACGTTCAAAAAGTTTCTGTCTAGCTTTAGCTTTTATTTTATTATCATTGCAATCTTCAGTATTAGACACCTGCCCTGTGGATATGAGACATTTAGTAACAGCAGAATATATTCTCCAAACACACGGTGAAAGAGAATTTCATGTTTAAATATTCATCCACATTTCATACTCTTGTCACATACACAAACACACAAAAACAAAGGTAGACTATTACTTTTAGGAGGTCTTCAAAATGTTTTTTTTTTTTTTTTTTTTTTTTACATATTTCCACATTTGAGGTTACTGTACAAAAACATACTGCGAGTTTCAACTCCCCAGTTTAAAATATTGTTAACACTTTGAAATAATGTTCATTAGTTGAGCATTAGTTAATGTATCAACTAATATGAACTAATCATGAGCAATACATTTGTTACTGTATTTACTAATCTTCGTTAACATTAGTTAATGAAAATACAGTCGTTCATTGTTCATGTTAGTTCACAGTGCATTAACTAATGATAACAATATTTTATGTAAATGTTGAAATTAACATTAACAATTATTAATAAATGCTGTATAAGTGCAGTTCATTATTAGTTCATGTTAACTAATGTAAACTAATGAAACTTATTGTAAAGTGTTACCAAAATATCAATTATAATTATGAATATGGGATCATGGAACTTGTCGTCATGCCGATGGATCTAATAATATTCATGGGGAAATAATGTTTATGGATGAGTGAATGCATGTTTTTAACATGACTGTGGTATGAAGCTCGGTGTGGCCAAGAATCATGGACGTTATTACTAATGAGAGACAGATATCAGTGGCACATGCGAGTCCCGCGGGATATAAAGAAACAAGGACATTTGATTCTACTGAGCTACTCATAAGTGCTGAAATACTACTCTTACAGGTCATTTTATTTGACGAATTAAAACTGTGAGGAAATGCAGCGCTGTTTCACTTGGTCTAACGTTACATTATCATGCTAAACTGCATTTGAGTGTGTTGAAAGTTGTAATGTTTAGTATTAGTTTTTTGGCTGTATGAGTCTTATAGCCTACATTTGATTATCTTGTCTAATAAAGTGCAAGAGCGCGTCTCTGTCAAGTCAAAGTTTGTAGCAAAGCTCTCGCCATCTTGGAAACCCCACGCTGATATTGATCCTCGTTTTATTTCTCCTTTTGTCCCAAAGTTTGCTTGCCATGGCCCATAATGTTTGAACGAAACAACAGCGCACACTGCTAGCCTTTAGGCAGCTGTCTGTGTCTGTTACCATGGTTACTGTGAGCCCAGGGATATTAAGTCATTTACAGGCGCAATGTGAAGTGAAAAGACTGGGGCGGCCCACTATTTAAAATTGTGATTTTCTCTGAATTTATAAATTCTTGGAAACATTTAGGATAATGTAAGTACACAGCTTAACAAGATATATAACACCGTCCAAGTGGTTTTTGGATATTTTAATATAAAAATTCTACATGTTGTACCTTTAAGGAGTGATTTCTGCTTACTTATAAGCAGAGGTGGGGGACTCGAGTCACATGACACGATCGACTTGACTCGAGTCAGACTTAAGTCAAATTTCAGGACAAAAATTAACAAAAGACTTGACTCGGATTTGAGTGAAATGACTCGAAAAGTCTTTTGTTTAATAAATATTTTGAACGCGCTGCAACCTAACCACGTGATGCAGCAGGCAAGCAGAGAGATCTGACGTAAGAGCATAGACACGTGACTGAACAGGCGCTAAACCAAGAATAATTAAATTTGGGTAACGTTAACAGGATTATGTGCAAAACGGTGCTAAGAAGAGAAGAACAGCAGTAGGCAAGGCCTCCAAGACGAAGTTATGTGATACAAACATCACCACTGCTTCGAATTTCACTTGACAATTCAAATCCCACAAAAAAATTGTAAGTGATGAAGTCAGACCCACTGTTTTCAGCTAACCCTCTCTTGGCTAGTCAAAGGTTATACTAATTGTGATAGACTTAACGTTTTGGACATGTTAAGATTTTACTTTGAATTGGTTTTGCGTTATAGAAAATTTGGTTAAAGTCATTGCTGTCAACGTTAATGCATTAACGCATGCGATTATTTTTTTCCAGTTAAAAATATTAAACGCAATTAACACAACATCCGTTTTTTCTGTCATCCTTTGGCTAGCATTACAATGTATAATCTCGCTCGTATGCACACAAAACCATTTAAGAGAAAAAGAATGCGCTGTCTGTGAATCTCCTGTCACACACGACGCGCAGAGAGACGCGCGCCAGTATCGAGTTCTCTGTCACGCTTGAACGAACAATTACACACACAAGAATGCCAAAATGTCCGTTTTGTCGAATATCCTCATTAGAGCAGCCTTGAATGAGAAATTACGATGGCCGAGAGAGATCAAAGCGCTGCAAATAATAAAACACATGCAAATTAAAAAAGCACATGCAAATTAAAAAAAGCACATGCAAATAAAAAAAAAACACACGCAAATAAAAAAAAGCGTGATCATCAGTTTGACAACACATGTGCTGCAAATCCTCACAACACATGCAAACACAGAAACGCGCTGCATATACAAAAACGCGCTACATTTACAAAAAGTGCTGCAAAGAGCACAAACCACAACAGAAATGTTTTAAGGGGACCCCAAAAAGTGACGGACCCTACTAGACAACAGCACAAACTAAAAAATATTAAAATATATTATGTAGGCATTAACTCAATGTAATGCGTTTCACTAACAGAAAAGTGTTTTAATATGTGGCATTGTTGTTAACTCATTAAACTTTAAGAGATGATAATTTAGTGGATGATTTAAAAATATTGGTTAATCATCTGTAGCGTACTAATGTGACGTCATCATAACGGCCGCCTGAGGCGCTCGACGACCACGTCATCTGTGAGCGTGAGCTTCAACTGAAAAACACTTTATTAAAAATAATAAATACATGAAATAATGTACACTTGTTTATTTTTGTTTGCAGTTTTTATAGTATTTAATGATTGTGAACATATTGTGCTCTCAAATGCCGTACACTATATAGGGATTAGTGAATAAGTGAAGGGTGAGTTGAACTGGTTTTGGACGCAGGTCCTAGTAGGGTCCGTCACTTTTTGGGGTCCCCCTTGAAACCACCGTTGTGGTTTGTGCTATTTGCAGCACTTTTTGTATATGTAGCGCGTTTTTGAGTTTGCATGTGTTGTGAGGATTTGCAGCTCATGTGTTGTCAAACTGATGATCACGTTTTTTTTTTTATTTGCATGTGTTTTTTTTTTTATTTGCATGTGTTTTATTATTTGCAGCGCTTTGAGCTCTCTCGGCCACCGTAAGAAATAAAGTCTTAAATGAAAGTAAGGAGTTGTGCGACAGCGAGATCCGCGTCATGTGCGGCAGCTCTTAAAGTGACAGCAACCGTCTGTCAGTGAACACCAACAACAAAGGTAACAGAACATTATCACATTTAATTTTTTTTGTAAGTGCAATGCATTGTAAATGGTTATTTACTGTTTATAAGGAAATGTCAGCTTTTTTGCAATAGCACTTATGCATGTGTACAGTGTCTAATAATTGGTCTTCAATGTTAGACATTGAGTGCAAAGCTTATGGATAGTTTATGGGGATGCACATAAATATATTGTATACACACAGACACACAAAGAAAAAAAAAATCACACAGACTGGCGAACCCAACCATGCATACACAAACAAAACAAAACAAAAAACTCAAACTTGCAAGCACAACTATGCACATGCAAACAAACAATACACTTTTCACTCGGACAAGCGCACACAAATTCACTCACAAATATTAATGAATCACACTCAATCAAATCCTCTCTCATTTACTCACTCACACAGATTAATAATGTACAATAGCAACTAGAGAGGAGCAAATCTATCAAATAAATGCTTTATTATAAAGAATTGTTAGGCACTTTATTTCAACTTTTCAAATATTTTCTTTTTTTTTTATTAAATATAAATGCCTTTCCGATCTGATTTGTGATAGAAAAAGGGAAAAGCGCGAGTTTGGCAAAAGGCGGATTCGAATCCGCGTCAAAACCTACTTTCACATTCAATTGACCGTTCGCAATGAGACGCCCCCTTTAGTTACTGTTGCTATGTCCGTCAAGCCATGACGCTCTCACGTCACACATCATGTTCTCACGAAGCGAAAAATGCATCGCGGAGCAAAGAGGACACTGACAACGTGTCGACAGACAACACAGAGCAGGTGACTTTTGATATGAAACAGTTTCAAATGTCAAATATTGTAATTTTTTTAAAGAAGTTTAAACAATAAATACCTTATAGTGCCTCTTTAATGTGTCTTAACAGATCGCTGTAGCTCCTTCAAGTGGCTCGTGAACCGATCATCTCTTCTTACTTGTTCATTTATAGCATCAAATTAACATGAATGAACATCAGAAGGAATGTTGTTTCAAGCCCGGAAAGATGTCAGTATTCGATGTTATGTTTGGTTAGATCGCCTGTCAGTCAAACTCCCAGCAAAGGGTCAGTTCCCCTACAGGGTTTCTCAATTAGTTTTCACCAAGGGCCAAATTCTGCCATCAATACAAAGCCAAGGGCCACCGACTAGTGGTTGACCGACATTGGTTTTTTAATGGCCGGTGTCAATATCTTCAATCACGGTGGCCGATGGCCGATAAAAATCCGATATATATATATATATATATATATATATATATATATATATATATATATATGTATAATTTCTATTTATTTTAATTCATATTTAATAAATTAAAAATATGAATAGTATGAAAATTAAAGAACGTGTCTGCATATCTGGAAGGCATAATTTATGTTGTACAAGGTTGTTTTCTTTTTCCTCTTTGAAAACAAAATAACTGAAACTTCCAGTCATGAAAACGTGGTTTTTACTGTGGGACCCCCATGAAACGCGATTGGACTAGTTCTGGTCTAGGTTTGAGCAATTGGGCAGGTTTTGTTGTCAACCTTGATGTCTGCCCTTGAGAAAAGGACAATTGTTAGGATTGTCTGTTGTTGAAAAAAAAAAAAAAAGAACTACAAATCTGGGAAGGTCTGCAAGAGAGAGAGATGTTCTCTGGCTCACTTGGCACACTGTTTCATAATTCCAGTCAGTTAGAGACAATACAATATAACTGAAAAAAAAGAATCATTAAGATGTTTACAATGTGACGTTGATATACAGTGTGTTCTGTAGTATTTTTATTGGTATTTAGTTAGGTGATTGTGGGTATGTAATAATAACAAAAAGAAAGAGATGCCTAACTATAGAAAACGACAAACAAAAATACCTTAAGCAGGAGGGCATGTAGTATCCTGGTGTAACCACTAGGTATCATTATTGTATTAAAAGTGTTGTGTTCTTACCTGGAATGGTAGTTGAAGAAGATGTCTCTGGGTCGGTTGTGTCTGTTTCTGTAACTGTTGCAAACAGAAAGTAAAGTGTTAAAGGATTAGTTCACTCAAAAATGACAAATTCAGAAACTGTCTACTATTCACATTTTCATTATATGAATCCCCAATTAATTCACTTAATTTTTAATTGGTATCTTTTCAACTTCAGTTTCTACAGTGTCATGTAAGCAAATAATTTCACACTTAGATAAATCTAGTTTGAGTCCAGAAGCGTTAGAGAAAGCATAAATTATAGTTAAGACTGGAGAAACGTGCTCTTTGTCCTTTAAGAATAAAGTGGTATCATCTGCTAATTGTGATATCCCTCTGTTTAAGATATTAAGGCGAACAAAGTTATTATTGTGCAAAATATCTATGGATAATGTTTCTACAATCAATTAAAATAAAAATGGGCTTAAAGGGCAACCCTGTCAAGTTCCGCGAGAAAAAGGAAACCTTGGTGATATACATGAATTTGAAATTATACAACTATCAATGTCTTTGTACAACATTTGAACAACATTAATTAATTTGGAAGGGAATCCAAAAGCCTCTAATGAGTTTATAAGGAACTGGTGCTTTACAGTGTCGAAGGCCTTATAAAAACCAAGGAATAAGATATTTTGTAGAGTGAGTGAGCGAGCATGGGTTTGCGTCGATGCGTCCTATTGACGTTTGCAAACTATCTTGTCACTAGGCAGGAGCCGATGCTGAAAGCGCCGGTCCAGGTAGCGGGTCAGGCTGGTGCTGCCTTGTACACAATGACGGTGTTGCTGGCTTATTAGGCAGACCTGCTGAAGGAGGGTCTCTCCCCTGAGGTGGTAGAAGAGTTGTGCCGCACCACGGATCTGGCTCCCGGGCCACCAAGCAGACTGCTGCCTTGATTGGAAGCTCAATGGCAGCAATGCAGTTGTACAAACTCCAGTTTGCATCTAGATATCACAGACTCATCCTTATCATGCACAGATCTGGATTTGTTGGTTGATGGTTTTAACTCTGAGTGTACTGGAATTCTGGACTCTATTGCCCCTTTTAAAAAGGTGAAATCAAAAAAAGTTTCTCATCCCTGGCTTAATGTAGAGAGCAGATTACTTGGGCAAAAATGGAGACAGGCAGAAAGGACATGGAAAAGAGACAAGCTTTAAGTCTCTTATGGGATTCTCAGAGTCTGTATGCATCATTACCAAGAGTTTGTTAAAGCTGCCAAGGAAAACTATTTTTCAGCCCTAATTTCACAAAATCAGCACTGTCCGGAATTGCTTTTTGTACAATCAATTAAGCTCTGAATAATGTTGGCCTAGCCGTTCCTGTTAATTCTGAAATATCATGTGAGACTTTCGCACAATTTTTTTGTAGATAAGATCCGTGACATTAGAGCTAACATCTCAGGCCCTGCCTCCGATCCTGTCTGTCTCTTGGATCGGCCAGACTACTGCACTTTTGATCAGTTTCCTTGCATGAACTGTTAACAGTTATTCAGCATCTGAAGCCGTCTGTTTGTTCACTGGATGTTATTCCGCCTCGTCTACTAATTCAGATCTGGGATGTAGTGGGTTTCACAATTCTTATGATAATCAATCAGAGTCTTGCTCGTGGTGCGGTTCCCTCCTACTTTAAACATGCTCTGGTGCAGCCCTTGTTAAAAAAGTCCAATTTGGACTCTACCGTGTTAAACAATTATAGACCGATTTCGAAACTACCCTGCTTGTCTAAGCTATTGGAGAAAGTGGTTCTTAATCAGCTTGTGACTTTTTTAACTACTAATAAGATTTTTGATAAATTTCAGTCTGGTTTTAGGTCCAAGCAGAGCACTGAGACGGCTTTACTCAAAGTGTCAAATGACCTGTTGTTGTCTGTGGACGCAGGGAACTGTGCGGTTTTGCTGCTTTTGGATCTTAGTGCAGCGCTTGACACCGTGGATCATGGGATCCTTCTTGAACGTCTGCAGGAGTGGGGGGAGTGGGGGGAGTGGAGGGGGGGGGGGTTGCCTTTCTTCCACACAGTCAATATCTGCAGGGGTTCCTCAGGGTTCTTGTCTTGGTCCTGTACTATTCTCTTTATACTGCCTGTGGGTGTGATCTGCCAAAAATTTAATGTGGCTTATCATTGCTATGCTGATGACATCCAGCTTTATCTTCCCCTAAGTTGTAGCGATGATGTTAATATCTCCGCGTTGTTTATGTGTCTGGAGGAAATAAAGGCATAGATGGCTGCAAGCTTTTTGCAGCTGAACGACTCTAAATCAGAAGTGGTCATTTTTGGCCATGAAACGCTTGCCAATCAGCTCTCTGTAAAATTAGGCCCCTTATCTAAAAACTTAAACACCCAAGCTAGGAACCTTGGGGTAATTTTTGACTCCGAGTTAAAGTTTGACAAGCAAGTTAGGGCCGTTGTTAAAAGCAGCTTCTATCAACCTTCTATCAAAGTTCTCCTTTGGAGACATGGAAATTGTGATTCATGCTTTTATTTCATCCAGATTGGACTATTGTAATTCACTTTATATGGGACTGTAGAAGAACCTGCTTTCACGGCTGCAGCTGGTACAGAATGCTGCGGCCAGATTGTTGACTGGTACCAGGAAATGGTCCAGAATTTTCCCGGTGCTGGCTTCACTGCATTGGCTTCCGGTTGAGTTTAGAATTCAATATAAGGTCTTAACAATCGTTTTTAAAAGTCTGCACGGACTGGCTCCGGAGTATATTTCTTCTCTGTTACAGCAGCATTATGCCTCCAGACCCCTAAGATCTTCGCAGAGTTTGCTTTTAGTTGTACCTAGAGCACGGTTGAAAACAAAAGGAGATTGAGCTTTTTCTGTGGTAGCGCCACGGTTGTGGAATAGTCTCCCACCTCACATTAGATCTTGTGACCCTTTAGTCAGTTTTAAATCGATGTTGAAGTCTCACCTGTATTATGTGGCTTTTAATTGCCCCTTAGTTTCCAGAACTCTGGCTGTGTTGATTACTGTGGTACTGTGTCTCTTTTTAATCTCTTTCTCTTTTGGTATTTTTTGTATTCTTGTGTTTTTAAGATGTAAAGCACTTTGGCTCAACAAGTGTTGTTTTAAATGTGCTATATAAATAAATGTTGATTGATTGATTGATTGATTTAATGGTAGCTATGGAGAGGCATCTGCGGTTGAACCTGGCTGACATCAGGGAGAAAGATAAGGGCTTTCTCCTCGTTGCGCCGGTTTCGCCCTCTGAGCTTTTTGGCACCTCCGTCAAGGCTATGGTGGGAAAGTTCAGAGAGGCGATGGTGCGGTGGCACGCTGGCACACATTTAGGATGTGCATATCCCTGAGGTGTGAATCCGGGCCCAGACAGACAAGAGGTCCAGGTCCGTCTCGATTTGAGAATCGGAGACAGGGCCAGAAGCCAAGTGTCGCCTCTCGACAAGGCGGGACTCCAGGAAGAAGGATCTAAGCGAGGTGATCCAGAACAGACGCGAGCAGCATTGGTGATGGATCTCCTCTCTTTGAGGGTGATTACATCTACCCTCTCCTTTCTTCTTCTTCCTCCTGATTAATTTCTACATTCCCTAGGCGCTTCTTACATCAGGCCTGAGGCTGGGTCCATGATGAGTTTTTTTACTTTCTGATGGCCTGCCTTCAGTTTTGATAGTGAAAAGTGCCCCTTTCAGGCTTGAAAGGAGCGGTAGACTCCATCTTTTCAATGGTCGTAGGTCTCCGTTTCTTTGAGCCGCAGGTTTGAGCTAGTAGGTCCGTCAAATATATATATATTAGCGTCAGCAGCCATATCACCCTGTAGCCCAAGACTGGCTGCTCACTGAAGCTAAGCAGGGCTGAGCCTGGTTAGTACCTGGATGGGAGACCTTCTGGGAAAAACTAGGTTGCATACAAACCTCAACAATGGTGGGAATAATAAAATAATTCAGCTGCATAATTTATTCATGTTGTAGTGCATGCTGGGAGCCATGAATGTGTTTTGTTTGCTGGCATGAAGCATGTCAGCATTGTTGTGTTTCATATGTCGAATGTCGATATCTGTGAGTGTATAAATGACGCAAAACACGTTTTAAACAGAAAGTTAACAATGACAGTGTTGCCAACTTCTACTTCTGCATAACCTATTACTTGTTGTTGATACACCTACAGAGATGGCGATGTCTGAGCACCAGGGGGTGCTCACACCGTAGTCCGTGTGTGTCCTTATGTGTTGGCCCTCACAGGCTCACAAGCTGGCCTAGGCAAGTACTAGGGAAATGGATGGTCTGTTAGCATTCTTGTCCCTAACTCATCACTATGTGAGTGTAGGTTTATTTGTCCCTAGTTCTGGCCTCTTATTTAGAGTCGTTAGGCCAAGGCCCGTGTTTCCCCTCGTATACAGTTGTGTAGGTGCAGTGCAGGTGGTGTATGTGCAGAGTAGATAGCAGCTAGGGTAGCAGGCTATTAAAGTAGGCCTCCTTGATGCATGTGTCTCCTGGACGGTGTTAGGCCCCTTTTTCACTTCATGAATAAGAAAGCAATTTTTGCTGTGGCCCCGCTCTTCAGGACTAGTTTCAGCTAGGAGCTTCGACTTCAGTCTCTCCCCTGAGCCCCTTTAACTATGTTCAAGTGATGGTTGAATATGGTTGACTTTCTGTACTAAAAAGGCTCCAGATTCCATAGGGCTCAGTACAGACAACAAAATCTGTCATAGTTTTGTTGCTAGCCCTCCACCCCTGTAACGTTGCCCATGGTTATGTTAATAGTACTGCCCTGTTAATATCAGGGTCTGCTGTAATAGAGTATTTTTTTCCTTAGTTCTGAGTGTTCTGGCCTACACTGTAGTGGTTCAGGTTGAGTGGAATAGTTAAGTGAGTATACTTCTTGTTGGCAATGTGTTTAAGTAGATAGGAATGTAGGCGCTTTTCATACTGTCTGCTTTTAAGACTTGCTATCAGTTGGTAGGCCTTGCCAGGCCTCTTTGAAGAGCGAGTCGCCAACTTGTCTTTGGGTCATTTCAGTTAAGCAATGATTTGCTATCAGGTGCGTAAGGCCTCATCAGGCCTCCCAGAAGGCGAGTCTCCCACTCTTTGGGTATAAGCAGCATGATAAGCTTTGCTATCAGGTAGTTTACTTTAGTAGGGTTCCTTGATAATGAGTCCACATCATTGTGTGTAACTCTGTGTGAAATATATTTCATGTTGCAAGCTCTACGAGGAGCCTCCATGATTTTAGCCTACCTATTAGGTTGAGTCTAGTACTCTCGTTATCTAGAGGGCTGTACTTAGAGTGCTTAGCTCCCTAAGTCTGGTCAGGTGGTTGAAGGCCTCTCGTGAAACCTCCATATTAGATCAGCCCTTAGGCTGGGTGTACTCCCCTCAATAGGGTCTCTATTAGAGTGCATAGCATCATCAGTGCTTTGAAAAACAAGCGGTGAGTAGATCCTTGGATAGAGCAGCATAACTCCCCTCGATTGCAAGGGTTAGAAAGCCCTTGACTGAGTCTTGATCTCCAGGATGACCATTTATATGGTCTAGTTGGCTACTGCCAGTTTGCAGCCGCTCTTACTGGTATCTCCTATGGAATGAATGTTTGAGACTCTGTTTGAAACAGGCTGCTGGCCATACTAGGTTGCTAGAAGTTAGACCAGGTTGGCCTCCCTGGTGGAAATCAGGGTTAACTACGTTCCCCCTGATAAGTGGCTGGCTAGGGCTTTAAAGGCACCCCTTTTGTGTGAAGTGTGGTCCCAGAAGCCCTCAAGCGGCATTGGTAGGCCTTCTGTGGAAGGGAATGCTGTCACTGACAGCCTATTAGTGACCAGTAGGGGGAGTGGTTCTGGCGTTTCTGTGAAACTGCTTGTTTGACGTTTGTCCCAGCCATTTGGCATGCACTCCCCTCAGTATGGCAGCATGGGTATATCATTCCACAATGGCGTTTCGACGCAGTGCAAGTTCCCTTTCGAAAGGCTTCTGATTTTTCTATATGAATCTAGAGATCATTCGATTCCAGTCATTAAACTGTTTTTTTTTTCAGAATCTCTACAGGCTGTGAGTGGAATAAAAACTGTAATTGCAATAAAACGTTAATTCTTATCATTTCAATTCAATTATATGAACTGAGGGTTAAGGGCATCCATCTGGTACACGGGGGAATTAAGGAACCTGACTTTGTTAGTTTCCCTCATGTCAGCCAGACACAATCAGAGATGGCATTCCTGGACCACCAAAGTGGACACCGCACAACCCACTGACTGTGTCGTAACCTTCGTCGCACGAAGCGCGAGGTCCGTTGCGGCGCAAAGTTCTTGGAGAACTTGTGGATCATGACCACCCTCGTGCACGTCCTTCAGTGCATTGGCCTGATGGATCTGCAACAACGTCATAGCGTGTAAGGCAGAAGCGGCTTCCACATAGACCTGGTAAGCCCTGCCGGTAAGGTTCGACGAGTACTTACAGGCCCGAGAAGGCAAACACGGGCACAGCTAAGTTAGGGCACAACTGCATAGCAACCGCCCGCTCCACCGGAGGGATGCGCGTGTAGCCCTTTGCCGTACCGCCATCAAGGGTGGTGAGGGAGGAAGAGCCACCGGGACGGTTTCGGGCAGTAAAAGGTGCCGTCTACGTACTCGTCAGCTCCTCATGCACCTCCGGGAAGAAAGGAACCAGGGTGGGTGGCTGAGAACCAGCCCGTGCCACCCCGAGATACCAATCGTCCAATCGCGAGAGCTTTCCAAATGGTGTTAAATAGTTCCATAATCAAAGTTCCTTTTAAAGTAACTTCTAATTGGAAAGGAAAATCTTCGATTAACGAAGGACCTGCCCAGTGCTAACTGATATTATAAATCAGTGCACACTTTCCCCACAATATACTGGAATAACATTACAGAACTCTTGTATGAAAATTAGCCTTGTGAAATTAAACTGCCATTTTAGCAATGTTGATTTTGGATGTGACCGTTTTACTGGTAAGCTACTCTGAGTTAGAGTCAAACAGACTCTCTGGTGTCCCAGTGTAAATCCTGAAATCTCTTCCGTGACCTCTCCTGATGTAATTGGATGACCGTGAGGTGGCCTAGTTGTGGGGAAAAACACCACTCTTCCGTTCCGATTAGAACATCAAACAAGTTCTCCCCACTCAGTGACGCACCCACTTAGAATCCTGTTGAAAGTGCCCTAGTTATTGGTGATTGTATTACATGGAACGTGAAAATAGAGACACCAGCCAGCATAGTCGCATGTTTGCCAGGAGCCAGAGCCCCTGACATCAAAGCAAACTTAAAAGTGCTGGCTAATGCTAATCGTAAATACTCCAAGATGATTATTCACGTCGGCCCTAATGGTGTTCGACTTCGCCAGTCGGAGATCACTAAAATTAACATTCACAATAGGTGTGTGAACTCGCACGTACGATGTCAGGCACTGTAATTTGTTCTGGGCCCCTTCCTGTTCATAGGAGTAATGACATATGTAGCAGACTATCATCACTCAATGGCTGGCTGTCTAAGTGGTGTCCAGAGAATAATATAGGTTTCATAGACAATTGGAAAAGTTTTTGGGGCAGACCTGACATGTTGAAAAGAGATGGTATTCATCCCTCCTGGGGTGGTGCCGCTCTTCTCTCTAGTAATATGGCCCAGGTCAGGAAGCAGATAGACTGGCTAAACCGACCGTCTGCTAGCTGTCTCACGTCACAGAATTCAGATAAATCCCAACACATAGAGACTCTTTCACCTAGATATCATCACATAGAGACTGTGTCTGTACCCCGAACTAATAAATACAGAAAACTTCCAAACCCATTTACGGGTGATAATTTAATTGATGTTCAACAAGTAGTAAACAGAGATTATAAAGATAAACAAATGATAAAGCTTGGGTTGCTGAATATTCGATCCCTTTCTTCAAAAGCACTTATCGTAAATGATATTATCACAGAAAATAATCTAGATGTGCTGTGTTTGACAGAAACCTGGCTAAAACCAGACGATTATATTACTTTAAATGAGTCCAGCCCTCAAGGTTACTATTATCGACACGAACCTCGTCAGAAAGGTAAAGGGGGAGGTGTTGCTGTAATCTACAGTAATATCTTCAGTATTACTCAAATGTGTTTCAAATATATCTCTTTTGAAGTGATGGTGCTCTATGTAACGTTATGTATTGTAAGTGACAAATCTCATTTGAAATTTGTGTTGGCTACTGTATACAGGCCACCAGAGTACCATACAGATTTTATCAAAGAATTTGCTGATTTTCTATCGGAGTTAGTACTAGCTATGGATAAAGTCCTTATTTTTGGTGATTTTAATATACATGTAGATAATGAAAAAGACGCATTAGGATTGGCATTAACAGATATTCTAAGATGACGTCTCAGATCATTATGCAGCAGATTTTTTTTTTGTAACCTTGGCCAGATCTGTGCCTTGCCACAATTCTGTCTCTGAGCTCTTCAGGCAGTTCCTTTGACCTCATGATTCTCATTTGCTCTGACATGCACTGTGAGCTGTAAGGTCTTATATAGACAGGTGTGTGGCTTTCCTAATCAAGTCCAATCAGTATAATCAAACACAGCTGGACTCAAATGAAGGTGTAGAACCATCTCAAGGATGAACAGAAGAAATGGACAGCACCAGAGTTAAATATATGAGTGTCACAGCAAAGGGTCTGAATACTTACGACCATGTGATATTTCAGTTTTTCTTTTTTAATAAATCTGCAAAAATGTCAACAATTCTGTGTTTTTCTGTCAATATGGGGTGCTGTGCGTACATTAATGAGGAAAAAAAGAACTTAAATCTGACCATCTGACCTAGGTTCGTACCAAGATCTGCTATCATCCTTTTCTGATGGAGTCCTTGCAGCTAAGTCCTCATACTTCCACACCAAAATCAACGGCGCTACAAACACACGCTCACTCTTCAAGACATTCAACGCACTCCTCTGTCCCCCTCCACCACCTCCCATCACATCTTTAACTGCTGATCGATTTGCCAATTTTTTCACCGACAAGACATCTTCCATCAGCAGCCAGTTCTCTACACCACCCATACAGGAACTCAGCCCCTCCTCATCCACTAATCTTCTCCCTTCCTTCTCCCTTCTCACGGAGGCAGAAGTATCAAAACTTCTCCTCTCCACTCATCCCACCACCTGCCCTCTAGACCCCATCCCCTCACACCTTCTACAAGCCATCTCTCCCACTCTTGTACCAGCACTTACACACATCATTAACTCGTCTCTCCACACAGGCACTTTCCCTACCACATTCAAGCAGGCTCGAGTAACCCCACTGCTTAAAAAACCCATGCTAGACACATCACTCGTGGACAACTACAGACCTGTCTCTCTCCTACCGTTCATATCAAAAACACTTGAACGAGTTGTATTCAACCAGGTGTCATCCTTCCTCACACAGAACGACCATCTGGACGTCAACCAATCTGGTTTCAAGAGCGGCCATTCAACAGAGACTGCGCTACTGTCTGTCACGGAATCCCTGCGGATTGCTAAGGCTGGTTCCAAATCATCTGTTCTCATCCTACTGGATCTATCTGCTGCCTTCGACACCGTAAACCATCAAATTCTTCTGTCCACCCTCTCGTCACTGGGCATCTCAGGTACTGCGCTTCAGTGGTTTGAGTCCTATCTCACAGGTAGGTCTTTCAGAGTTGCCTGGGGAGGGGAGGTATCCAAACCTCATCAACTGATCACTGGGGTTCCTCAGGGTTCAGTTCTTGGTCCCCTCCTATTCTCCATTTATACTACGTCACTGGGTCCCATCATACAGGCACATGGTTTCTCCTACCACTGCTATGCTGATGACACACAACTCTACCTGTCCTTCCAACCAGATGATTCCACAGTAGCTGCACGGATCTCAAGCTGTCTGGCGGACATCTCGACGTGGATGGAAGAACACCACCTGCAGCTCAACCTGGCAAAGACTGAGCTTTTAGTCTTCCCTGCCACTCCTACTCTTCAACATGACATCAACATACAGCTTGGTACAACCACCATTACCCCATCAAAGTCGGCCAGAAATCTTGGAGTTATCTTCGATGACCAACTGACACATCTCAAAGACGGCGCGGTCGTGCAGATTTGCACTTTGCAACATCAGGAAAATCCGTCCCTTCCTGACTGAGCACGCAACACAACTGCTTGTCCAGGCCCTGGTCATTTCAAGGCTTGATTACTGCAATGCTCTTCTGGCTGGTCTGCCGTCAAGTGCAATCAAACCTCTTCAAATGATCCAGAATGCTGCTGCACGTCTTGTCTGCAACGAGCCTAAGAGAGCCCACGTCACGCCCCTCTTCATCTCTTTGCACTGGCTATCCCTTGCTGCTCGCATCAAGTTCAAGGCGCTGATGCTTGCTTACAGATCCACCACAGGCTCTGCACCTTCCTACCTCCACACACTGCTACAACGCTACGTCCCCACCACAAGCCTGCGATCGCTAAAGGAACGAAGACTTGTGGTACCGTCACAGAGAGGCACAAAATCACTCTCCAGAACATTCTCCTTCACTGCTCCCTGCTGGTGGAATGATCTCCCTACTTTCATCAGGAACGCAGATTCCCTGGCAATATTCAAGCGACAGCTGAAAACTCATCTCTTCCGTGAACACTTAATCCCCTCAAAAAAAAAAAAAAAACCCTATCCTTCCCCCTTTTTCCCTTCCTACTCTAGCTTATGGTACTGAGCAATGTATGAAACTTGTATTGTGAGCACTTCCTGTGTTATTTGCCAATTCATGAAGAATCGCTTGTTTGTTTTCCTCACTTGTAAGTCGCTTTGGATAAAAGCGTCTGCTAAATGACTAAATGTAAATGTAATGTAATGTTAAATGATTTTAATAAATGGCTGCAATATAACAAAGAGTGAAAAATTTAAGGGGGTCTGAATAGTTTCAAGACATATCCGACTGTTTATGTGAATACTCACTAAGATGGATTTTTGACAATTCTGTGTGTATTTAACCATTTAAGGTAAAACAACTCAATGCGCGAGCTCTATAAACACTGCTTATGTGTGCGTTGCTTGTTGGTATAAGCGCAAAGAAACCATCTCTCAAAGAGCTCCCAAGAACGTTACTACTGATTGATAAAATCGCTTGGATCTTCAAATTGGCAAGGTTTTAAAAGACGTGGGTAAGTGATTTCCGTCAGTTCCGAAACACGCACAAGAGTGTTGTATCGCAGCGCGCAGCTCACTTACATCGTACAGAAGCGATGTCTTAAACAATTTGCTTATTTTGAGATATAAAGATAGGAGAGAAAGTATTGTTGAAATTACTTCACAAGAAAGTTTTTAAATTACTGATTTGGTGTGATAATCTGTGTTTATTAATTTACTAAAAAATATTTGCGGTAATTTCCCAATTTGTAAACGCGAAACCTGCGAGAATGAGTAAAATTATGCGCAATACCCAGGCCAAAATTGACACCCTGTATTTTTATTGATTTAATATTGGTATTTCGGTATTAGCTCATGGTACCGTACCGAAACATGCTAGCAACACTTAGCTGAGTGTTAAAGCATGCTATTATCGTCATGAAATAGGAAGATGTTGTAACTCAAGCATACAATGTCCAATCTGCCTCAAACTTCACATATTTAATAAGTGCCCTGGCCTGAAGACATCTACATGCCAAAATGTTATAGTTATAAAAAGTTATAGTCATATTGCCACCAGCTGGCAGCAGGAAGTATGGCAAATGAAAAACGACTGACGAAGTCCTTCTATATTTACATATTTAAATGCATATTGCCCACTGTACTTTGTTTTACTAAAGCCACCGGTTGGTGGTGGCACTGGTGCGAGGATCCTTTCATCACTGCTTGCAGCTTTAATTCTATATATAACTAGTCTATTTCTAATTGCAAGGATTTTAACTGACTAATTTCTGTAACAGAGAAATTTTATTTTTTAATTAAGTTATTTATGTTACTTAATGTCAGGATTGTCAACTGGAGTGCCCAGAACAACCACTAGAGGGCACTCCACCCCGGACTGTTACTCACTCACCACTGGACTTCACTTCCCACAATCCACTGTCACACACTCACTCACACCTGCGCACTACATTTCCCAGAAGCCCTGTACCCTGTCACAGATCACCCCAGCCAGCTGTAGCCTATCATCCGGACTATTTAAGCTCCACACACACACACACACACACACACACAGTTGCGAAGTCTTGATTTGCTGTTAGTAGTCATTTCTGAGCGATTATCCCTGTCTTGTTTTTTCCGGTCATTACCCTGTCTGTTTTGCCATTCATGATTGTTTCTCTGCCTGCCTTTGGATTATTGCTTTGTTATACTGGACTGTGATACTTGCTGCCTACCTCAACATCTTTGCCTGTTTACTGACTACGATTCTGTCATTCCTCTGACATACCTGTTTGCTGTTCTGTGACCATTGCCTGTTTGACCATTCTGTTTGATAATAAAGCCTGCGATTGGATCCCACTCCGTTGACAGTCCATTCATTACTCTTAACAAGTTGGCTTCTCTATCAGCATTAACCACATTTAAGGTTTGAGATCTATTTATAGCTAATAATATAGCTTTAAATTTAAAATATTCCCAGTTAGCACCATGTGGCTCAAGCTCAAGTTCTAAAAATATCTCATTAGCTAATCCCTTAATTTGATCATTAAAAATGTTATTAATGTTCTTATATTTAACAAGTTATGAAGAAAAATTGACTGAACTATGGAAAAAAAGGAACTGGTGTCGGGTCAGTTAATCTTTTTCCGTCAGTTGAATAGGGAAGGCGTGCAACCCAGCCAACACACCCATGTGGGACCCAGGTGGGTCTGATGTGGGTTGCCTAAGTGGGGCCCAGACAGTTTTGTCCTCGGTTTCCATGTAGGCCCCACATGGGTTAGCCCAGATGAAATGAACACTGCGCAGTGTGCACACTACAGGCTGTTAAATGTAACCCTGAATCAGTGTTGGAGTTAATGAAATAATGAAGTGATTTAGTGATGACTGAACATTTATGATGAACACCTGCTGTTAACAAGCCGAATCAATGAAGAAAAGGTGAACAACAAGAACAGAAACTACAGCTTCAGCCACAGTCTTAGATGAAATCAACTGAAGATAAAAGACATTCAATCTCTGAAGATCTGATTAATCAACTCCACAAACAGCTTTACCAGCTTCACTTATTACTGACCAGACTGACTTTATTTTCACATGTCTACAGAAGCTCTTATTGAGAATTAACAGAGGTTTAAATGTTGTTTTATTGGTCAAGAAAAATAATATAAAATAAAAAATGACACCACCATCATGGAGATCTGTGTTTGCTTAAGTTGTGCTCTTGACCCTTCATTAATTATGTTAGATTTCTCTTTGTAATAATGCATGCATTGTTATAAAACAGTGAGGTTACTGTCTTTCTGTGATGATGTAGTCATTGTGAGATTGCATTGTAGTATCTGATCATGTGTTTATTTTACATACTCAGGCTTTACAGCAAGAGTAGAAACAGTTATATTAATTACTTTTAAATTGATACGGTTCATAAAAAATATGTGAACTACTGCATCATTTCGACACACACAGACATCAAAAATCAGCATATAAATCTCAACAATGGTGATGAAAAAAAAAACGCTTCACACTGCAATTCATGCTGGGTATCACCATAGGACAAAGCTCCCATCATGCACTGCAGTATGAATAATTATTGTCACCACTGTTGAGGATTGTATGCAATGTTTTCATGTATAAGCCTGAGAGGTAATATTTGCCCTTTTTTAGCACTGAACCGTTATGGTGGCGTCTGTCTTAGATTTCTTTTTATTTTTTTAGTAAGTGATGATCAAGCCATCAAAGAGAAAGAGTTTTCTTTATGATCTTCACTTGAAATGGCTCTCAAGCAGAAAAGTCAAGCTAATCTTCTTTGTTATAATTTTAATTCAGCAATGTATTTGTGTTTGCTGTAAAACACTATTGTAATCAGTCATACGTAAGTCATAAAAGGGTAACTATCCCAACTAAAACAAATCCTGACCACCATGATGGTGGCATAATTTTTGACCAATAAAACAACATCTAAACCTCTGTTAATTCTCAATAAGAGCTTCTGTAGACATGTGAAAATAAAGTCTGGTCAGTAATAAGTGAAGCTGGTAAAGCTGTTTGTGGAGTTGATTAATCAGATCTTCAGATTGAATGTCTTTTACCTTCAGTTGATTTCATCTAATACTGTGGCTGAAGCTGTAGTTTCTGTTCTTGTTGTTCATCTTTTCTTCATTGATTCGGCTTGTCAACAGCAGGTGTTCATCATTAATGTTCAGTCATCACTCAATCACTTCATTATCTCATTAACTCCAACACTGATTCAGTGTTACATTTAACAGCCTGTGCACACTGCGCAGTGTTCATTTCATGTGCATTTCATATGGGGCCTACATGGAAACCGAGGACAAAACTGTCTGGGCCCCACTTAGGCAACCCACATCAGACCCACCTGGGTCCCACCTGGGTGTGTTGGCTGGGTATATATATATATATATATATATATATATATATATATATATATATATATATATACACACTAACACTATCTATATATATAATAGTTAGCGTTAGAAGGAAGCAAGCCTGGCCCCGGATAGGGATGGTGGCAGGAGAGAGAGGACGAAGAGAAAGGAGCGTCAGGAGAGTACAACAGGTTAACGGACTTGTTTGGATGTTGAAGAGTTGCGTGCACAGTGCCATCAGTTCATGAACTGAATCAGATGTTGAAGAGTTGTGTACATAGTGGCATTGACATGCAAGCCTTGTTTTTTTGTTGTTTTGTTTAAATGTGAAACAATAAATATTTTTTGTTCAGGTATTTTTCATTTTTTCAAGACATATTTTTCAGTCGTGGCGTAATGGTGAGGGAGTTGGGCTTGTAACATGAAGGTTGCTGGTTCGATTCCCACGCCGGCAGGAATTGAAGGTGGGGATTGTGAATAAACGGCACTCTCTCCACCTTCGATACCATGACTAAAGTGCCCTTGAGCAAGACACTTAACTCCTAATTGCTCGAGACTTCAGAATAAACACAAGCAGACGATAGGTGGGAAGAAAATGTGATGATAGAGTTTGGCACGATTTTAACAAAAGATTCACAGGAAAAAAAAAAAAAAAAAGATTTGGGTGAAGTCATGAAGCAGATTCAGTCACTCTTAGCACACCTCACACCACAGGAAAATCTGATAAAATACTCTGTAGAACCATCAATATAATTAGAACATTACCTAGGATTGTTGGAAAGGGAGAAACCGGCTCAAAATCGGCCCGATTATCTTGTGGTGTGTACCCAGCATAACATAACAGAGCAACAGACAACATCCAAATCCTTTACTTGAGAATTGTAAGCGGCAAAACGCCAAGAACTGAAGCACAGACTCAACTAAAAACAAAACAAAAATATCGATTTTAATCAACAATATCTTCTCTTCGGTGTCATTCTAATACGCTGCTTACGTTCAGTGCTTCCAGGTTCTATGTCAGAACGGCGACTCATTATTGGCCGGCTCCTTTGTCAGCATCACACATATGCGTCATGGTGCCCACGTGACCAGCCTCTGCTAATAATGAGTCAGTGCTCTGACGTAGAACCTGGAAGCGCTGAACGTGAACAGCGTACGAGAATGACAAAAGAGAAGATATTGTTGAATAAAGTCATTATTTTTGTTTTGTTTTTGCACACAAAAAGTATTCTCTTCATAACATTAATGGTTGAACCACTGTAGACACATTGACTATTTTAACAATGTCTTTAGTACCTTTCTGGACCTTGAAAGTGGTGGTTAAATTGGTGTCTATTGATGAGTCAAATACTCGTCGGATATCGGATAAATTTCGTTTTTCATCAAAAATATCTGAATTTTTGTTGTGAAGGTCTTACGGGTGTGGAATGACATGATGGTGAGTAATTAATGACAGAATTTTCATTTTTGTGTGAACTAACCTTTTAATATCTATATAAATTTACTTTTCATTTAGTAAATTTGACAGTTTTTATGGTATATTGCTGTTTTTCTACAGTTTTGTAGTATCCTAGAGTAACCACTAGGTATCGTTTTTATATTACAAGTGTTGTGTTCTTACCTGGAAAGGTAGTTGAAGAAGATGTCCTATGCTGGAGGGATCGGGTGTTTGTGTATGTTGCTGTAACTGCTGAAATCAGAAAGTAAAGTGTTAACCTCAACTCAATTCTTGTAGTAGTCTCATTTATATTGAAGATACTACAAGTTTGTTTGTCGTAAACTTAATTTACAGTTTATTACTGGGAATTTTTTTTTTTTTTTTTTTTGGTGTCTGTTTATCTTACACCTTTAACCATTTTAAGCCCACAGGAACATTCTGTAGTGTCCACACTACAAAGAGAAAAAACTAACATTGACTCAGTGTTGCAGTGTTTTTGCAAGGCACATTTGTTATGGCAAAAAAATAAAATAAAATAAAACCAATGCTAATTGTTATGTATTAATGATGATATAATCATCTTGTAGTCTCTTGATTCACTGATCTCATCCAGTATTTAATCCCTTATCAAAAGTGTTGCATTCTTAATTTTTAATTCTTAATAATTTTACATTACCACCACTGTGAAACTACAACAAAAGCTCCAACAGCAATCAGTTACAATGAAAGATATTTTTAAACACATCATGCACAAAAAAAAAAAAAAGAGTTACAGCATCACTTAGACCAGGGGTGTCCAAACCTGGTCCTGCAGGGCTACTATCCTGCATTTTTTAGCTCCAACCCGAATCAAACAGACCTGAACCAGCTAATCATGGTGTTCTGGGCTGCTTGATAATTACAGACAGATGTGTTGAAGCAGGGCTGGAACTGAAATCTGCAGGACAGTAGTCCTCCAAAAGCGGGGTTGGACACCCCTGACTTTGACACACAGACATAACAAAACAAAAAACACTTTGAACGTCACAAAACAGGCTACAAAGAAGTTGGAACAAAAACACCAGCAAAAATACAAGCAAATAAAGAAAATAGTAAGACCATTCAGTTGCGTGTTTTATTAATGCTGGGAGTTCCCTTTCGAGGGAACTCAAGACCGCATCAGTTGACACAAGTTGACCCTTGTCCCGCAGGATCCTGGTGTCTGAGGCACGTGTAACAGCTTTGCCAATCATCAGTGTTAATTTTGACAGCAAATTCTGATTTAGTCTTAGTCTTTTGAATAACACACCATTTAGTTTTAGTCATCTGAAATCTTTTAGTCTTAGTCTAGTTTCAGTCGACTAAATATCATAAGAGTTTTAGTCTTAGTCTAGTCTTAAGTCTTTTAGTCTTAGTCTAGTTTTAGTCAACTAAATATCATAAGAGTTTTAGTCTTAGTAAAACAATATTAGCACATTTTAGTCGACTAAATCTAAAATTTCTCCAGAATTTCCGGTCATTGAAAGTATCCATCAGTCTGTTATAGAATTGTATTAAGGTTTGAATATGCAATACAGACACAGATTTAACGGTTGTAATACAAAACATGTATTTTATTTTATTCTTAATGTCAAAAACACCTTAGTGAACAGAACAGATTAGTGCAATTCTCAAATGTAGAATAAAATATGTATTGGCTGTAATGCCATTGCACACACTACCAACGAAATGTTCAAGTAAATAAAAAAAAACCCTGCTCTCTCAGCATTGAAAATACAGGTAAATATCACATTAAACTAAAAAGCACATAACTCTGTAAGCATCATCTATTACTCTGTGCATTGTGTGTTTTTCCCAGCGATTTTTGCTCCACACGGTTTACAGGTGGTCTTGTTGTCCTTGTTGTCATATGTGAAGTGTGACCAGATGTCAATTCTTCGTTTTCGTCCTAGCTCTGACATTTCTGTTGTTCATGAGACATTGCCCTCGGACCGGGTGCACTGCAAAACGTTAGTATGTTGCTAACGAGCAAAGTCAACTGAAATCAGCCAGAGCTGTGTAACTAAGACTGTGCAAACTAAATATAATGTAACGTTAAACAACCTAACTGTTGCGCAACCGTGCTCGGAACTGTGCGAAGTTCTGCAAACTCATCTTCTCCTCCTGTGTAACTGCTGCTGCTGCGTTTGTTGAGCTTTTGCGCCTGCATTTGCCGTGCAAAGATTCGCTCTGATTGGATCTCTTCTCCATTCGTCCCGCTCTAATATTTTCATCTCGTTTTTATTCGTTGACTTAAGTGTCAGTTATATTTCGTCACATTTTTCGTCATCATATCTGACTTTTTATTTAGTTTTTATTTAGTTTTCGTCCGTGAAAAAGGTTCGTTGACGAATATTTTTCGTCATAGTCTTCGTCAACGAAATTAACACTGCCAATCATAATGTTTCATAATGTCTGGCGATGGTTATTATACATGTGTTATATGTCTAGGCGTGGAGCATGTACGTTCAGCCCTCGAGGGGGCTGGATGTGTGCATTGTGATGATTTCTCTGTGCAAAAGCTCTGCTCTCGGCTGGTGCTCTACATGAGTGAGGAGAGTCAAGCCGCTGAGCCTCACGGCCCTAGTTCTGCGCTTGTCGTTGTGTTATCACAAGTTCATTAATAAGTGGGAAAATTTCCTCACCGGCAGATCCCTATTCTTAATGTGTTTGTTTTGTATGCTGTATTATATAATTGCACTGGGTCACCAAAGTTTGTACTCTACAGTGAATTAACACATCCTTCTTGACTCTCTAACCAAGTGTAATGGTATAATAATAATTACTTATATTTTAAATAGTGACTTTCTGGATACTCGAAATGCTTGGGAAGGGGGAATCACCTAAACCACCAGCAATTGGTGATTAAAAAGCCTAACGATTGTGAGGGTGTCGGAAAGAGCTGCTTGAAGTATTTTTACACACCCCATCTTGGAAGGACACACCAACACGGTCCTGGGCCCAAAACCTCAGGACATATTTTTCCAGAGGTGATAGTCCTCAAAACGGGCCTCCTTTTAGGAACGTGGCAAACTGCTCCCCAGTCTTTATGTGGGGGAGCATGACTTTCCACCCTCTGCTTCTGGCTCTTCCTCTGCTTAGGATGCTTAGAAATTTAACAAAGTCCTCCTCATGCCTTTTTACCTCCTGGAACCTGCTGACGACTGTATTTACCAAGTTGCCAAACAGTCGGGAAGGCGGGGCAGGGGCATCAAGCACAAATACTTTGTCCCTATCTTCGATCCCCATGCGCTTCAGCCACAGATGCCTCCTGACCCACTGATTGAGATGCTGTCCCCACCAGCTTGGATGTTGTTGTGCACGGCTTGATGGGGAGCATAGGCTTTTTTTAATGGCAATGAGATCTTTTACCTGAGGCATGATTGTATAACCAAGTGCCTTGCACCCATGATAGTAGAATAAGTCGACGTCAAGGGCACAAAGACACGCGATGTATATGGTTTCCTCCATGAACGAGTTAACTCATCATGGAAGTCTTTGAAGAAGGGGAGAGACCGACCGACCGACCTTCTCTTTTACTTTTTCTCTTTTCACTCTCAGAAAATTCTGCACACAGAGTCAAGTCAAGTCATCTTTACTTATATAGCGCTTTTTACAATGCAAATTGTGGCTAAGCAGCTTTACATTAATAATTGGCAAATAATTTTCACTCAAAAAAATATTTCAGTCTAAACAAGTTTTATGTAATTTAATTACATAGCAATTTTCCATTATTTTGGATTATATAGTTTTAACATAAACAAACTAATAAACTTAATGTGATTCATATTTGTCAGTCATATGTAAATGAAATAGGTAAGATTTATGTAATAGTTCACAGAAAAATGCCCAGGTTAATGAACACTGTTTAGTGGTCATGTGTGTGTGCCCACTACTGAGTTAAAGTACCATTGAAGCAGTGTCAGAGTTAATGAGATCATTAAGTGATGATTGAACATTAATGATGAACACCTGCTGTTAACAAGCAGAATCACTGAAGGACAGAGAAACACAAGAACTACAACTGACTTCAGTTACAGCCTTCGATGAAATCAACTGAAGTTAAAAGACATTTAATCTCTCAAGATCTGATTGAACAACTCTACAAACTCTACAAAACTTTCCCAGCTTCACTGACTTTATTTCTGTCATACGTTTACAGAAGTTCTTATGAGAGCTAACAGGCTTCATTCATTTGAAGTGACCGTCTTTGAGGTTAGTGTTGGCTTTAAATGGGGTCTTGAGTTTATTGTATCAGATGTTCTGACAACTGAATGTTATTAGACCACTTTTGTTATGGCACATATGTCAAGCAAGTGTTTGATCATGTGGTGATGAAGAGAGTCAACATTTAGTAATCTGATCTCATTCAGAGTTGAAACTCTGGAATAGGAAGTGCATTGGAGCAAAACTGTGATTCTATGGTGTGAGGCTCAGCAGTGATGCAACAGTCAAATAATTATACATTTTTTAAAAGTTTGTTAGTGCACAATAAAATTTCAGTCTGCATGCATTGGAGCCATTGTTGTGATTTGTACATTGATTCTTGATGTCTGTATAACTCATTAGTTAAGGCGTGAATTACAAGAGAATGCATGATCAGGTGCTGATGGTTAAGTGATGATGACGAGTCATTGTTTAGTCATCTTACTCATAATTTAGTCTCGGATGAAATGGATAATGCACTATTAGCTCTGTGCTATACATTATAGTAAAGCAGTGTTGTGATAAACTGCTATGAATTATTCACCATCATTCAACATCAAACATACAAATGTTTGATGTTGAATCAACATACAAATCACAACAATGGTGACAGTTTAAAAAAATAAAAGTCTCTTGCTCCAATGCATGCAGACTGAAATTTTATTGTGCACTAACAAACTTCTAAAAAATGTATAATTATTTGACTGTTGCAACACTGCTGAGTCTAGTGATGTTATGCTCTGTGCCGAGGCTTCGGAGCGTGTGTCGAGAAATCCTGTAAGCTTTTAGTGAAGCGCGTATCGAGGCTTGTATCGGTTTAGACCGATGACGTCAGAGATGACGTATGACGTAGTGGTTCAGTAAGCGGTTCGAATCTTGCCGCGAAATTTTGACAGCTATATAAACCCAGGGGATCCCATCAAGATGTGTGGTTGTGATAGAGGTGAGTTTTGGGTTTTTTGACTTTTGATAGTTTTGCTTGTTGTTTCAATGGAGCCAGCAAGAAAGAGAAAGACTTCCCCTGTATGGGAATTTTTTGATCAGATTTCTTTTAACAAGGTAGGCCTACATACATTTCATATAAATGCATCCTATAGGTTATATATACATATATAAATTATAATAATCTTTTATTTAAAGGTGAAGTGTATGTTGTGCTCCAAGGAATTGGGGTACAATAATAACACTTCATCTATGTTAAGGCATTATCTGGCCTTGCATGAAAATAAGGAGGGAAATGGAGGTGGGCCCATCCAAGGTGTGTCATTGCAAATATTACAAAATAATAATATATTCTTCACTTTTGTAAATCAATACAATTAAAGCAAAGTGTGTTATATTTCCACATCTATATAGGCTTGCTGTCAAGTATTTATGTACCCCGGCTTCATCTGTGCCTTGTGAAAGGGTGTTTTCAAAGGCAGGAGAAGTTGTCAAAAAAAAGAAATCGCCTTAGCCCTAAAACAGTTGAAAAAATATTCTTGAATAAAAATTCCTAAAGTATATCCTCTTCATTATTTTACTTGTTTCCATAAATCACAGTCCAAGATACACAAGCACATTCACTGCCCTCTGCCCAGTTAAACCCAGACACTTCTACAATTATAATTTTGCCCCGTCTGCCTATGACCAAACAATTGATTTACATACATTTGATAGTCCCATAAATTTCAAGCCAATACATTTATTACAAAGTTATGTTAATACAATCATTATATACCACAAGAAAATACACATTATATATACACAGTGTATCACACACCACATCAGGCACATCTGTAATGTATCTGATTGTTTTATACTCTTTGGCCACTAGATGGTTTTGTGAGCAAATGAGGCTTCGAGAAATGAACCCTTTTGTGAACCATTTGGCTGAAAAGGTTCAATGCTTCATAAGGCTTCATCTCGCCATCACTAGCTGAGTCTCACATCATAGAATCACAGTTTTACTGTGATTCACCACCCACTTCAGAGTTTAAACTCTGGATGAGATCAAATTAATAAATGTTGTCTCTCTTCACAATATCGCAACCATCAACACATGATCAAACATTTATATAACGTTTGAGTCATTACAAAAGCGTTTTAACAATACTCCATTACAACTGACATAAATCAGCTGATACAATACAGTCAAGAGCCCAATTAAAGCCAACACTGACCTCAAAGATGGTAACTTCAAATGAATTCAATAAACCAACATCTAAACCTGTTAGTTCTCATAAGAACTTCTGTAGACGTATGACAGAAATAAAGTCAGTGTAGTTAATAGTGAGTGAAGCTGGGAAAGTTTTGTAGAGTTTGTAGAGTTGTTCAATCAGATCTTGAGAGATTTAATGTCTTTTAACTTCAGTTGATTTCATCGAAGGCTGGGACTGAAGTCAGTTGTAGTTCTTGTGTTTCTCTGTCCTTCAGTGATTCTGCTTGTTAACAGCAGGTGTTCATCATTAATGTTCAATCATCACTTAATGATCTCATTAACTCTGACACTGCTTCAATGGTACTTTAACTCAGTAGTGTGCACACACACATGACCACTAAACAGTGTTAATTAACCTGAGCATTTTTCTGTGAACTATTACATAAATCTTACCTATTTCATTTACATATGACTGACAAATATGAATCACATTAAGTTTATTAGTTTGTTTATGTTAAAACTATGTAATCCAAATGGATGGAAAATTGCAATGTAATTAAATTACATAAAATTTATGTTTAGACTGAAATATTTTTTTGAGTGCAGGCTGCACAGCAGCTCCCAAAGAAAATGGTGTCATTGTGCAGCTTATTCTATATATTATTGATTCATTCCGTTGCAAATATCATAGTTATTAGTCTAGTTAATTTAGGTACATCAGCACTGGAGAAAACAGTGACGTAATTGTCCAGCTCAGCTCAGTTCGCATACAACGGCGCCAATGCAGGCATATCAAAAACACTGCTGAATATCAAGCAAGTGTCCCCAAGACACCTGGAACTCTAACTCCTCTAACAAAGTGGACAGATAGAGAGTAAGCACAAACACACACAATACGGTCTGTTTCACATCTATTTGCGGCCACATTATAATGCCATTATCAAGTTATTTAGAGGCACATTCTGAATGTATTTTCCACACATAATTCACAACTGCTCAAACAAAAGTTGTTACTATTGCATATAATTATGCAATATCGAGAGTAGCATTTGAAAGGGAACACCAATTGCCATAATGGTGACTTCAAACGAAACTTCAATAAGACATCAGCATGATTTATCGTTAAACCTCTGTTAATACTCAATAAAAGCTTTTGTAGACATATGACAGAAATAAAGTCAAATTGGTTTGTAATAAGTAAAGCTGGTAATGCTGTTTTTGGAGTTGTTTAATACTCCAGATTTAATCTCCTTTTATTTGCATCTGATTTCAGCCTGTGTGGATTTAAGTCAGTTGTTGTCTTTCATTTTTTTAGAGTGCAAACATGATGTTGAACCACATTGTAACACTAATTTATGTCATTACTCTTGATTTTTTGATGAAAATGTAACATTATTTCAGCATTAATTGTGGGTGCCACTGTAAGGACCACCCGTCAGCCCAATGGCGGAATCTGACGGCCTAGCGAAGGTACAACCCCAGCCAGCAATGACATGTGGGGCCCAGATGAGGGCTTCATGGGCGGCAAATGTGGGCCCCATTATGGGCTTGCACCCGGGATCCACATTGGGGCAAGCCGTGGAAGCCCAGACGTACTAAAAGTGGGACCTGTAAGGGTACTGCATGGGTCTTAATTGGGCAATTCATGTCAGACCCATTTGGGCCCCACCTGCCCAAATGGGTCTAAAGTGGGTTTGCACCCGGGATCCAACCATGGCTACCCAGATGGGCTTTAAATGGGCTCTGTAGGAGTCTTATGTGGGTCATGCCAGACCCATTGGGGCCCCACCTGCCCAAAGGGATTTAAAGTGGGTTTGCACCCAGGATCCAGCCGTGGATGCCCAGATGGGCTTTAAAGGGGATCTATAAGGGTGTTATGTGGGATATTAACCGGGCAATTCATGACAGACCCATTTGGGCCCCACCTGCTTAAAGGGCATTTAAAATGAGCTTGCACCCGGGATCCACACGGGGGCCAGCCATGGATGCCCAGGTGGGTTTTAAGTGGGACCTGTAAGGGTCTTAACTGGGTAATTCATGTCAGACCCATTTGGGCCCCACCTGCCTAAAGGGGTTTAAAGTGGGCTTGCACCAGGATTCAACCGTGAATGCCCCTATGGGCTTAAAGTGGGCTCTGTATGAGTCTTATGTGGGTCCTAACTGGGCAATTAATGCAAGGCCTATCTAAGCCCAACCATGCCAAATGGTTTAAGGAAACAATCTAAAAAAAACTAAAAACGAAGAATGAATATAAGAACTGCAAGAAATTTATTGTCAAATTGAACAACAAAAATGATGTTTAAAAAATAATTTAAATGTCACATGTAAACAAATCAAAAATATATAAAAAAAAACATCTCTCCAAAAAATACATTAATACAAAATTGTTACATTGAACAACAAACAATCTTTAAAAGTCACAACATACCGGTAAATAAATCAATAATATACTTTAAAAAAAAAATCCTCTCCAAAAAAATACACTCATGGCGTCTGTGTGGTGGACGCTCCTTTTTCTCTATGGGCTCTTGCAGCCCTCTCCCCTCCACGGTCACGTGCGCCGGTAAACCACTTCCCCAGCGCCATTTCCACTTCTTTGCGGTTCACGTTTTGAGTGATTGCATTACTCTTCAGTGCACCTAAAAACAAAGGAGCATAAGTTAATTTAGCAATGTTCTTAATTGTTCCAACTTGCAACTCTTCAAATCATTCAGTCAAGTAAAACACATTTCCACATGTGGTAAGCTAAAATGTTTGCCCTAGGGTGACATTTACCATGGAGTTACTCATTTATTTCCTTCAAAGTAGTTATCTGTAAACAGTTTAAAAAAAACTATATTCATGCGCGTGTTATTAAGAGAAAGGGCTTTAAAAAGTGTAATATAGACTTCTCTAGAACACAGAATTTGATATAAATGCGCAAACTACTTCCGGCGAAAATGAAGTGCATTCGTTTAGATATGGCGCCGCCCGTGATTTGGCGCGTTAACTTGTGTATATAATATGTCTACGCTGAGCACAGCCAAATTGTCTCTGGCACAGCCAACTGACTGCTGGGCTCCTGTCTGTGCGTATGTCCACTGATTGATGACATACACCACAGACTGGAGACAGGAAAAAATATATATATACTACTCAGATTATTAGTTACTGTTACGGAATTATGTGTATGACATACACCACAGTTATTTGTAGGGATGCTTGACATTGATTTTGTACTGATATCCGATATACCAATATTGTCCAATGCTTAATTTCCGCCAGTCAACGAAACGCTGTAATATACTAATGTGTAGCTGCTATATCGAAATATCGGAAATGTGTTTAAAACTCATATCACCGTTATTGAATTAAAGTCTATAGTGATATATTTTATTGTCCAAGCTCTCCCGCTGATTTTCCTTTTGGTTAGATTCTACATCAGATTAAACAGCACAAACCAAAAATACAGACCACTGTACAATATGCAGTGTTATTTTTCTGGCAACATAATATTTCAACTTACCTCAATTTGTGAATGTCTGTAATGAAGTTCTCCTCGAAGTCACAGCTGGCAGCAGTCACAGTGCTTTCCGAATGAGCAGTTAACGTTTTGAGCGCGAAACAAGGTCTTTGCATACAGGCCCCTATAGATGTCCTAAGAACTGCCTGACCAAATAACAATTAAATACAGTAAAATTCGTAAATTAAAGGATATGTGAGAGAATTAACAAACGTTAACTGCTTCGCTGGCTTCATTATGAATGAGCCTAATTAGGTGTTGTGTGCATAACAGGCAGTGGTGGAAAGAGTACTGAAAATCTGTACTCAAGTACAAGTAGGCTACTGTCACATTGCTATTAAAGTGGTGTTAGAGAAATACTTAAGTAAGTACAATTTGTAACAAAAAAATATATATATATGAGTATATAAATATATATATATATATGATATATTCTGTTATAATATATATACTACTCAGATTATTAGTTACTATAATATTACTATACAATTACTGTTACGGAATTATGTGTAGCCTAATTTCGTATAAAATATAAAATATAAAAAATATAAAAACCACTGATGTCACCGTTACTTCTCCAGACTAGGGCTGGATGTGTGTTTTCCTTTACCAAAAGTTAAAACGCCAACAATCTATTAATCATTAATAATTGATAAGATACAAAACAAGTGTTTTTCCCTCATTTTTTTTCTCAAACAGATCTAATGTAGGCTACCTTTACAGCCAACCAGTCATTGTTGGTGTATGAGCTACACCTTAATAGAAACACATATTACTCCTTGGTCCAAGGACATCTAACAACACAGAAGTGACAGATGATGAGGCCTCCTGCAAGTCCTTTTCTAACAAATATTGAATTAAAGTTTCCTAAGAGGTAATAATAAATGTATCATATTCATGTCCATAAAGGGACTAGCTGTCTGTGAGCTATTTGGCCTCATCTTCAAAAATGAAGTACCATAAAATTTCGAATAGGATCCCAGAGTTTTATTTGACCAAATAGACCATTGTGACAGGCATCTATGGGATATGGATAACCGTATGGGGTTATTTGTAGGGATGCTTGACATTGATTTTGTACTGATATCCGATACCGATATTAGCCGATACAGATACCGAAACATATGATCGTTTATAGGCTTACTGCCCACTGTTCCATGACTCCCTTGATACTTGAATGTTTTGAAGGACTAACCCGGTAGGCTAACTGGGGTGCGGTGCTTACTATCCCTTCGAGAGAAGATGCCAACTGAACATTTCTTTGACTGAGGTAAACTGAAAACAAATAGCCACACAAGAACAAAAATTCAACTCATTCCACTCATTGGGGCTTAGATCTGCCCTGCTCAAGAATTTATTTACTCTACAAACCCTGTGTTTATTCTGGTTGACCAACAGCAACACCCAAATTTTGTCTGCATTGGCTTTGAGAGGGAACAAGCTTTCCAATAGGGTATAAAATGACATACTTTAGTCATTTTAAACCATTTCAAAAACCGATACCGATCTTTACCGATATTGAATTTTAAAGCCAATATCGGCCGATAATATCAAGCTTCCCTAGTTATTTGTCTAAATATGTGTTTCTGCCCCAAGGGACAGGCATCTGGGACTGGGCTATTATTTGAAGTGTTACGGTAGGCCTGCAACCTTTCTGAGAGTCCACTAATCAGCATAATTCAACACAGCGTAAACTTTGACCTATTTTGATGCCATGACCTCTGCCATGCAGGACCCATGTGTTCCCAGTTCAAACCCAATCAACTTAGCACATATGTCAGGCAGGACCCATATATGTGTTCCCAGTTCAAACCCATGCCCACTTTGCCCATAAATGCACCATGCAGTACCCATAATATGTGTTCCCAGTTCAAACCCATGGCCACTTGGCCCATAAATCCACCATGCAGGACCCATAATATGTGTTCCCAGTTCAAACCCATGCCCACTTTGCCCATGAATGCACCATGCAGTACCCATAATATGTGTTCCCAGTTCAAACCCATGGCCACTTGGCCCATAAATAGGCCATGCAGGACCCATAATATGTGTTCCCAGTTCAAACCCATGCCCACTTTGCCCATAAATGCACCATGCAGGACCCATAATATGTGTTCCCAGTTCAAACCCATGCCCACTTTGCCCATAAATGCACCATGCAGTACCCATAATATGTGTTCCCAGTTCAAACCCATGGCCACTTGGCCCATAAATATGCCATGCAGGACCCATAATATGTGTTCCCAGTTCAAACCCATGGCCACTTGGCCCATAAATATGCCATGCAGGACCCATATATGTTTTCCCAGTTCAAACCCATGGCCACTTGGCCCATAAATATGCCATGCAAGACCCATTTATATGTTCACAGATCAAACCCATGGCCACTTGGCCCATACAAATTCTATGCAGGACCCATATATGTGTTCCCAGTTCAAACCCATGAGCACTTGGCCCATTACAAATTTTATGCAGGACCCATATATGTGTTCCCAGTTCAAACCCATGCCCACTCGGCCCATAAATGTGCCATTCAAGACCCATATATGTGTTCCCAGATCAAACCCATGCCCACTCGGCACATAAATATGTCATGCAGGACCCATATATGTGTTCCCAGATCAAACCCATGCCCACTCTGCCCATAAATATGTCATGCAAGACCCATATATGTGTTCCCAGATCAAACACATGCCCATTTGGCCCATAAATAAACCATGCAGGACCCATATATGCGTTCCCAGTTCAAACCCATGCCCACTTGGCTCATAAAAATTCTATGCAGGACCCATATATGCATTCCCAGTTCAAACCCATGCCCACTTGGCCCATGCCTGTCCCTTATGGGGCCCATGCAATCAGCTCATATGGGCTTCCTATGTGGGACTCATACTAAAAAACCTACATGGGACCCACTGATTTCACCCAGCCAAAGCCCATGCCCACATGGTAACCATGGAACCCGTACTTAACCCATCTGGGCCCCACATGTCATTGCTGGCTGGGTGAATAAAAAATAAATAAAATCATTTTTATGATTAAATAACATCTTCAATTGTACACTAAGTATTTTGTCATGTCCCTGGGGCATTTCACTGAATTTGTACTTAGAAAATATTTAGTAAGATGTGCAGTGTGTAACGGTCTTGCTCACGGTGAGTGCACGGAAGCACGGAGAAACAGGGCAGATTCAGGTTCAGATACAGATACACGATTTATTAAGACAGAACAGGTTACAGGACCGATAAAGCAAGCCATGAAACGTCAACGAAGAACAAGGACAGGACTGACACAGAGGGAATTTATACAGATAGGCACAAGAGGATAATGAGGGTTACACAGGTGTATGACATGACTGATTAACGGGCACAGGTGGAGACGATGAACTAATAATGACGAATGACAAAAAAGAGCACATGACCGAACTGACAGGACAATAACAAAAGCACATGTGACAGATGACAGGACTGAACTGAAAACAAGACACATGTGATACCGACAGGACAGGGGAACAGAATAAACAGAAACAGATAGACAAGAAAACAGACATGATTATGACATTACTCCCCCCTCCCGGAAGGCGCGACCTCGCGCCGTGAAAGAACAGATCCGGGAGGGGGGGCGGGCACCCTGGAGGCCGTGGTCAGGTTCAGGCAGTTCAGGTGGCCTCCAGGGTGTCTCCTGGACCTCCTGGAGGTCTGGCGGCCATGGAGGAGTCCGGGGACGAGTCACAGCTAGGGCTGTGATGTCAGGCGGCCATGGAGGAGTCCGGGGACGAGTCACAGCTAGGGCTGTGATGTCAGGCGGCCATGGAGGAGTCCAGGGGAGAGTCACAGCTGAGGCTGTGAGGTCCGGCGGCCATGGAGGAGTCCTGGGGAGAATCACAGCTAGGGCTGTGATGTCAGGCGGCCATGGAGGAGTCCCGGATGTGGCCTCCCTGCCATTGACCGCCGTGGACGGAGCCACTGGGCCCCCCCCCAAAATTTTCAGGGGAGGAATCCCCCATTTCTGCGGGCTGGGTGGCCTAAGGGCAGTCACTGGCTCTGGCGGCGGAAGATCTGGGAGGTCTGGGAGCACTGGCTCTGGGAGGTCTGGGAGGTCTAGAAGGTCTGGGAGGTCTGGGTGGTCTGGGAGCTCAGGCTCTGGGAGGTCTGGGAGCGCAGGCTCTGGGAGGTCTGGGAGATCTGGGAGCTCTGGGAGCTCTGGCAGGTCTGGGAGCTCTGGCGGAGGAAGGTCTGGGAGCTCAGTATCTGGGAGCTCAGGCGGAGGAAAGTCTGGGAGCTCAGGGTCTGGGAGCTCAGGAGGTTCTGGCCAGTCTGAGAGCTCGGGCCAGTCTGGGAGCTCGGGCCAGTCTGGGAGCTCGGGCCAGTCTGGGAGCTCGGGCCAGTCTGGGAGCTCGGGCCAGTCTGGGAGCTCAGGAGGCTCTGGCCAGTCTGGGAGCTCGGGCCAGTCTGGGAGCTCGGGGTCTGGGAGCTCAGGAGGCTCTGGCCAGTCAGGGAGCTCGGGCAGCTCAGGAGGGTCAGGGAGCTCGGGCAGCTCAGGAGGGTCAGGGAGCTCGGGCAGCTCAGGAGGGTCAGGGAGCTCGGGCAGCTCTGGGGTTGCGAGCACAGGAGACGGCTCGGGGGTGACGAGCACAGGAGACGGCTCGGGGGTGACGAGCACAGGAGACGGCTCTGGGGTGACGAGCACAGGAGACGGCTCTGGGGTGACGAGCACAGGAGACGGCTCAGGGACGACGAGCACAGGAGACGGCTCAGGGACGGCGAGCACAGGAGACGGCCCTGGGGTGGCGAGCACAGGAGACGGCCCTGGGGTGGCGAGCACAGGAGACGGCCCTGGGGTGACGAGCGCAGGAGACGGCTCTGGGAAGGCGAGCACGGGAGACGGTTCAGGGATGACGGGCACAGGGTCGAACCGGAAGATCCACTCTTCAGCGGCCGGCGGAGCCATCGCGGCCGGAAGAGGGCGTGGTCTGAGCGCGGCGGGCTGTGTCGGGAGACCAGCAGCGGCGGCGCGCTTCAACGCGGACCGGACAGACAGCAGCGGGGGTTCCAACACCCTGGACCTCCTAATCGCGCTGCTCACCCCTCCGCGGTGACTGCGGGGCCAGCTGGTAGAACAGCCGGGGACCGCACCGTTAGAGGGGCATGCGAGGGCAGTCGGCGTTCGGTGGGCTGGCGGTGCGGGTGTTTTGATCGAGGTTGGACGCGGAACACATTCTCCGACCTCGAATTCAGACCCATTTAAGTCAAGGACTAAATTAATTAGTTCAGCGATGGTAAACAGACTCATGGGTTCGTCTGGACGAATGGTGTTCTCGTCCAACCCCAACCAAAACACCGCATTCAATGACGCATCCGACCAGCCCACCAGATGGGAGAACTCGACAAATTCCCCCACATACCTCTCCAGCGGCCGTCCCCGCTGTCGGATGCCCCACAGTCGATTTTCTGCTTCCGTTGCCCACATTGCAGAAATAGATGTAGTTGTTTGGGTTCTTCGTTCTGTAACGGTCTTGCTCACGGTGAGTGCACGGAAGCACGGAGAAACAGGGCAGATTCAGGTTCAGATACAGATACACGATTTATTAAGACAGAACAGGTTACAGGACCGATAAAGCAAGCCATGAAACGTCAACGAAGAACAAGGACAGGACTGACACAGAGGGAATTTATACAGATAGGCACAAGAGGATAATGAGGGTTACACAGGTGTATGACATGACTGATTAACGGGCACAGGTGGAGACGATGAACTAATAATGACGAATGACAAAAAAGAGCACATGACCGAACTGACAGGACAATAACAAAAGCACATGTGACAGATGACAGGACTGAACTGAAAACAAGACACATGTGACACCGACAGGACAGGGGAACAGAATAAACAGAAACAGACAGACAAGAAAACAGACATGATTATGACACAGTGTCAATAATTTTTTTTCTTTCTTAAGAAAAAATATTTTTCTGAACAACAACAACAAAAAAATAATTTAGATTCCACCCAAATGATTTCATTCAGGTATCTTTACCAGTGGTGCAGAAGATGGTAAGTAGTATTATAATTTTTATTCATATTTTTGAGGCGTATTATAGTCGAGGTTGGGATTACATTTTAATTAAAAAAAAAAAAACATGAAATTGTCGAAGATTTACTTACTAAAACCATGACAACTCACAATTTTGTTATAAATAGAATAATGTATGTAATGTGTCCACTTAAAAATTTACAATTATCCTACAGAATGTCAGAAACGGCAGAGACATCAGCCGCAGGAAGACCGTCTTGTGCATGCAGATATGTTGACTCAGAAAGAAGGGCACAATATGAGAAAGAAACAAAATTAGGCAATGTTTCCCTTCAAACCGGTTAGTTCTTCAACCCCCTCAAACTCAACTGTTCTTTTGAAAGAAAAATAGATAATAATAATGCTGCTTACTACATGATACGTTAATGACTAACACAATAAAATTCAAGTTTTAGTTAAACATCAAAATTGAAAATATTTTGTGTACAAAAATAAAGAGACCAAAGACACAATTTGTCTTTTTTTAACTTCATTCCCATAAAAAATTGAAAATTATCATAAATGTTACATTTGTAGTTATTGAATTTTTTTGAGGGACACGGCATAGGTAGATGTTGGCTTCATAACATGTTTTGTGTAAAGTCTTTTTTAAACCAAGGTAAAACGTTATTTATGAATACTGCTCGGATGCTCCTTGGCCTTGAATGTACACTAGCAAACTGTCACATCTATCTTGTTTATCTCTTGCAGGAATGCACGGAATGAGTAAAGGGTATCTTCTTTTTCAAAATGTTGTATTATATATGTGACTTCATGCCACCATTAATAATGTCCCCGACATTTGCTGTTGGATCCAAACTGACTAACTAGATAACAAAATAAATGACGAGTAGTGTTTTGTAGTTTCCTTCATCAAAAGTGCTGCTGGATTCCTCTTCATTGTTGTTCAGTGTTAGTCCATGCACCTTGTGAGTAGGTAAAGTTGAGCCAGATTTACTTTTACCAATAACTGTGGAACTGCATCTTCAAAGTTAATGAAAATGATCCATAGCCGTGTTCCCATTGTCAAGCCAAAAGCGAGAATGTTATAATATATGCCAGGGCCAGTCACATCTCCATGCTCAATTCTGGGTCTTGATCGTAACTCCGCTGGGCGTCTTTGGGGCCAACAGCCACATATTAAATTCCCCGGTGTTAAATTAACACACCTTGGTGTTCATATGGGAACAAAGTAACACAGAATCAGTGTTAGAGTTAATTAGGGAAGTAAGTGATTTGTTGAATGATGAAGTCACCTGGGGGGTGTTCCAGAAAGCAGGTTATATGACATAGCTGGGTAAGTTTGCAAATAACCTCAACTTTCGGTTCCAAAAACAGAGGTAACTCTCATGAGCCGGAAACTGCTCGGGAGCAGCTTTTGTCCCAGGGTTAGTTTGCTTAAGAGGTATTCAGATGTGTTAGATACTGTAATTAATATAGTTATATCAGATCAGAAAAAGTACATGAGCCGGAACTTGAACTCCTGTCTCTCAAAGCACTAGGGTACTTTATTTCAGTGTGTTACCCTCTGGGCTATTGGCATGAACAAGCCAGGCTGAGTTTGATAGATATTACCTCATTGTGTTTGATCCATGAGGGGAACGGAATTCGACAGCAAAAATCCATCTGTCAGAATCCATTCCCCCTCCGCCATGATGAGAGATGTTTATATAGTGGCTTAAAAGATGCTGATTCTATTCTGTGTGTGGATGGAGCTTAAGCAGCATCAGTGTAAAGATTCATTTTTTTCACGTTTTTGCATTTTATTGTGATAGGACAGTATGTAGACAGGAAGCAAAGTGGAAGAGACAGAGGATGGGATCAGGGGGACTTGAACTTGGGTCTCTGAAAGTACTAGGGTACTAAATGTCAGTGTGCTGCAAAGAGAGATACTTTTTATTTTTGATCCTTCATTTTATTAAATCAGTAACAAAAAACATCATCAAACCATTATCACCAAAACTATCAACACAACAAAAGACTAAAATTTAAATGCACAAAAAAAAAAAAACATTAAAAACCACTGTAATACAAAGGTTCCCAAATCCTGCATCTCTTTGTAATATTTAAACTCAGCCTAATAAACGCCTTGAACAACACTACATCATCTTGGCCATGTATATTTTTAATTCTTTTTTAAAAAAAAATATATTGCTATTTTTGTTTTGCCGATCATAAAGTTAATCAACTTTTAATTAACCTTTAGTTAATTTACACCTTTTATTGCAGTTGTATCCTGCCCCATAAATGAAAGCCTCATAGGTGTAAAACTTTCCTTAAAACCTAAGAACAATTTTTCTAGTAATACAAAAAGTAGTTTAAGCCTGTTTAACCCTTGTTTCTCTTAACCCACAAAAAACATAACCTTCATTGACATTGCGCTTAATGATCGAGACAAAGACATTAACAGCAACATTTTCCATTGTAGATCTCCTGATTTTTTTTGATCAATGGTGGTTCGTATAAAACCCTCCAAAATGGTTTAACTTGATCTCCAGAGAGAAATTTTACACTGGCCCATGAATCTCAAGCCACACTTCTTCAAGATGATGTTTTTCTCATGTCTTTGTGTTTGCTTTGCGTCTATTGAGCTTTTTTGTTCTGGCAACCAACAACGTATTTCAGCGACTGATTTGGTTCACTATTAGCCTCAAGCTCCACCCACCCAATCTCAAGCCAATCAGAACTCACTCACAGGCTTTATCAGCTGCACTGGTGTCCACTGCTTTTCCTTTTCACGTTGCATGTGGCTGTACTGTGCACAGGAGTTTAACTCTTAACTCAGGAGTTTAATTCCATTGTTTTCTCCTGTGTGTAAGTTGTAAGCGTAAGTTATTTAAATGTGCATTCGATGAGCTTGTAGTATGAGTAGATAGAACAGTTGTAGTGTTCAACAGTGCAATTAATTAAAAGATGATCAACAATTTGTAATTTTGCTTTTTACAAACAATTATATTATTTATAACATTTGTGTGTGTGTGTGTGTAGGTGTGTGTGTGTGTGTGTGTGTGTCCTTGCTCTGAATTTTTGTGTTTTGCTCATGTATTGTTGCGTGTTAAACTCTATAAATTGTATATAAACTCTGAAGAAAAGTCGTGTCTCATGGATATAAGACATCACTATGGAAGCCAAAGTGTCCCAAGCACAGACAGAAACACAATAATAGTGATTACGTAAAGAACAAAGAAGGTCACATCTATGATTCTTGCGACTCTGATCCAGTAATTCTGACATTTTTTTGGTTGAGTTGCAGGTTCATTCTGATTTCCAACTGAGTCTGGAGGGTTCTGCTGGTCTTTTACTCCGTCTGTGAGAGGAAAAAAGCAAAGCACGGCTCTGGATAAAACTTTTATATGTATAACCTCATATATATTATTGTTACTCCATTATAGAAAAACAAATGAATTTCATATATGTCATATGTTTATTTATTTATTTTTTCAAGGAGTCTAATTTACTCAAAGATTAATTTTATTTGCTTTTCTTTGCATATGTACCAAAGCGACAAAGCAAACAAATCCTAAACTTAATTTCACTCATAAACCTTGATTTGTGAAGTAACAGTATAAAATACAGGAAAATGTTCCTCATTATCAGACGCTGTCAGTGTTTACCATCTCGGCCAGTAACAGCAGCTGTTGTCTCCTCTGACCTCTTCTCAGTTCCTGTATCCATCATAAAATGCACAAGGATCGTCTCCACAATGCTGATGCCAATGAGACAGAAAATAGCAGAGCAGTAAATCCCTGTGAAAAACAGAAAACTATGACCACTGTAGAGATTACAAATATATATATATATACACACACTGCATATACACTGATTTTTGATGCTTATGTGTCTAAATAATGATGAATACCTTTAGTACACTATTTTCTTTTAATTATGCATGTCATTTGATTATAAAACCACATAGCTACTACTGTGAATAATAATAATAATAATAATATTAACACATTACTCATATAATCAGAGCATTAGACTCTCAATAAAATAAGATTCAGAGTTAAAACTGATGTTATAAAGTCAAGGGTCAAGAACCCAACAAAAGAAACACTGATCACTATAATGACACACAACAGAAATGACAGAAATAAAGTCAGCCTGGTTATTAAGTGAAGCTGGTGATGTTGTTTGTGGAGTTCTTTAATCCTCTGTTGTGACCTTGTGAGATTTAATGTCTTTTATCTTCAGTTGAAAAAAGAAAAGAAAAGAAACTCTTAATAAGTGGTTGTTCCGAATGCAAATGCGGATGCTGCACGAGGGATTTCGACTTGACAGAATGCTTTATATCATCAGCAGCTAAGGTGACAGCACAGTCAGGGTGTCAATAAATAGACTTTTTAATTTAATTATTCATTATTTTATTTATTTATTGGACATTTGTTTGGACAAGTGCACTTATTTCAGCAAGTTATCACCCCATTAGTTATTCTAAATCTAAATTAACTTCCCTTCATTCTACTTTGTGTCACTCGCTTTCTTTGTGTGTTTCACATTGAAAATGAACGAGACTTGTGATTTCTGTGTCCATGTGTAACTGTTTTTAATAACTGTTTGCTAATAATCAAAGAACAGGAAGTCAGGAGGATGTTGGTCTGGTGCTCTGTTGTCCTCTGCTGGACAGGTCATGGTGTGACAGGAGGCGTCACTTTGATTTGAGAAGGATTTGCAGCTGTTCTGCCATAAATTGCCATATTATATTACTATATTTCATTTTAAGAGAATACTCTGTTTAGTGCATATTGTTTGATTGTTGCAACGACTTCAATTAAAGGATTGGGTTCTTAAAAAAAAGAGTAATAATCATCTCAATGTTAGACTCACCAATCAGAGGGATTCGTTCAGATGTAGAGGGCAGCGTGTCTTTAAGAATCAGCAGCATCACAGAAATAGACAGCAGTAAAGTCACTTTAAAGTTCAGCTTGTCTTGTCTATTTAAGTCAATGAAGAAGGAGAACACATCCAGCAGAAGGAAGAAAAATACTGGTACTATTATGTTTATGACATACAGTAGAGGTCTCCTCATGATGGTGATCTGTCATAGAGAGAGAGAGAGAGAGAGAGAGAGAGAGAGAGAGAAAGAGAGAGAGATATTTGGTCATATTGCACATCCCTAATAAAATTTCAATGGTGACAAAGTTCCATTTTTTCCTTTTATTTTTTCCACGAATGTTATTCCAAATAAATTTCAAAGTTTGGTTAATTCAAACTACACACACACACACACACACACACATATACATATATATATATATATATATATATATATATATATATATATATATATACAGGGAGTGCAGAATTATTAGGCAAGTTGTATTTTTGAGGATTAATTTTATTATTGAACAACAACCATGTTCTCAATGAACACAAAAATCTCATTAATATCAAAGCTGAATATTTTTGGAAGTTTTAGTTTTAGCTATTTTAGGGGGATATCTGTGTGTGCAGGTGACTATTACTGTGCATAATTATTAGGCACCTTAACAAAAAACAAATTTATACCCATTTCAATTATTTATTTTTACCAGTGAAACCAATATAACATCTCAACATACACAAATATACATTTCTGACATTCAAAAACCAAACAAAAACAAATCAGTGACCAATATAGCCACCTTTCTTTGCAAGGACACTCAAAAGCCTGCCATCCATGGATTCTGTCAGTGTTTTGATCTGTTCACCATCAACATTGCGTGCAGCAGTAACCACAGCCATAGGAGGCCATATCATTAGATTTTCTTCTTTTATACCCTTTCTTGCCAGCCACGCTGTGGAGTACTTGGACGCGTGTGATGGAGCATTGTCCTGCATGAAAATCATGTTTTTCTTGAAGGATGTAGACTTCTTCCTGTACCACTGCTTGAAGAAGGTGTCTTCCAGAAACTGGCAGTAGGACTGGGAGTTGAGCTTGACTCCATCCTCAACCCGAAAAGGCCCCACAAGCTCATCTTTGATGATACCAGCCCAAACCAGTACTCCACCTTGCTGGCGTCTGAGTCGGACTGGAGCTCTCTGCCCTTTACCAATCCAGCCACGGGCCCATCCATCTGGCCCATCAGGACTCACTCTCATTTCATCAGTCCATAAAACCTTAGAAAAATCAGTCTTGAGATATTTCTTGGCCCAGTCTTGACGTTTCAGCTTGTGTGTCTTGTTCAGTGGTGGTCGACTTTCTGCCTTTCTTACCTTGGCCATGTCTCTGAGTATTGCACACCTTGTGCTTTTGGGCACTCCAGTGATGTTGCAGCTCTGAAATATGGCCAAACTGGTGGCAAGTGGCATCTTGGCAGCTGCACGCTTGACTTTTCTCAGTTCACGGGCAGTTATTTTGCACCTTGGTTTTTCCACACGCTTCTTGCGACCCTGTTGACGCTTCAGAAGCTTGGCTATTTTAAGACTTCTGCATCCCTCTGCAATATATCTCACTATTTTTGACTTTTCTGTGCCTGTCAAGTCCTTCTTTTGACCCATTTTGCCAAAGGAAAGGAAGTTGCCTAATAATTATGCACACCTGATATAGGGTGTTGATGTCATTAGACCACACCCCTTCTCATTACAGAGATGCACATCACCTAATATGCTTAATTGGTAGTAGGCTTTCCAGCCTATACAGCTTGGAGTAAGACAACATGCATAACGAGGATGATGTGGTCAAAATACTCATTTGCCTAATAATTCTGCACTCCCTGTATATATATATATACATATATGAGACCTTAATGTAAAGAGACCGTAATGTAAAGTGATGTAAAGTGTCCATGAAATGAAAAAAAAATAAAAATAAAAATAATATATATATATATATATATATATATATATATATATTTTTTTTTTTTTTTTTTCATTTCATGGACACTTTACATTAAGGTCTCATTTGTAAACATTAGTTAATGTATTAACTAACATGAACTAAGAATGAACAATACATTTGTTATTGTATTTGTTAAACTTTGTGTATGTTAATAAATAATGTTAATAAAAATACAGTTTATTGTGCATGTTAGATCACAGTGCATTAACTATTGTTAATAAATAGAGATTTTGATTTTAATAACGTATTAGTAAATGTTTAAATTAACATTATCTAAGATTAATAAAAAATGCAGTTCATTCTTAGTTCATGTTAACTAATGAAACCTTATTGTAAAGTGCTACCCATTCATAATGAATTCATAATGTCAACCGTCATCACAATGAGAGAGAGTGAGAATATTCTAGTATTCTCTAGAAGTGTCATTAATGTGATCTACCAGCATCAGTTGCACCGCTTACACTTCTCAGCCATAAACAAATGAATACATGGATCCTTGGAATAATTTAATCAATATGAATGGTTTATTTCAAACAAATTTAACTGAATGCTGAATAAATATTCAGGCTCTATTAATAAATAATTTCTTGCTAATAGAGATACATCTCCCTCCCAACACATTTACAGCTTCAGTGCAACATCTGTGCAACATCTGGTGAGAGAACCATTTTATTAATGTATATTCTCTTTCTAGAGTAACAACTACATAGAATTTACATGTTGACTTTGAACATTAAATAGGAAAATAACAGATAAAATACTATATACTGTGCTATATTATATTCCATTTTGGCACATTTTTTATGTTTTTGTTTCTTTTGTTTTTATTATTTTATTGATATATTTTATATTAGCTTACACTTCTGTGCTCAGTACCTGATATATCAGCTGATCCACTTCAATCCACTTAGTCATGGTAGCTTTAGTGTAATTTATGCTGAGGAGCTCCCACTCTCCCTGGGCCTGAAATGTCTTTCGACTCAGAGGCAATATCCAATTGATTAGTTAGTATTTGCAAAGTAATTTCCCGATCTGTGGTAACAGACATTAAAATTGTATAATTTTTATATTAAATTCAAATCGATCAGAAGAATAAACCATGTTATCTTGTGTTTGTTTGTCAAAACTTATTGATGTGTTTCAGATGTACTTGAATATGATGTAGATTGAAGTGTTATGTTGCAGCTTTGGGTGTCGAAGGGAAACTTGTAGAGATCCATCTTACAGGCCGTGGTCAGAGATAAAACATCATATGTGGCTGTAAGGCCCCAATTGATCAACAGCACATTTGGAGGCTCCTTTGTTCCAAACTCTGTGGCGATGCTAAATGGATAAAATATAATTTAACACTTGTGATTAAAGACAGCTGGTATTCAAATCATATCAGATATTCATTCGTCCGTCTCATTTAAAAAAAAGTAAGTACACACTGAATGTATCTTTTTGTTGTTATCATTTGCTATACGAAACTATAGTAATATATCCGATGGAAGGATGATTCTCACAAAACAATAGGTTACTGTCGTAACCCCGGTTCTCTGAAACATCGAGTGGAGAGATCCACCTATGGGAAGGGCATTCGTACCTGACCTCTCCAATTGCGCCAAGTCTGGCTAGACAGACAGCAGCACGCAGCCAATGCCAGGTAAGGCCCTACCCCCTTACCTGGGTGCATATAAGGCTGTGCGTGCTGTTATTCCTCAGCAAGTATATTCACTTCTCCTGCAGCAAGCGGGGGCAAAGCTGGTGGATCTCTCCACTCGATGTTTCAGAGAACCGGGGTTACGACAGTAACCTATTGTTCTCTTTCATCATCTCGTGTTCGAGATCCACCTATGGGAGAGACATGGACCGCTCCCCGATTGCCCAATACACTCACAGTGAGGTTCTGCAAGGCAGAAAACGGACGGTCACCCCTAGGGGTGGTGCCTGACTCATCCCATAATAAACCACCAAGCAACCCTGATACACACACATCCCTGCAGTGCGCATACAGGACGTGAAAATGCGTGAAGCACCCACATGTAAATGCACCCAGCAACCCATGTGAAAAACATCTGGGCAGGAATGTAAATGCATGCTTGGTTACACGAACGTGTGCGGCCTGTTGGCCCGCCCTCCCCCCAAACCCTTACAGTGGTGACACTGAAAGGGAAGAAGAAGGGGAGGTAACCGGGGGCTAGCAGGGGAGGAAAAGCATACAGCAGCACTTCGGGCCATGGATGGGCCAATGCGTCCACCCCGTGAGGCGCGTCCGCATCCTTTAGCGAGAAGAACATAGGACAGTGGTGGTTTTCGCGTAAGGCGAATCTACGGCTGCCTGTCCGAATATCATCCATATCAAACCTACTATCTGAGGGTGGAGACGCCAATCTTCGTAGAGTGAGTTTCCCCTCGATAGAAGGTCCGCGCCTCTGCTCAGAATCCCCGGAACATGAGTCCCGCGTAACGACAGGAAGAACCGCCTGCTCCACACTAAAAGCTTGTGAGCTAGAGCATGGAGTTTCGAAGAGCGCACACCGCCCTGGCAATTGATATATGCTACTGCTGCGGTGTTGTCGCAGTGTACGAGCACATGATGTCCCTGCAGACGAGGCAGAAAATAATTCAGAGCTTTCCAAATGGTCATGAGCTCTAAATAATTTATGTCCGCTGAACGTAGTGTGCTTGGCCACAAACCATTCACCGTTCTGCCCTCCTAGGTGGCACCCCAGCCTGTTAGGGACGCGTCTGTCGTCACGACTTTCCGCAACATCACCGTCCCCAAAGGGGTTCCCTGTGCGTAAAAGCCTGCGCTCCTCCAATGGCGCAGAGCCGCCGTGCAGGCGTGCGTCACTGTTACAGAGCGGCAAAGATCGCGTAACGGGCTGAAATGCAGTGACAACACCCATTTCACGCCCTCATTCTCAGAAGTCCCAGAGGGAAAACCTGGATAGATGAAGCCATAAGACCCTGCAGTCTGAGACATGTGCGATATTGCACACTCGCTCCCTGTCTGAACTGTGACACACAATTCATTAGAGAGAGAATGCGCTCCTGAGAGAGACGCGCTCGCATGGAGACTGAGTTCAGCTCCAAGCCCAGGAAAATCACATTCTGACTGGGTAAAAGGTTACTTTTGTTCGCAATCACCCTGAACCCGAGAGAAGTGATGTGTGTGAGCACATGATGGGTGTCCTGCAGCAGTTTCTCTTTCGATTTGGCTATGATGAGCCAATCGTCTATATAAGTCCGAATCCGCAGACCTGACATTCTCAGGGGCGCTAGGCCCATCTCCGCATACAGACAAAAGGTCCGGGGACTTAAGGCAAGCCTTAATGGGAGGACCGTGAATTCGTAACATGTGCCTTGACAAGCGAAATGAAGAAACTTCCTGTGTGGCGGATAAATACTTACGTGGAAAAAAGCGTCTTTCAGATCGACCGATGTGAACAAGTCATTCTGTTTTATGACGCAAGTCAGAGTGCCAAGGGGTTAATATTCTGAACTTGTATTTCCTCAAATGTTTGTTCAACACTCGTAGGTCCAAAATAGGGCGGAGAGAACCGTCCTTTTTCGGAACCTGGAAATAACGAGAATAAAAACCCTGATTTATCAAAGTGGGGGGCACCACCCGAATCGCTCCTTTTATTAGAAGGGAAGAGATTTCCCCTTTCGGGACGTGAGCGGCGCTCTCCTCCGTGTGAGAGGAAAGGACACCGTTGAACCGCGGGGGTTTCATGACAAACTGCAGTCTGTAGCCCTGCAGTATTGTGCGCATTACCCACTCGGGGACCGAAACAGCCTGCCAGGCTGACTCGTAGCTCGCGAGTGTGCCCACCAGAGCCAAGGGAGCACTGGCATGCTGGCGAGCGCCCTGTTGGCTCATTTGTAATGCAATGGCGCCCTCTAGTGGACACACACACATTTTTTTCACTGTTGGGGAGGCCCAATAAGTTAAGCCAGAGGGCACACTTTCCCACCACCGAGAGCGCCATGGAGCGCCCGCAGGCTTGGACAGCCTGACGGGCATTGCGGAGGACGAGGTCGTTCACCGTGACGATCTCCTTTCAAAGGGCAGGGAAGGGAGTCCCTTTGTCCAATTGCTGTCCCAAGTCATCTAAAATTTCCGCCTGATAAGCGGAAAGGAGAGAATATACATTCAGGGCCCTGACCGCCAATGCCGATGACTTATCATTGATGGATAAGATGATGATGATGAGGCAGATTGATGGATGGATGCAGAAAAGCGATCCATTTTGCCAGGCAAGACCGGCTTCGGGGGAGTGAGCAGCCCGCCGTGGACAGGGTTTAGGTGCTTGGCAATAGAGGGCTCGATGGCGGTGGGGTCACCCATGCCGAGAGCCGCCATATCCTGTACCTCGAGACCTTGACTTGACTTGGAGGGGGTCGCCCCAATAATGCCTCATGTATTTAACGCACACAGGTAGGACGGGAAAGAGCTGTTTCCTTGGGCCGGGTGGCGGTCCCAACAATTTGCCGTCATGAATGTCCCTTTCCTGGTGGGTGGCTCTCTGAGGAGCCGGCCACTCAATGTTAAGATGAGCGGGCGCTTGCTCACATACTTCCAGGAGGATGGACTGGGGTAGAACAGCGGGGGCGTTAGCCAGGGGAGTGCTGGAGGGCGGGATGGCCTCCTCGTCCTCGGAGACTATGAGCAGGCGCGCATCGTCGTCATCGCTGGAACCAGCCGGTTCGTCGGCAAACTGAAGGTTATCCGCGAAAATTTCCTCTTCGGGAAACGCAGGATTGGGCTGGTCAGCCCAATTTAATGGTGCTGCGCCCCAGGAGGCCCCCGGTAGCGTGGCGTCATCACCCTGTCCTCCATCTGAGTCAGAAAGGCCGAGATGGACACACTGTGTCGCAGCAACTTTAGGACGGCGCCGCAGAAGCTTTTTAGGCAGCGAGAGGCAATGGCTACAAAACTGACACGTCCGGCGGAGGCTGATCTGACGATGTGTCCTCCTGAAGACACGAAAAGTGAACAGATTTTCTAACCCAAGCTGTGCAGAGATCGCGAGAAGCGAATGTTGACTGAGGAATAACAGCACGCACAGCCTTATATGCACCCAGGTAAGGAGGTGGGGCCTTACCTGGCATTGGCTGCGCGCTGCTGTCTGTCTAGCCAGACTTGGTGCAATTGGATGCTTCTGCAGAGGTCAGGTACGAATGCCCTTCCCATAGGTGGATCTCGAACACGAGATGATGAAAGAGAACTGTATTTTCTGCAAGCTTATGATGCATTGCATTGTAAAAAGCGCTATATAAGTAAAGGTGACTTGACTTGTGAAGGTATTTTTGTTCCTTGTATAAAGTAAAACATAAGTAAACAAAGTGCTGTTTATTCTCAATTCCTGCTGGCATGGGAATCGAACCAGCAACCTTCACGTTACAAGCCCGACTCCCTGACCATTAGGCCACAACTTCCCCCCAGAAAACAATTGGGATTGGACTCGGACAGAAATTATGTTCATGGATGGGCTTATTAACGTTACTGTTGTATTAAGCAAAGGAGGACCGAGTGTTGTGGAGCTGAATGAGGCGCTGGAGCGATTGCTAATGAGAGACAAACACAACACATGCCTTGCGAGCGATGGACTTTTCCAGTTATGAGTTTGAGGTAACGCAGCTCTGTTTACTATATTAGATATGACTCAGAAATTATACTATAATGTTACTCTGTGTGTTCACTCGATGGATACTTGTTGTACACTGTAGTAAGCTAGATCGATATTAAAATATCAAATTAAATGCTGGATGGCTTGTGTTTATACATTGCATGCAATTTATTTTAAAATGTATTGTATGACCGAGAAAATTCTGCATTACTGTTAATAAAAATAAAGCGGCATATGTTATGTTAGCCAAGGTTTTGTCAAGTAGCTAACATAGCATAATCTGAGCCATGGAAAAAGCATGGTATTCTCAAAAAATAAAGAAAATTAGATTTAAACATAAGACTAATGTTCCCATGTCTGTGTTCCCACTTGTAATATATTAAAGCGTCTCGGTGTTTCCATGGTTTCTATAAAATAAAACCTGAAACCGAGGGTAACCCGGATATGACGCCATTAACAGGCGACTCCCTCACACGTCCTGGAACCTTAAAATTGAGATTTTCTCACGATTTACAAATAGTTGGAAACATTTGGGATATTGTAAGTCCTCAACTGAAGATAAACTTTGGCCTAGTGGCTTTTAAATGTTTTACTTCAAAAAAAATTCCAAGCTTTAAAGATCTGTTTTGGGGGGAAAAACGCTGTTTTATGTGCAACATGAAAAGATTCTTTGAATTTCTTTTGTCATTTCCATTTTGTCCATTTTGTTACCCTTACTCTATCCATCATTTTGCAACATTTATGATCTATCACTAAAAGGCAAAAAACAGACAAAATAAAGGTTATACCTTTCCATTATAACAATGTCTGGAATCCAAAACATATTTCTGGGTGCGACAAATGTTGAAATATTACAAAAATCCTCTGGTTTCCACCTCATATTCAAATTTGGCCACACCTGTGAAGTTATTTGAAGTTCAGAATGATTATAAGACAGATACTGTATGCTTGAAAATCAAATAAAACCTCTGATCATGTGACAAAATTCTGCAAATTGAGTAAAACTTTGTGAGAAGAATGAAAATGGTTTTTGAAGCACTTACAGTTATCATTCTGACCTGTGTCGTGAGGCTCTGGGCTTTTTCATCCTGCAGATAAAAAGAAGTGTTGAGATGGTACTACAACTGCTTGACATCCCATATTGAACTGAATGAGAAGATAAATCATGCTGAACTCATACCACATTTGTGATGGAGGTCACATATAGGTCCACATACATGGCAGAAAGGAAATTAGAGAGGCTATCAGGGTAGTCCTCAGGGTAGTCATCAGGGTAGTCGTCAGGGTAGTTGGTAGGGTAGTTGGTAGGGTAGTAGTTGAATATCAAGGGCCACATTCTGGCATTCTGAGAATCATTCTTGTCCAAGCCGAGTTGTTCAAAAAGTTTCTTTTTAGCTTTACCATATTTTAGAAAACCGCAGTTTTTAGCATCAGACACCCACCCTGTGCATATGAGAAGCATATAGAAGCACATTTTCTCCAAACACACAATGAAAGAGAATTTCATGTTTAAACAGTCATCCATCTACATTTAATACTCTTGTCAGACAAACAAAAAAAACAAACATAGACTATTGCTCTTTGGAGTCATGAAAATGTTCTTGATATTTACAATAAAAACGTACTGTAAGTTTCAACTCCCATAGTTCAACCCTTCTCATGTAAATTTAAAATATTCTGGCTGAGCCCCCAGCATGAGTTTTGCAAGGCGACCGTTATTTAGAATGTATAATTTATTCCATGGTGACGCGTCATTGCTTGGCACATAAATATAAATTAAAATTTAAATTATTCTTTTCTACCCTTCTGAAACTCCCGGATTTGAGATTGGGAGAATCGTGACTTCGCGATTATTAGTACATGATTATTCACGTACCCTTTGATTTGGCCATAAATGTTAATTAATGCTTTAACTATCAAACGTCCTGCTTGACACTCATGCGCCCCTTCTGCTCGCGGTGTCAGTGCGTGATGGAAAAGTGGTGTTGTGAGGCTGACGGGAAGAAGCTGCTGAATGTATTTTTTGTGTCCCATACCGGCGTGATCAGAAAGATCTTAAACTAGATAGAACTGGATTAAATATTTTGACTTATGACCTGTAACTCTGCCTGGGTATCGGACAAGTGTTCACTGTTGGCCAGAGGAGAACTGGCCCCCCGACTAAGCCTGGTTTCTCCCAAGGTTTTTTTCTCCATTTGTTGGAGTTTTGGTTCCTTGCCGCTGTTGCCTTTGGCTTGCTTAAGTTGGGGACACTTGCTTGATATTCAGCAGTGTTTTTGATATGCCTGCATTGACGCCATTGTATGCGAACTGAGCTGAGCCGGACGATTACATCACTGTTTTCTCCAGTGCTGATATACATGAATTAACTAGACTAACAACTATTGATCTTTGCAACGGAATGAATCAATAATATATAGAATAAGCTGGACAATGACTCCATTTTCTTTGGGAGCTGCTGTGCAGCCAAAATTATTTGCCAATTATTAATGTAAAGCTGCTTTGCCACAATCTGCATTGTAAAAAGCGCTATATAAATAAAGGTGACTTGACTTGACTACTTCAAAACACATCTCCTGATTGTTTGCGACATGATGATCTCTTTTTTCACTTTCAGAAAATTCTGCACATTGACACCTGGAACTCCAACTCCTAACAAAGTAGACCGATAGTAAATACATATAATGCCATTCATCGATCCCTCATGCCTCTTCCAAACACACATTCCAATGACATCACCGTCATAGGTTATTTAAAGTCAAATTTTAGGCATGTTTGACTCACACTTTGACTCACACTTTGACTCACACTTCACAACCAGCCAAAGAATGCCGCATCGAGAGTTTCTTTTCGAAGGGAACACTAATTACCATAATGGTGGCTTACATTCCACCTGCGTTCCATAAAACATCAACATGAATTAGCTTTAAACCTCAGTTAATTCTCAATAATTCTCAAATTGGTTTGTAATGAGTGAAGTTATAGTTGTGGCCTAATGGTGAGGGAGTTGGGCTTGTAACCTGAAGGTTGCTGGTTTGATTCCCATGCTGGTGGGGATTGTGAATGAACAGCACTCTCTCCACCTTTCACACCATAACTAAGGTGTCCTTGAGCAAGACACCTAACCCCTGATTGCCTCACTTGTAAGTTGCTTTGGATAAAAGCGTAAATGTAAGCTGTTAATGCTGTTTTTGGAGTTGCTTAATCATCTGCTGAAATTGTTAGCTTTCCATGTCTTATATTTTCAGTTGATGTCAGGCTGTGTGGTTTTAAGTCAGTTGCATTTGTCTTCATTTTCTGAGAGTGCAAACAATGTTGAATCAACATCACATTGTAACATTCATTTATGTCATTACCATTGATTTTTTTGATAATGCCTAAATAATGTTGACAATATCGATGTTGATTCAATGCAGTTAAAGCTGATGCATTACATTGTTTCAATGATTGCTAATTCTTTTTTAACATTTCAAATGAACAAAATCTATAAATTAACATTATTTAGATAAACAAGTGATGTAAAATTGTTGTTTGCTGTTGTTTTGATGCCTAATGCATTAACTAATGTGAATAAACTGAACCTTATTTTAAACTGTAATCATTAAACAATATTTACTTACCTAATGAGACAAGAAAAAATATCAGCCAGTTTAAGTGCATGGTCTATACGGGAAAATAAATAAATAAATAAAATAAATCCCAAGTGTCTGAGATAGGATGAGAATGAGGATTCACTCTTAAACAGATGTCAGTCGTTTGGTCAAATTTACACACTGTGAGTGAACAACAAATTCTCGCTCCCAACTAGAGGTGGAGCCAGGACAGGATATTTTTATTTTTCCTTTTTGTTTCTCATTTCATTTACATATTCTTTAAGACTTTTATTTCCTCAAGCATTCAACATGCTCCTGTTATTCGTTTTGTTCACATTTTTTTCACCTGATTTTTTTTTAAATTATGAAATATGTCAATTCAGTCACCATGAATAACATAAATGTTAAAAGCAGAAGAAAGAAATATAGAACAAATGGGCATTTTGCTCAGAAGTTCTTCTGCCATATTTCACAAAAGGTTTTATGTTTTCTGCAAACATTACACTTACCATTTAATGACTGTAACTATAGGAGCACAGTACAAATAACCATGCATTGATGTCATGAGTGTGCACTATGGCTCCAGGCACGTTGTTGTCTCGACAGATGCCTCCACCGCCGGCTGGTGTGCCGTGTGCGATGGCCCCAACTGCAGTAGCATATCAATTGCCTCGAACTGCAAGCAATTAGAGCTGCAACTAACGATTATTTTGATAATCGATTAGTTGGTTGATTATTCGGATAAAAATCCTAATTTTCTTTTTTTAGTATTTTATTGACAAAAAAACACATTATTGCACATCCTGCTCAATGTTCTTCAAACAATGCTATGAACACATACAGTGCTTAATTTCTTAGACTACCCGTCACAGAAAAGAAAACAAATATTTTAGGGATCTGACAAAAAGTCATTATTAACACAATGTACAAAAAAAATATATATTTTGTTTGTCCTCCTTTGCTTGCATTCTTGCTGGCATTGTTTTCATGTACTTTTCCACAGTCTCTGTTATTGACTGTAATTGGGCATCTGAAAAAAGTCTGATAAAAAAATCTGATAAAAAAAATAATGCCCAATTTTCTGTCTTTCTTGTAAAACAGTAAATTCGAAAATTCACGACAACAATATTTATATTTTAGCATTAGAAATACTACTGTGACTAAACAGCTTACACATACCGGTGTATTAACCATTAGAGAAAAATAAAAATAAAAAAAGATTTTGGTAATCACCAGTACCGTTAGTTTAGGTGGCGGTGGTCTAATAAATTTAAGCACTGTATATAGTGAATATAGTTTAAATCTCTACATTAAAAAATAAGATAATAATAAAGAAAATCAAAAACACAAACTCAGTGTTAACCAACAGTCAAGAGAAATGATCAGCAGGAACACACACAGAACCTCTTCCTGTCATTTCTTTATCCTTTGTAAATAATAGAAACGTCTTACATTTATTCAATTACATGCTGTTATCATGCAATTGAATGTCAGTAATGACATACTGATTTTTAAACCTAAACTGAACTTTCAACAACAGATATTTCAGCAAAATGAATATTTTAGCGCTGAACATTAATTGTCTCTAGCGCGTTCCGTCTGTCTGACGCGGGTGCGCGCGCGGCGCTCATTCAGTAACGTAAAGTTTATGCAAAACGTAAATCCTCGCGTGAATTTGAAACATGTACTGATAAGGATATAGCCGTAGAATGAACGTTTTGCGCTGAGGACGCGCGCGCATCTGTCAAACGCCTGACAGGGCAAGCCATGCTAAACACGGAGCTAATGCATTAGCTTGAAGCTTCAAATAAAGAGTTTCATGTTTTGGGCAGTTTGGATCACGCACCTTTCCCACAGCAGCTCACTCCGTTTCCTCCACTGTTTATAAATGCATTTTGTATATAGAAATGTGTTATTCAGTGCTGTAATTTGTCAAGACTGGCGAACGTTTTGCGTTCACGTGGGCAGACGCGACTAATCGATAATGACAATCGTTGTCGATGATTTTTATTATAGATTATTATCGATTTTATCGATTAATTGTTGCAGCATTACTAGCAATACTCCTTGTCCTGTGGCGGTTTCAACCGTTGCTGCACAACAAGTTGAGACAAGGCGAGCTCAATCGTCTTTCCCGAAAGTTCACACAACCAGTTATTGTAGATGTTACCACATTAAGTACATTTGAACTGACTAAAGTTTTTTTTTTTCAGTGAAGGTGAATTAAACTTTTGTTAATTCTGTTTTCAAAAGTCTACCATTTGCAGATGTTTACACTCTTCTATAATTTTGGTACTATCGCAATGATGTAAATGATCAAAACTGCTACTAATATCTAAACAAATAACCAAAAACGCTTGTTGCAACAAATGTTTAATCATAATTTAATGTCATAATTGTGTTTCAGACTTACTGAAATATGACTTCTTTTCACAGTATGGCCGACCATACATGTAAAAGTGTTGCAGGCATTTGCAACTTACAGGCACAACAGCAAAGAAGCCAAAAGAGTGGACATGGGCACTCTGGAAGTGGACATCAGAGGGTCTGATGTGTTGAACGTGTGGTACAATAAACAGGCGTCGTACCATGACCAAGGCTGCCAAACTATTAATCACATTAAACTGTAGTTTAAAACATTTAGGGTAAAACAGAAAGCAATGAATATAACCAATAAAGTGGTGGAAATATCATTAAAATGTATTAAATTGTCTGATTTCATTTGTAAATTAAACAAATTAATAACTGAAAACTCATTTTCATAGAGTGTGTCCAGTGATTTTCTTCTTCATGTGATGTTTTGTACAGTCAAACACCTTTGGCAATAAACATATATCATGCTGCTTGACAGATCTGAATTCCTTCTACTGACTTCCTTTCATCTTTATTACAAGGAAATGAAAAAAAAAATCTTTGAAAACCCGGTTGTACAGGTTTTGCCTCTGAGAGTCTTTAGACTGTACGACCACTTCTGCTGTTACCCACTGCTATTTAGCATCTTCATCAGAGATACTGCAGACATCATGAGTACACCACCCCTGTACACAAAAACTTCAGGGATTCGTTAATATTTCGGTCATTTAGTTTAGTTTTCAGTTTTAAGTGGTGGTTCACCAAAATGAAATGTTAAAAGCTTTTTACAATACATTGGTATGTGTCAGGGTGTGTGCAGATCCAATGACGAACGAGACGAAGATAACAATAACAAAGATTTAATATAGCTATTTCTCAAGAATACAGGCAGGCAAAACAGGCTGGTGACACACACGTAACATAGACGAGAACCGACAGTGACTGAACAAACACAAGGAGAATATAAAGGGAAGAACGTAATTAGGGAGAACTGAAACAGGTGCGGATAATTAACTAAACAGGTAAACACACGGAGGGCAAATGAACAGAATGACAACACTAGACTAAAGAGTCCATGGGTGTGGCAGTATGTCCATCATAATGAATAAAAAATAAATTAAATCATTTTTATGATTAAATAACATCTTCAATTGTACACTAAGCATTTTGTCATGTCCCTGGGGCATTTCACTGAATTTGTACTTAGAAAATATTTAGTAAGATGTGCAGTGTCAATAATTTATTTTTCTTTCTTAAGAAAAAATATTTTTCTGAACAACAACAACAACAAAAAAAATAATTTAGATTCCACCCAAATTATTTCATTCAGGTATCTTTACCAGTGGTGCAGAAGATGGTAAGTAGTATTATAATTCGTATTATAGTCGAGGTTAGGGTTACATTTTAATTTAAAAGAAAAAAAAAACATGAAATAGTCAAAAATTTACTTACTAAAACCATGACAACTCACAATTTTGTTATAAATAGAATAATGTATGTAATGTGTCCATTTAAAAATTCTCAAGCATCCTACAGAATGTCAGAAACGGCAGAGACATCAGCCGCAGGAAGACTGTCTTGTGCATGCAGATAGTTGACTCAGAAAGAAGGGCACAATATGAGAAAGAGACAAAATTAAAAATATAAAATTGAAGGCAATGTTTCCCTTCAAACCGGTTAGTCTTCAACCCCCTCAAACTATTCTCAACTGTTCTTTGGAAAGAAAAATAAATAATAATAATAATGCTTCTTACTACATGATACGTTAATGACTAACACAATAAAATTCAAGTTTTAGTTAAACATCTAAATTGAAAATATTTTGTGTACAAAAATAAAGAGACCAAAGACACAATTTGTCTATTTTTAACTTCAGTCCCATAAAAATGTGAAAATCATCATAAATGTTACATTTGTAATTATTGAATTTTTTTGAGGGACACGGCATAGGTAGATGTTGGCTTTATAACATGTTTTGTGTAAAGTCTTTTTTAAACCAAGGTAAAACGTTATTTATGAATACTGCTCGGATGCTCCTTGGCCTTGAATGTACACTAGCAAACTGTCACATCTATCTTGTTTATCTCTTGCAGGAATGCACGGAATGAGTAAAGGGTATCTTCTTTTTCAAAATGTTGTATTACATATGTGACTTCATGCCACCATTAATAATATCCCCCACACTTGCTGTTACATCCAAACTGACTAACTAGATAACAAAATCAATGACGAGGAGTGTTTTGAAGTTTCCTTCATCAAAAGTGCTGCTGGATTCCTCTTCATTGTTGTTCAGTGTTATTCTACGCACCTTGTGAGTAGGTAAAGTTGAGCCAGATTTACTTTTACCAATAACTGTGGAACTGCATCTTCAAAGTTAATGAAAACGGTCCATAGCCGTGTTCCCATTGTCAAGCCAAAAGTGAGAATGTTATAATATATGCCAGGGCCAGTCACATCTCCATGCTCAATTCTGGGTCTTGATCGTAACTCCGCTGGGCGTCTTTGGGGCCAACAGCCACGGTGGTAAATCAACACACATGGTGTTCATATGGGAACCACCAGCAGGGTGTTAAAAGTCACAAAGAATCAGAGTTAGAGTTAATTAGGGAAGTAAGTGATTTATTGAATGATGAAGTCGCCTGGGTGGTGTTCCAGAGAGCAGGTTATATGACATAGCTGGATGTGTTTAAGAGTAAGTTTGCAGATAACCTCAACTTTCGGTTCCAAAAGGTAACTTTCATGAGCTGGAAACTGCTCGGGAGCAGCTTTTGTCCCAGGGTTAGTTTGCTTAAGAGGTATTCAGATGTGTTAGATACTGTAATTAATATAGTTATATCAGATCAGAAAAAGTACATGAGCCGGAACTTGAACTCCTGTCTCTCAAAGCACTAGGGTACTTTATTTCAGTGTGTTACCCTCTGGGCTATTGGCATGAACAAGCCAGGCTGAGTTTGATAGATATTACCTCATTGTGTTTGATCCATGAGGGGAACGGAATTCGACAGCAAAAATCCATCTGTCAGAATCCGTTCCCCCTCCGCCATGTTGAGAGATGTTTATATAGTGGCTTAAAAGATGCTGATTCTATTCTGTGTGTGGATGGAGCTTAAGCAGCATCAGTGTAAAGATTTATTTTTTTCACGTTTTTGCATTTTATTGTGATAGGACAGGAAGCAAAGTGGAAGAGACAGAGGATGGGATCAGGGGGACTTGAACTTGGGTCTCTGAAAGTACTAGGGTACTAAATGTCAGTGTGCTGCAAAGAGAGATACTTTTTGTTTTTGATCCTTCATTTTATTAAATCAGTAACAAAAAACATCATCAAACCATTATCACCAAAACTATCAACACAACAAAAGACTAAAATTTAAATGCACAAAAAACAAAACATTAAAAACCACTGTAATACAAAGATTCCAAAATCCTGCATCTCTTTTTAATATTTAAACTCAGTCTAATAAACGCCTTGAACAACACTACATCATCTTGGCCATGTATAATTTTAATTCTTTTTTAAAAAAAAAAATATATTGCTATTTTTGCTTTGCCGATCATAAAGTTAATCAACTTTTAATTAAACTTTAGTTAATTTACACCTTTTATTGCAGTTGTATCCTGCCCCATAAATGAAAGCCTCATAGGTGTAAAACTTTCCTTAAAACCTAAGAACAATTTTTCTAGTAATACAAAAAGTAGTTTAAGCCTGTTTAACCCTTGTTTCTCTTAACCCACAAAAAACATAACCTTCATTGACATTGCGCTTAATGATCGAGACAAAGTCATTAACAGCAACATCCCACTTCAGGATTTTCCATTGTAGATCTCCTGATTTTTTTGATCAATGGTGGTTCGTATAAAACCCTCCGAAATGGTTTAACTTGATTTCCAGAGAGAAATTTTACACTGGCCCATGAATCTCAAGCCACACTTCTTCAAGATGATGTTTTTCTCATGTCTTTGTGTTTGCTTTGCCTCTATTGAGCTTTTTTGTTCTGGCAACCAACAACGTATTTCAGCGACTGATTTGGTTCACGTCATTCTCTTTCTATGAACCCTGTAAACAGCATTCCCTAGAAACAGACGCTGAGAGAAAGCTCGCCATTCTACTTCCTTCTTCTTCTTTTGTTTAATGGCAATTTACATAACCTACTTAGAGCATTGTGTAACCATTTTTTGTATTATATTTATATCTTTATTTAATAAGTAGTCTTTATTCACCGAGAATAAGAATTATATTGTTATTGCTAAACTCTGCAGGATAGTGGCCCTCCAGGAGCAGAACTGGACAACCCTGGTCTAAACCAAGGGTTCTCAATTCTGGCCCTAGAGGTCTACTTTCCTCCAGAGTTTAGCTCCAACCCTAATCAAAGACACCTGAGCTAAATAAGGTCTTCAGGATAACTAGAAAGTTACAGGGAGGTGAGATCGATAAATGAAAGTTAGCACTGTGTGCAATCTCATATAAGAAATCAATATAGTCCCCAAACCTTCCCAAGCACAGACAGAAACACAATAATAGTGATTACATAAAGAAACAAGAAGGTCACATCTATGATTCTTGCCACTCTAGTCCAGCACAGAGACTGATTTTGTCTAGTTGCAGCCCGACACTCCATGAGGATCTGCTTCACAAGGATGAGGGTACAAGACTGCTCTTCATTCTGATCTCTAACTGAGTCTGGAGGGCTCTGCTGGCCTCTTACACCGTCTACAAGAGGAAAGACAAAACATGGGTTCATGATAAATTCTATATCTCGTGTTTTGTCTAATTATACAATGGATGACTAATTTGGATCGTTTCGCTTTAACCAGAAGTTAAATTATATGAATATAGATAGAAAGATTTGTAGTGGATGCACTGCTTTGTTACATTTAATGATGAAGAGTGCTAGGCTCATGATAGTTACTCTTTAATCTAAATTGCAGAACTCATGTTTTGAGAAAATGTTTCTTGCCAGAACAATAATCAATGATGTACACTTGACTCTGATATTATGGCAAAGACTGCTGGATTAGTTTGATGGTAGAACGGTTCATTGGCCAGTTTGAAAAGCTCTGATGTCAATACTGTATAACAATTGCTGCACAGAAGTGTGTGTTGACATTATGAAAAATTCAATTGTATTTGAAGGATAGAATTGAAAGGAACACAGAGACAGTGAAGTTAGCTAAATGCCGGTGTTAGTAACACAATGGCAAGTGAATGGATTAAGGGAAGTTAATGAGAGATAGACAGCTCAATTGAGAGACAATGGATGAATAACTTTTTCTTTTACCAGGGTAACAAAGAGACGAATCACAGTGAAGAAGATGAGACACCTGGCAAAATGACAGTGAGGCAGGTAAAGTACGGAGTCATCCTAAGTTGTTGGCAAGACAGAGGCCTAACTTGAGTGACTTTGTGTGTGCTTTGTAGGAGTGCTAATGAGGATCAGGTGTGGATGATAAGTGACTGTGGTAACCAAACATTAGGGAAGGCTCAAGGGAAATGTGACATTCCTTGCCGTAGATGGACAGAGGGGGCATAGACTGCAGAGAGATGCAAGAGTAGAGTGGACCGGGTTGAGTGTCCAGAAAGAGCAGGTGGAAGAAGAGCCAGCAGAAGAGGAGCTCAATGTTGAGCCAAAAGAAGGGAGAAGCCATAGAAGCAGAGTTGTGACCAAGGGTGGAGTCAGTAGAGCCTGGAGCCAAGGTGGATGCATGGGGCCAGGGCAGAACAAATGGATAATGGGGCCTCTGGAGTGCTGGCAAAGCAGGGAGGCTCTCGAGAGATGGAGCAGGAAGCTTCGCTGGCTGAAATGAGGGATCATGGAACACCCTCCTTGGCCGAGGCGAGTGAGCATGGAGTGGTATCCGTGCCCGAGATGAGGGAGCTTGGAGCAGCCTCCATGACTGGGATGAGGGAGCTTGGAACAGCCTTTATGGCTGAGATGTGGGAGCTTAGAAAGGTCTCCATGTCTGAGATGAGGGAGCTTGGAGCAGCCTCCATGACTGGGACGAGGGAGCTTGGAGCAGCCTCCATGACTGGGACGAGGGAGCTTGGAGCAGCCTCCATGACTGGGATGAGGGAGCTTGGAACAGCCTTTATGGCTGAGATGTGGGAGCATAGAAAGGTCTCCATGTCTGAGATGAGGAAGCTTGGAACGGCCTCCAAAACAAAAACAGACATTCTATCAAGGAATGCACATTTCAAAGAAGAATAACTGACTATAGCACTAGGTGTGTTCGACTTCATGTGGTAATGGACAGACCAATTGGCATCTGATTTGAAACAGTGCATGCCGGTTAGAAATTTTGTCCAACTTGAGACAGCGCAGAGGACACTTCACAGTGACATAGGTAACACTGAATTTACCAATTAGTTCCTGTTGAAGTAACTATTGATTTAGGTATAAGATCATGTTTATTCAAGCACTGTTTTTGAAAAATGTCACCAAATATCACTGTTTGATGCTGTGTCGACTCTTACCATATTGGCCAGTTACAGCAGCTGTGGTTTCCACTGATCTGCTCTCAGCTCCTCTAGCCATCATAAAATTCACAAGGATGGTCTCCAGAATGCTGATGCCAATGAGACTGAAAATTACACTGCAGTAAACCCCTGTGAAGACAGCAAACAAAGACTGTAAAAGATTTCATGCTCTACAATCTAGTGACCTCAGGATTTATTTATTCTAATGTGTCTTAAAAGGTAAGTGAAAATGAAAAATGAAACTTGTCATTAATTACACTTCCTCATGTGGTTCCATACCTGTAAGACCTACATTCATCGTCAGGACACAAATTAAGATATTTTTGATGAAATCTGAGAGGTACAGGTGCATCTCAATAATTTATAATGTCATTGACAAGTTCATCATCAATGAACTAGTAAGAAGAGATGAGCCGCTTGAAGGAGCTACAGTGATCTGTCATGGCACATTAAAAGCCACTATACAGTATTTAGTTTAAACTTCTTTTTTTTAAAAATACAGTATTTTAAATATGAAACTGTTTCATACATTTTCAGTGTCCTCTTTGCTCCGCGATTTTCTGTGTGAGAACATGATGTGTGGCATGAGAGCAGCATGTGTTGACAATTGCTGACATGTTGGGAACATACCAGGGCTTAATGCTGATAAACTCTCATATTAACAGAGGTAAGTCTGCTGTATTTATACCTCTTGTCATTGGTTGAGTTGATTAACTGAATGGTCTCCACTTTTGCTAATGAGGTTAATTATCTGAACCTACTCCTCCCGAACTTTGTTAATAAAACATCTCGAACATGAAATGAGGAAAGAGAACTGGATTTTACTACAAGCCTGCAGTTCAGTCACAGTCTAAAGAAATTCTGCATGGTTCTGTGCTGTTGCAGCTGTTATACATTTCTTAATTAAGTTATGATTATCATTAAGTTAAACTCACCAATCAATGGGATTTTATCAGCCGTAGAGGGAAGCGTGTCATTAAGAATCAACAGCATCACAGAAATTGACAGCAATAAAGTCACTTTAAAACTCAGCTTGTCTGCTTCATTTGCATCTATGAAGAAGGAGATCACATCCAGCACAAGGAAGAAAAATATTGGTAGCATGAAATTGATGAGATGCAGAAGAGGCCTCCTCTTGATGGTGATCTGTCATATGAGAACAGAAACAGTTTAACAATTACAGCAGTGAAGCTAAATGAAGAATTATGCAACTCCAACTACAGCCATCTAATGTATGCCAAATATGTGGCAAATCTAAAAAATAAAATTATATGATTCAATTGATTCTTCATAGTAATGCACCGTCACTGTCAAATAAAAACTAAAAATTTACTGATTAACAGAATTTACGTGCTTACTTGAACTACTATAGATTGTGAAAAGAACGATAAATCCATAATTGTATTATCTGAACACAATTCAGTAATATGTTGGATAATAGTCATAAATTATTTATAGATTTAATATATTTTATGCTCTTGCCATTTTAGGGTTAAAAAAAAAACGTTTAAACATTTATGTATTTTGGCACATATTTTGCTAGTTGGTTTGATTATTTTTACTTAATGTTCTGTACCTGATATGTCAGCTGATTCTTGACACCCCATATTAAAGTGGTATTAGAGTGAGTCATATTAATACCGATGAGCTCCCACTCTCCCTGGGCCTGAAAGGTATCCTTTGACTCGAGGGTCAGCCATACGGAACCATAGATTGTGTTAATTGTAAGCTCTTTCACTGTGGGAACAGAACTGTATAATTGAAATTAAAGTCAAACTGTTTAGAGGAAGAAATCATGTTATGTTTCATGTATGTGTCTCTCAAAACTGATTCGTGGGTTTCAGATGTACCTGAATGCGCTGAAGATTGAAGTGTTATATTGCAGCTTTAGGTGTCGAAGGGAAACTTGTATAGGTCCATCTTACAGGCCGTGGTCAGAGCTAAAACATCAGATGAGACTGTAAAGCCATAGCTGAACAACTGCACATATGGAGACTCCTTTGTTCCAAACTCGGTCTTAATGCTAAATGGATGAAAATAATAATAATGTTAACCCTCTATGGTGTTTCTTCATTTATAATCGTCGCATTTAAAATACAATAATAAACCGTATTCAACCAAAAAATAAATGAATGGAAAAATAAATTTAGGATGAGATCCCCTTCAGCCAGAAAAATTAAATCTATGTTCCATGTGCTTGACATTTTTTCCAACAAGGACGTGAAGGGGACATGAGCACAAGTTCGGGCACATACTGTAAAGGCTTCATTGTTAGTTCATTTTAGACTAGGAAATTGTGACATCCAAATGTGTTTTCTAAAGTTTTTGGCCATTTTTAATGCACATTTTGTAAATTCAATAACTCAAATCTGTGAGTTATGCATAAATAATAAAGTCCTTTCAAGGGATAGATTTTTTCCTGTATAGCCTTTTTGCCTGTGTTTTAGATTTATCTTTGTAAGTTTTATAGAAGACAGAGAGGAAAAGCTGCATCTTGTCCAGAAAGTATTGATGATAGTGACGACAGTGCATCAGAAAATAAAGTCGTAGTAAGAAAAGAAGAAGCTGAAGATCTCAAGGAGGCCCCATACTTGAGGGGACTCCGTGGTGAACGGACTGAAGGGGGATTCCTCTCCGGAATGCAATTGTGAACCGACTGCAGGGCCCCACTTCTGCTACCTCACACTGGATCCCGCCCCATGCTTGGGACGGCCCTTGAAACAGTGGTAGTGATGGCAGAGATGAAGTCAGGTATTTGAATACTATGCAAGATGTGATCCATACTTCAACCAGAGGTCAGGAAAGATCCCACTGCCTATTGGCCTCACTTCACTGACAGGTAAATGCTCCAAAAATAATGACTGAACATCTAGTTACGTGTGGAAAGTGTGGGGTTCACTGAAGAAGAAGAGTCTTGTTGCTTTTCATTCGTCCTGCAATCATTGATTTGGAATTCCAAGAAAGAAACAATGTTAAAGGTTGTTTTTTTTTGTTTGTTTTGTTTTAAATCCTAACACATGGTTTCACTATTTTCCAGGCAGTGAAGTTGCATCAGAATTTGTGTCAAGTTTTTGGCATTTTCACACTTTCCATTCAGTACTAGAAATGGAATCTTAATACAGCTTTTTAATGTTTTTTTTGAAGCACTAAGACCTTTTCAGACATTTTCAGATGTGTGCAGTTTTGCCAAATTTTCCAAAAATAATTATACACTGTATAATAATACACTAATAGGACAACGTCAGGTATAAATGACAAAACCCTAAAAAAAGATGTCAAAAGGTCAGAAGTAGAAAATGAATTTTGAAAAATAATTTTAGTCTTAAATATATGTAAAACATAAAGCCATTATTCTTTTCTAACTGAGATTTCGTAATTTGCCCCATACTGATGTTTGGAGATTTCCATTTCCCCTTAAACTTGGCTGGTGTAAAGGAGCCAGATTGTACAACCCTGATATAAATGAAAGAGACAAAAATGCCCTAAATAAAAATGTAAATGTTCTTTTTATACCTTTCTACTATTCCAATGTCAGGAGTCCAAAACATATTTTTTGGGGCTGCTAGTGTATCCATTCCACAAAAATCCTCGTAATCCCACGCCATCTTGAAATTTGCCCAAGCCTAGAAAGTTATGAATGTAAAATTCAAAGTGATATTATTATTATTATTATTATCTAAGGGTGAGATGCTTGACATTTTCATTATAATCAAGTAAAAGTTTGTGAAATAAGAGGAAAATTTGGTTTTAAAACACTTACAGTTATCATTTTGACCTGTGTCGAGAAGCTCTGGTCTTTTTCATTCTGTAGATGAAAATGGTGTTGAGTGATGTTACACCTGCTTGACATTCATAATGACCTGAATGAGAAGATAAATCATGCTGGACTCATACCACTTCTATGATGGAGGTCACATACAGGTCCACATAAACACGGGTAATAGGGTCCCAGGACAAAGGCCTCATGTGGGTCGTCTGAGCGCCATTCTTGTCCAAGCCGAGATGTTCAAAAAGTGCTTCATAAGCAGCAGCATATTCTGTATAGCTGCAGTTATCAGCAGCAGACACCCACCCTGAGCAAATGAGGCTTTCTGTTACATACCAGAATATTTTCCCCATGAAAGAGTGGCTACTTTTACATACAATCTCATTATATGAATATAATGTGATTATTAGTGTGATTAATAGCTGATGTAAACAGAAAACTGCCATTAACGCTCTTAATCGGAGTAAACAATCACAATAAGGAGGAACTTATTGTTATTTTAATCACTTTACACAGGTACATGCAGGTTTTAATTACGTATGTTTCCATTTTGTTACTAAGAGATGAGAAACAATACATTTCCTGTGTAATTTTGGTAGATTTCACGTTTAGCTGTATCATGTGTGAGTTTATCCAATGCATTTTGTTCACATGGAAAAGCTGAAACATAAAATGTTGGCTTCTTTTAGGATTGACACTCATAAGGGTTTAAACAGCATACCTTCTATCATTAAAATGGTTAAAACACTGTACCTATAATACATATTAATCACTATTAATTGGTTATTCCGTTCAATTTATATTTGTCCCACTGAAGCACTTTTTCACTTTGTGCAAAATAATGTGTTAAAGACAAACTGAACTGTTGAGTGAACACATATTGTGTTGGTAAGACACTAATACATTAACCAATGTTAACAAATGAAACCCCATTTTGTAAAGTGTTTTAATTAGAATTGTGTTATTTAAAATGTACTTACAGACAGAGGTAACAGCAAACATTAGCCATTGTAGGTACATGCTCAACAGATCCCAAGTGCCTCAAATGCTTTGGCTGAAGGATGAGGAATAACTCTCAGACATCTGCTATTTGGTCATATTTAAGCCCTATCGGAAACATGCCCGACCTCCCAAATATGGTCAAAATATTTTATTAACGATAGAGAATCAATAAGGTTGACATAACCCCTGGGGACACACATCACAGATGGGAATTATAATGCGTTAAACATCTAAAAAGTCAAATATTTGTGTAAATATGGGACTACACTTAAAACAATCCTCTTTGGAGCATTTCTTCATGAAATATGAGATGACACTCCTGCAGGGGGAGAAAGGATACCGCTTACAGATGACCAAATGACCAAAATTAATATGTGTTGTTTGTTTGTATTGCCACAGGGCAACAGACCTGTCAGTTTAATATAATACAGGGGTTTTCAAAGTCAAAGATCCTTCTGAAATTACACAATGACCTAGGTCATCAATTTTTCCTATAGGTAATTGCACATTTGCATCCTCCCATTGAAAAACGTTGAAAGCGATAAGCTCGTAATCATGACTCCAGAAGTACAAATGATCAAATTTCCGATAGTACGTGAAGGCAGAATTAATCTATAGCATTATATCATCTGTACTTAATCTATCCTAGAATTTAAAACAAAACAGCCACAAGTAGCAATCATCAAGGTCCAAACAACAATGGCCCATGTAAATGATTAGTGATCCAGTTGAAATGTATCTCATGATGTGGTTTGATTAAAGTCGTAAAAGTACATTTTGGATAGTTTGATGAAACGGGCAACAGCAACAATCAGGTGCCAAAAGGTACAAGGGAATTTCAAAGGAAATCACTTCCTCTTACTGTGAGATTAAAAGAGCATTAATAAAATAAAAATGTGTATAAAAATATGTGCGTATAGGGATGTGATCATCATATATGTGGCGTGATCATTATGTCTGTGTCTCCATCTGTGGGAAACAATAATATCACAGCCTTCATTTTACAGATGAAATGGCTTAGAATTTGCACCTTTGGTGTTTGGACACCTGATAAAAAAAATATCACTATCCAGGGCACCAAGAAACTGTCATTAATACATAAAAAGAGTTTATTATTATTTATGTAGGCTCCTTGGATGACATTGGATGTTACGTGTATGCTATGTCTTGTGTTTCCTGTGACCGAGTTTTAATTAATTATTGATTTCATTCACCTGTTCCTTGTTAATTATCTCATTTAGTGCCATTGGTTTGCCTTGTGTACGTATACCCTGTGCTCTCCTCAGTCTTCGTCTGTTCTTGTCTATATTTTACATGCTTGTGTTCTCTTATCTGGAATTTGGTTTATTAAATACTATTCTTGGACTATTCCTGTCATGCGCTTCATTCAACCCACATGTACCGTGACAGACATAAAAATCTCAAGTTTTAAAGTGACTTGAGACTTCTGAGACTTCTTATCAGAGGTGTGTTCTGGATTCAAAATGTTTTGGGTCAATCAACTTTATTGTGCAAAATGTTAAATTTCAGGTCCATAAAAATTGTGATAATAAAACATGGTCTAAATTTATCTCAACACAAAATATGTATTTATAGTGCAAAATATTTCAAGGCACATCAGCTCCATGTTGATGATGAAATTTACAGATAACATCACAATATGTGCAGCAATATCCACTGATGGAGTGCTGTTATACAAACTGCTATTTTGGCCATACAACATCTATGGCAGTGATAGATAGTAATAAAGTATTTTTACAATTATCTCTACTTTACCAGAGTATTATTATTTTGAGAAAATTTTACTTCACTAAATTCAAAAGCATAAAATCATACATTTAACTCATTTCCTAAAACATGTTGTTCCTCATTATTTTGAACGGAAGAAATCGCCACCTGCTCCGAGATGCGATAGGGGTGTTTTATTCGTGAACGAGCTGATTCGTTTCAATGAACCTTTTCAATGAATCTCTTCTCAAGTCCACAATTCACTGATTCAAATGATCCGGTCAGAGAGAGTCGCCAGTTAACAATTCACTGAATTTACAAGTCTCACTCAAAATGAGCCAAGAACTAGAGATTCTGGGGACTTGAATGTACGCGAGATTGATGGGCGCGAAAAGTGTGTTAATGCTAAGCTAATGCTGAATTTTAGGATTGGTTATTGTGAAGGACAATCATGACTGTCAGTTGTTTATGAACTAAATCTGCTGTAAATGGCAAGCAGTTTAAGCCCATTGTAATGCTTGAATGAGGACATGTCAACATTCGTATCATCGTCTCAAAGGGGTAGATTTTATGTAAAAAATTAAACAAAACAATAAAAGAATACAAATGAATCTCCATTAGGGACGGTAAGATTCAGCGATTTGTATCGGCATAAAAGTAAACAATGCAATGTTGGCATTTGTATTATGATGCATTGTTCCTAACATATTTGCATTGGTAAAAACCAATTTATTTATATATAATTATTAGTACGTGCACTATACTTTTATTATTTCGAAAGTGACCAATAATTTGTGACCAATATTTTATATGTAGATTGAGTTCTCCTCCTCAAATGCGTTCTCTCATCACTATTGCTGCTACGTAAATATGATGTATCAGAACCCAACGGTACGGAGACCGAGGCGTGTCCTGACAGTCACATGGAATATAGATTAACACAGCACTACAAAGGCCTGTTTGTGAAAGGGCCGTGCGTTAGAATTCAGAAGGCACTTAAAGGTGGATATAGTTTTTCAAAAACATTGTTGGTATTTGAAATCAACCCAAACAAAACCACCCCTCTCTTCATTGTTGTGCCTCTAAGACTCACCCTCCAAAATCCTAACCACTCTGCTCCAAGTCGGTGTCGAACCCCAACCCGATTGCTGCTGGCAGGAAAAGGGAGTGCACTAACAATGACGCCAAACTCCAAATTCTCCAGCTGATGTTAGTGTGAACTGCTTTACCAGCTCAATTGTCACTAGCTGGCCACTGTAACACACGCAATGCGAGAGTGGATGTTTATCACAGCTGACACACAACAAAATAATGCTGATTGGTTACACGTTTGTTGATGGTGTCGGCCCGAAAAACTACTTACCCCACCTTTAAGTTAATTCATGATTTGCTGTCTGTGTGAACCAAAGAAATATCTGTACCACATTTAAGGCCCTATGATTTCTTCGATGCAGAAAACTGATTAACTGTGTTTGACCCTCTGCCTGGTATGGAAAAAGACCTTAGATTATTTGTATTATTAAACTGTATTTGGATTCTCACTCCTTCTGTTGTTTGCCTTCATTCCACCTCCACCAAGGTGTAGCGAGGTAAAATGTTATGCACTTTGTCCTATGTGACGTCTGTTTTTATATTGTTTGCACCTTCCCTACTGCTGTAGCGGTTTAAAATTATACACTTACACATATATTGTTATTCCTCATTTTTAAATACTAGATGTTATATTTATTTTCAGTTATTTGCACACATGAAGGATCAGTAAGCTAAATTGATATTATATTTAATGTTTTAATAGTGCATAAAAAGTTTTGGTAAAGTTTTCCTACTTGCAGATCAATCATGTATCTGCATGCACTAACCTTCCTTACTGATTGATGTTGAGGGTATCTGTACTTTTATTCAAGTACTCAATTCATGTTCATCCATCACTGCTCTACGGAAAAGGGTAGTGCTTTGTGAGGAAAGGGACGCAGTGAGCAGAAATCAGCCAACATTTATAATTGTACGGGACAATGTGGTAAATACACACAGGGTAATAGACTAACAAAACTGGTGCAAACAGTCAGGTGCTTATTTCAGGAGGTTATTTCAGTCAAAGTTGCTCTTCTATCAGCTTGAATCAGTCGGCCCATTCTCCTCTGACCTCTAGCATCAACAAGGCATTTTCTCCCACAGGACTGCCGCATACTGGATGTTTTTCCCTTTTCACAACATTCTTTGTAAACCCTAGAAATGGTTGTGTGTGAAAATCCCAGTAACTGAGCAGATTGTGAAATACTCAGACCGGCCCGTCTGGCACCAACAACCATGCCACGCTCAAAATTGCTTAAATCACCTTTCTTTCCCATTCTGACATTCAGTTTGGAGTTCAGGAGATTGTCTTGACCAGGACCACACCCCTAAATGCATTGAAGCAACTGCCATGTGATTGGTTGATTAGATAATTGCATTAATGAGAAATTGAACAGGTGTTCCTAATAATCCTTTTGTTGAGTGTATATGTTGCTATATATTTAATACAGCCCTATTCTGTGTATTATATAGTGTATATATGTGTGTGTGTGTGTGTGTGTGTGTGTGTGTGTGTGTGTGTGTGTCAGTCAGTCAGTCAGGTAGTAAAGCATGAGGCCACATGATTTCCACCAAAAATGAGTTTTATTAAGACCGACTCACCAAAAAATGTCACTAATAATGAATACAAACTGAATCAACTTAATCCAACAAATAAATCCAACAAATAATAGCAAGATTTAAATAACTGAGGTCCACAAAATAAACATTAACCTTCAAGGAAAAACTGAGAACTGAACAGGACAAAAACTGATCCCCTCACCGAGACAACCGATGTGTATTTAAGATAAGATACACATCATATTTAAGATAAACAGTGGGTGCATTTAAACAAGACATTTTTATTTAAATATGACAGTATTTAGCGCTCCATATTGCTACTTCATAGTACTACTTGAGTAGTTTTTCAGCAAACTACTTATTTACTCTTACTTGAATCAAATTATTCTTCAGTACTTCTACTTGAGTACAATTTTTTAGTTCTCTTTCCACCATATATAACTGGTTGCTTTGGTTCTTCACCCAAGTATTATGATTGTGTTTTTCTGTATTTTTAGTGTAGTATTTTATAAACCTGACAAGATTTCATGCGAGTTAGCCAGTGTGTCTTCTGCCCATGTATTCTTGTGTGTTAAACTCTATAAACTGTATATAAACTGAATAAAAGTTAATATTGTGTACTATCTCATGTATGTAAGACTTCATAATGGATACCAAAGGTTCCAAAGCACAGACATAAACACAATAATGGTGATTATGTAAAGAACCAAGAAGGTCCAATTTATGATTCTTGCCACTTTGGTCAAGAACTGTTTCTGTCGTTGGTTTTGTTGATTTACAGCCTGATCCTCAGGGAGGTTCTGCTGGTCTCTTGCTCCGCCTGTGAGAGGAAAAAAGTAAAGCACGGCTCTGGATAAATGCTGTTTTGTCTGCATAATCTCATATACCATTTTTTGATGGGGAATCTTTGCTGATACTTCATTATAGAAAAACAAATGAATTTCACATGTGGTTTTGGAGTGGTTTGTTTCATACACAATTACATGGTTTTACATTTGCTAATTTCTGGCTTCAAATGCTATTTTCATCCATCCATCCATCATCCAAAGAGTTTGTACTATTTTAGGCACACAGGGATGCTGGAACATGTTCATATTTTTTTCATGGAGTCTTAATTTACTCAAAAGATCAATTTTATTTGCTTTTCTTTGCATATGTACCAAAGCGACAAAGCAAACAAATCTTAAACTTAATTTCACTAATAAAAAAGTGAAAGTATAAAATACATGAAAATGTTTCTCATAATCAGATGCTGTGCAGACTTTTACCATCTCGGCCAGTAACAGTAGAAGTTGTTTCCACTGATTTCTTCTTATCTCCTTTAACCAACATAAAATCCACAACAACAGTCTCCACAATGCTGATGCCAAGTAGACAGAAAATCGTACAGCAGTAAATCCCTGTGAGAAACAGAAAACTATGACCATTGTAGAGATTCATACATTGATTCTTGTAGTCTGTGTGTCTGTGATTATGTAGATGAAAACCTTTTGTGCACTAAATATTTTTAAAATCCTACATAATATTTGATTACCAGAATTTGATTTCCACAACACTGCTGGATCTCATGCTGTAGAATCATATAACTACTAAACAAGACTATTATTTTCAATAAAACAGAAATTAGTCAATCTGGGGGTATTCCAGAAAGCAGGTTATGTGACATACCTGCGTATGTTTAAGAGTAAGTAAGCAGAAAACTTTTGCTTCCAGAAACAGAGGAAACTTTCAGGGTATGTAAGTAGCCACAGCAACTCTCTGAACATAATCTGCTCCAGAGCAGGTTTTTTTCCAGGTTTAGTTTATTTCAGAAGTGTTCAGCACATGTATTGATGAAGCTCTGAATGATTGCGAACAATATTATACTTATAGTTATATTGATATATAAAGCTGTAACTGTCGCGTTCGATTCTGTTTAGTTTCAGTTTCATGGACTTTGTTTTCATTTGTCACGTTTCTTAGTTCAGTTTCCCGCAACTCATCGGTCTCCATGGTTACAGTCATTGCAACGTGATCTCATGAGAATATGTGTGAATTTTTACGTAAAGTGTGGCTCCACATCTATTTCCACATCTGGATCGTACGTCAACGGCGCCGCCATATTGTGCAGGTCAACGTTCCCATAACGCTAATAACTGGAATTGAGAAAAATGGCTGTTTCGTGCTGCTTGGGGCTGTACAAATCACCGCACAACTGAACACAGGTCTCGGGGAATAACCATTCACAGGCGAGGCTTTACTTTGTTTCTGGTTGTATTTGGTCATTATATAATTATGTTGATAGTAGTTGACCACCGGAGTCAGTCAGAAAATAGTTAGCGATGTCGCTAATTAGCTGTGAAAGTTGAGACATGAGTTTACGGGATTTATATTAGAGTTTTAGCGTATATTATCTTATTTTATAAACTAATTATATTTTTTTCATTTAATGTGAAAATTTAAATGATCTCATTATGGGCTCATCACAATTCCTATCCCAGAATAAAGCAGCCAAATACAGGACAAGTCTGAGCTTTGACTATTAAAATAAATATTAAAATAAATATCAAGGTTTTAAGTAACTAGAGATGGAACTTTTTTGTACACCATGTACATCATAAACAACTGAAATTGGTTGATAAATGTAAACGTCATTTTCGTTTTTATCCAAAAAAAAAAAACGCATCTTGCCAGTTTACTTGCATTTGTTTACAGTGGATTTGCCCTCACCAATATGGCGGACGCGTTGACGCATCGCAGCAACGTTCCAAAGCGGCGAATGGGGCGTCTATGTACTTTATTATGTCTATGGACGGCTCACCCGCTCAACACAAACCAGCATTACAATATGCCAAAATTCCAGCCATTAAAAGGCTGATTAAATTCTGATTGGCTGGCTTGACAACCAATCACAAGACTCCCTGCTTTACAGACCGCGCAAGAGGAAAAACACATGGTTCAAAAAACATTTGTTCAGTGGCTTGAACACTATCAAAGTTCCTTTAAGACTGTATAGAAAGTCTTTGACACTCTTCATTTTCAAGTCCCTCCAGAAAAACGCGGGATTTTTTTGTGATTGTTGCGGGAAAAAATCCTTGATTATGCGGCACGTTTTCTTAAAAAATGCGATGGAATATGCGGGATATTTTTGCAATTTTATGCGATGAAATTGCGGGAACTTACAAAAACTGCGGTTTTTGATGCAAAAGAGGAAAAAAAGGTGATTTCCCCCCAACACCCTGTTCTCACTAGATACTGCCTTCATGTGAAGAGGCAGAATTACTAAATCACAGAATATTGAAGTTCTCATTCTGTTTGATTTCAGACCTTCATCAACACATGGCTCAAAATTACAAAACATTGAGTCAAATAAGTTCTGTAGCTTTACAAAAGGAATATTCAACTTCTGTAAAAATGAATAAATAAAATATAAAAAAATAAAATGTGTGCTTCCTGTTTAACAGAGGTAGCTACAGGTAAAACAGACATCTTCTGTTAAATCAAGTGCTTCCAGTGCACAAAGTCAATCTCTTACTGCAACGTAAATTATTTTATATACTACTAATATACTTGCAACTGTAAGGTTTTGGTACTGTTCTGTAACAAAAAAGTGCAATCTTACAACTGTAAAGTTGAATCATCTTCTGAATGAAACTACAACAGACCGGGAAACTGCTTCGCGCAGTCTTTTGAGCTTATTTTTGTTGGCAAATGAGAATTACTGGCAATTATTGAATAATTATGAATTATTGCTTCATCACGGTTTCACCACGGGGTTTACAGATGACGTTCACGTCGCGTCATTACGTCACTTCATGAGGTTCCCATGGCAACAGGGGGAAAATAATGGCGCTTTACTTGTGTGAATTAAACGCAACATTTTTCAACTTTCTGCTAAGATATATGAGACTTTTTTTCAGCGAAAATACAGGGATTATGAAATCATGCTAGCCCCGCATATTTTGCTTGCTGAAATCGGCAATTTATGCGGCGAAAGTGCAGCATATTTGAAAAAATGCAACCCCCCGCATAAATATGCGGACTTTGGCTGATTATGCATGAAATCAAGCGATCACATAATCACGTTTTTCTGGAGGGACTGATTTTCAAATGTCTACCACTCGATGAGAACACATAAGTGGCTTATTTTTAATCTACATCAAATCATATTATTACATAATGGCGTGTCCCAGTGTTTCTACACCTCAATGAACTGCTAAATTAGCTCTAACTTCTTACCAAACTGCATCCCACATAGCAAAACTGGTTTGGCCCAGTGATGGGCCACACAACCCACTTTCACTTGGCCCAAATACAGCAGTGAATTACGGTACATGACTGGACCAGTTCTGGTTGCCAGAACTTGGGCCACATATGGCCCATGGCATAGCTATATCTCAGCCAAATGTATGACTATAGCTGGCCCTATTCTGGTACTGTTCAGGACCAAAAAGTTGGTTCCAAATGTCAGCCTCAACAAAACCTTGATCTAGCCACTTAAAAGTGAAAGTGAAAGTCGTGACGACTTTCATTGTAGTAGCAATTAGGGGTTAGGTGTCTTGCTCAAGGGCACTTTAGTCATGGTATCAAAGGTGGAGAGAGTGCCGTATATTCACAATCCCCACCTTCAATTCCTGCCGGCATGGGAATTGAACCAGCAACCTTCATGTTACAAGCCCAACTCCCTCACCACTAGGCCACAACTACCCTTTATACACAATGAAAATGAAAAATGCCTGAACAAAAATATTTATTGTTTCACATTTAAACAAAACAAAAACAAGGCTTGCATGTCAATGCCACTATGTACACAACTCTTCAACATATGATTCAGTTCATGAACTAATGGCACTGTGAACACAACTCTTCAACATCTGATTCAGTTCATGAACTAATGGCACTGGGCACACAACTCTTCAACATCTGATTCAGTTCATGAACTAATGGCACTGTGCACACAACTCTTCAACATCTGATTCAGTTCATGAACTAATGGCACTGTGCACACAACTCTTCAACATCTGATTCAGTTCATGAACTAATGGCACTGTGCACACAACTCTTCAACATCTGATTCAGTTCATGAACTAATGGCACTGTGCACACAACTCTTCAACATCTGATTCAGTTCATGAACTAATGGCACTGTGCACACAACTCTTCAACATCTGATTCAGTTCATGAACTAATGGCACTGTGCACACAACTCTTCAACATCTGATTCAGTTCATGAACTAATGGCACTGTGCACACAACTCTTCAACATCTGATTCAGTTCATGAACTAATGGCACTGTGCACACAACTCTTCAACATCTGATTCAGTTCATGAACTAATGGCACTGTGCACACAACTCTTCAACATCTGATTCAGTTCATGAACTAATGGCACTGGGCACACAACTCTTCAACATCTGATTCAGTTCATGAACTAATGGCACTGTGCACACAACTCTTCAACATCTGATTCAGTTCATGAACTAATGGCACTGTGCACACAACTCTTCAACATCTGATTCAGTTCATGAACTAATGGCACTGGGCACACAACTCTTCAACATCTGATTCAGTTCATGAACTAATGGCACTGTGCACACAACTCTTCAACATCTGATTCAGTTCATGAACTAATGGCACTGTGAACACAACTCTTCAACATCTGATTCAGTTCATGAACTAATGGCACTGTGAACACAACTCTTCAACATCTGATTCAGTTCATGAACTAATGGCACTGGGCACACAACTCTTCAACATCTGATTCAGTTCATGAACTAATGGCACTGTGAACACAACTCTTCAACATCTGATTCAGTTCATGAACTAATGGCACTGTGAACACAACTCTTCAACATCTGATTCAGTTCATGAACTAATGGCACTGTGCACACAACTCTTCAACATCTGATTCAGTTCATGAACTAATGGCACTGGGCACACAACTCTTCAACATCTGATTCAGTTCATGAACTAATGGCACTGGGCACACAACTCTTCAACATCTGATTCAGTTCATGAACTAATGGCACTGTGAACACAACTCTTCAACATCTGATTCAGTTCATGAACTAATGGCACTGTGAACACAACTCTTCAACATCTGATTCAGTTCATGAACTAATGGCACTGGGCACACAACTCTTCAACATCTGATTCAGTTCATGAACTAATGGCACTGTGCACACAACTCTTCAACATCTGATTCAGTTCATGAACTAATGGCACTGTGCACACAACTCTTCAACATCTGATTCAGTTCATGAACTAATGGCACTGTGAACACGACTGCTCCTTGATCGATTGCTCCTGTCTGCCTCACTGCTGAATTGTTTGAGTCTGTTGCTCCGTATAGCTTTGTTTTGAATCTATTTATTGTCATTGTTTGCTGTCTACTTTATCTTCACTATATATCTGATATTGTCTTATATTGCCTATCACATTAATCTGACATCGCTAGTTTTTAATCTTTTAATCTAAATCACCATCACAACGCGTTAGCATTACGCTAGTTTGTGTTATCCGTGCCCACCGTCATTTCTGTCGCACTCTCCTTTTTCTACAAGTTCATCAAACAACTGGTAAGTCGGATCGGTCTACGAACACGGTAAGCTATGTCATCTTCTCCTTTCATTGTTACTTGCACTGCCTGTCACATGCATAGTATAGCTTTTTCTGTCAGCGATGAGGCATTCACATGTCATAAATGTAGGGAAGTAGTCAGGCTAACAGAGAAAATCTCAGAATTAGAGACACGCATCCAAACTTTAATTGAGGATAGTAAGAATGCAAGGGCTTCAGATACTGTTTTGGATGCGACTAGCTTAGCGAACTCCGTACATTGTTCGGTTCCGGCTGTAGAGCCTGTGCAGCAGGGCAACTTTGTGACTGTGAGGCGGCCTAGTCGTGTGAAAAAACACCACTCTTCCGTTCCGATTAGAACATCAAACAGGTTCTCCCCACTCAGTGACGCACTCACTGAGAATCCTGTTGAAAGTGCCCTAGTTATTGGCGATTCTATTACACGGAACGTGAAAATAGAGACACCAGCCACCATAGTCACATGTTTGCCGGGAGCCAGAGCGCCTGACATCAAAGCAAATTTAAAAGTGCTGGCTAATGCTAATCGTAAATACTCTAAGATTGTTATTCACGTCGGCGCTAATGATGTTCGACTTCACCAGTCGGAGATCACCAAAATTAACATTAAAGAGGTGTGTGAAACCGCACGTATGATGTCAGACACTGTAATTTTTTCTGGACCCCTTCCTGCTCGTAGGAGTGATGAGATAATTAGCAGACTTTCATCACTCATTGGCTGGCTGTCTAAGTGGTGTCCACAGAATAATATAGTTCCCTTTCGAGGGAACTTCAACGCTGCGTCGAATGACGCTTTGGGAACGCCTTCAGCGTGATTGCGTCTGATGCATGAATGTCAACTAGCCAATGGCGAGAATGAACGTCACGGGCGGGTGACGCTCATGACCAGGAAAGGATAAAAGCACATCCGGAGCGACTGCTCACTAGCTTTTTTGCTTCAGCAAAGCGCTCTGTGTGTGAAACTGTCTCTGTCTATTTATTGTTGTTTGTCCAAAAGTATTCAAGCACTATATTTTATTTAGATAGGAGTTTAATGGCGAAGCAAACAGCAACTTGAGTCGTGTTTTCCTCCCTGCTCTCGCTACTATTACGAGTGGGGATACACGCGATTCATGTGCTGTTTGTCGGGAGCAGAGCATGCACGTCAGCTCTTGTTAAAAAGAAAGTTTGACGTGCAGAAAGATCGGGACTTCTAGCTCTGCTCCTCTTGGCTTTTTTCTCGAGGGAATAAAGTCTTAGGCACGGATCTCGCATTTGCCGTGGCAAGTGTGTAGATTTCGGGTCTGCAACTGCAATAAAGAATCTATGGCTTTGATCTCGCGTCCGCCGAGGCGACGCGTAGATTCGGGTCTGCAGACTGCAAATAAAGATTCTAGTGGCTCTGATCTCGCGTCTGCCGAGGCGACGCGTAGATTTCGGGTCTGCAACTGCAATAAAGAATCTATGGCTTTGATCTCGCGTCCGCCGAGGCGACGCGTAGATTTCGGGTCTGCAAACTGCAACGAAGTATCTATGGCTCTGATCTCGCGTCTGCCGAGGCGACGCGCAGATTATGGGTGTACATACTGCACAATATTATGTATATTTAGCCTATATCATTCAGACCATGTACACTTGTTTGATGGTTTATGGCTGCATTTAATTTGAAGAATTAAATGTGATATCTGTCTGCATCAATACTCTACTCTATATTTTGCCTTTCATCCAGACTGTGTTTTTCTTGTCTGGTTGATATGTGGCTACATTTAATTTTGAGAAATTAAATGAGATAATAGGTATTAGTGTGCAGTTGGCTGTATTTAATTTTGAGGAATTAAAATGACACATATTTATCTGACTTTCAGTAGTTAGACTCATGTATCAGTTCAGCCTTTTATGCAGATCCTGACGCTGGTGGTGTCAGGTTTCTGAGGGCAGTCCCCTGCGGGGTGGAGCAGTGTACACCTCAGTATACGGTGTCTGTGCCACTTCGTTGCCCTAGGGGAACCGTTCTGCCAACCCCGCCACCCTTGGTGCTTCGGGGTGCAGCGGTTTCTAGCGAGCCTAACATTCAGCGCTCATATGACGCTGCGTCAGGCTTGCGCCATCTGAAAAGGAATCTTGAGGGTAGCTTTACGTGGTTCAGAGCAGTGTACACCTCAGCATACGGTGCCCGCCCCACTTCGCGACCCTCAGGGGGCTGTTCTGCCGACCCCGCCACCTTCGGTGCTTCGGGGCGCAGCGGTTTTCAGCGAGTTCATGACTCAGCGTTCACACGACGTTGGGTCAGGCTCGCACCCTCTGAGGAGGGTCAGAGCAGTCAAATCGGTTGCTTCCTGCCAATATGTTTCAGGTCACCGAAGTGGTTGCTCTAAGTACACCAGAGGTCAGCCTTGGGAGGCTGGTTCCCTTAGTAGATTTTTATGGCAGAGTGAAACGTCTACCAAATATATCTCAATGGGTCCTGCAGACAATAGAGAAGGGTTCAAAATCCCTTGGTTTTATCCAATTCTATTCAACGGGGTGCTACTATCATTAGTGCATCCCGAGCAGGCTCTGGTGATGGAACAAGGAGTAAAGACCCTGTTAGCAAAGGAAGCTATAGAACGGGTCCCTGTAGCCGACTGGGAGTCGGGTTGATACAGCCATTACTTCATTGTTCCAAGAAAGGATGGCGGGTTGCGTCCTGTATTAGATCTTAGTCATCTGAATTGGTAATATTCAAGATGCTGACATTAAGTCAAATCGTGACTCAAATCGGATCCGAGGACTGGTTTGTCACGATAGATCTAAAAGACGCATACTTCCATGTTTCCATCCTTCCACAACACAGGAAGTTCCTGAGGTTTGCTTTCGGGGGCAAAGCGTACCAGTATCGGGTTCTTCCGTTCGGCCTAGCTCTTTCAACCCTGCACGTTCACGAAGCGCGTAGATGCAGCGCTGGCCTCGCTCAGGCTGCATGGCATACGCATTCTGAACGGTACGAACGACTGGCTAATATTAGTTCAGTCAGAGCAGATGGCGGTTCGGCATCTAGATGTCGTTCTCGCTCACATGCAGGAAATGGGGTTGAGACTGAGCACCATAAAGAGTGTGCTTTCTCCAGTATAGAGAACCACCTTTCTTGGTGTGGATTCAGCGATGATGTGGGCTGTTCTTTCGCCCACTCGCATTGCTGTTTTTCTCTCAGTCACGAAGAAAGGAGCTAGGCCAGTCACTCACTGTAAAAACAGTTTCAGAGACTGTTGGGTCTGATGTCAGCTGCGTCCAACGTGATGGCTTTTGGCCTGCTGTACATGAGACCCTTACAGTGGTGGCTCGGAACCAGAGGTTTTTTCCCCGAGGGGAACCCATTCCTACGATCAAGATCACGCGGCGAGCGTTCCGCGCCTTGGTTATGTGGAAGGAAAACTGGTTCCTGTCCCAGCGGACTAGCTCTTTTACCCCGCACGTTCACGAAGTGTGTAGATGCAGCACTGGCCTCGCTCAGGCTGCAGGGCATGCGCATTCTGAACTATACAGATGACTGGCTAATATTAGCTCAGTCAGAGCAGTGGGCGGTCCGGCATCGAGATGTCGTTCTCGCTCATATGCAGGAATCGGGGTTGAGTCTGAACACCAAAAAGAGTGTGCTTTCTCTGGTTCAGAGAACCACCTTTCTTGGTGTGGGATTCAGCGACGATGTGGGCTGCTTTTTCACCCACTCGCATTGCTGTTTTTTCTCTCAGTCATGAAAGAAAGGAGCTAGGCCAGTCACTCACTGTAAAAACAGTTTCAGAGACTGTTGGGTCTGATGTCAGCTGCGTCCAACGTGATGGCTTTTGGCCTGCTGTACATGGGACCCTTACAGTGGTGGCTCAGCACCAGAAGGTTTTTCCCAGAGGGGGAACCCATTCTGTATGATCAAGATCACGCAGCGAGCGCTCCGCGCCTTGGTTATATGGAAGGAAAACTGGTTTCTGTCCCAGGGTCCTGTGTTAGGAGCTCAGTGTCGACGAGTCACACTGACCACAGAGGTTCTCTCACAGGCTGGGGAGCGGTTATGGGAGGCCGCTCAGCTTAAGGTCTCTGGAGGGGTCATCATCTTTTGTGGCACATTAATTGCCTGGAGATGCTGGCTGTCTTCAATACGTTGAAGTTCTTCCTCCCAGACCTGGGAAGCCATCATGTGCTTGTCTGCACAGACAACACGTTGTTGGTTTCTTTTATAATCGACAGGGAGGTCTGTGTTCGTGTCCACTTTATAAGCAGGCACACCAGATCCTCCTGTGGTCCCTGGGGAAGACGCTCTCCTTGGGAGTGATCTATATTCCAGAGGCCCAGATTATAGGAGCAGGGGCTAAGGCCAGGGGAATGGAGACTTCACCCTGAGATGGTGAAGTTCATATGGGAGTTTTATGGCCAAGCAGAGGTGGATCTGTTTGCGTCTCAGGATACGACGCACTGTTCACTTTGGTTCTCCCTCATACATCCAGCTCCTCTGAGACTGGATGTCATGGTACAGACATGGCCGAGGCTATATCTGTTCGCATTTCCCCGATTGATCTGCTCCCAGGAGTTCTGGAGAAGGTCCGCTGGGAAGGAATAAGTCTACTACTAGTAGCGCCTACTGGCTGAGCCGAATATGGTTCCTGAACCTTTCTCTCCTTGACTACTCTCCCTCGGAGATTCCAGGCAGGAGGGATGTTCTATCTCAGGCGGGAGGTGTGTTATTTCACCCCTGGCTAGGGATTTGGAACCTGTGGGTTTGGCCTCTGAGGGGGCCCAACTCATAGAATCTGGTCTCTCAACTGAGGTTGTAGAGACCATACTTCACTCCAGAGCTCCGTCCACAAGGAAACTGTACACTCTGAAGTGGAAATTTTTCACTTCTTGGTGTAATATGCGACAGTTGGATCCAGTAAACTGCCCAGTCGGTACAGTGCTAGAGTTCCTACAAGATCGCTTCTTATCAGGTCTTTCCTCGTCCATTCTAAAAGTATATGTGTCAGCTATCGCTGCTTACCATGTTCTTTTGTATGGTACAACTGTGGGGAGAAACCATGTGATAACCTGTTTCCTTCGTGGCACTTTCTTAGAACCGGACCAGGAAAAGCTGATCAGCTGTTTGTTTTGGATTGCCTGCGTCCAAACAGACGGCTAGCGAGTGGATAGTCTATTTATCAATAGATAGACTATAGATTTATCCAATAGATAGTCTATTGGAGGCTATTTCTCTTCCTTATGAGGTCTCTGGCCAGCTGCTATAGCTATCAGAGCTCATTCCACCAGGAGTATGGCGGCCTCCAAGGCCTTGCTATCGAGGGTACCCTCAAGTATGTGATGCGGCGGGCTGTTCCCCTCCGCTCACGTTTTTGACTTTTTTTCTCTAAACTCGACCTGGACGCCGTTCCAGGTTCGCAGTTGCTTAAGTCTTTGTGTGCCGCAGTTTCACACAGACAGGCATTTGCAAGTATGGCGTTTTGGCATATCGTTCCCAAAGCGTCATTCGACGCAGCGTTGAAGTTCCCTCGAAAGGGAACGTCTCAGGTTACGACTGTAACCCTAGTTCCCTGAGAGAGGGAACGAGACGCTGCGTCACCCAGCCATACTCCCTGCATACCTGTGGTCGATTTGCTTCAGCTATTTTAAGCTAGTGAGCAGTCGCTCCGGATGTGCTTTTATCCTTTCCTGGTCATGAGCGTCACCCGCCCGTGACGTTCATTCTCGCCATTGGCTAGTTGACATTCATGCATCAGACGCAATCACGCTGAAGGCGTTCCCAAAGCGTCATTCGACGCAGCGTTGAAGTTCCCTCTCTCAGGGAACTAGGGTTACAGTCGTAACCTGAGATGGTTTCATAGACAATTGGAAAAGTTTTTGGGGCAGACCTGACCTGTTGAAAAGAGATGGTATTCATCCCTCCTGGGGTGGTGCCGCTCTTCTCTCTAGTAATATGGCACATAGTCTTAGAGCTCAACCTTGACTAACTGGGGCCCAGGTCAGGAAGCAGATAGACTGGCTAAACCGACCGTCTGCTAGCTGTCTCACGTCACAGAATTCAGATAAATCCCAACACATAGAGACTATTTCACCTAGATATTATCACATAGAGACTGTGTCTGTACCCCGAACTAATAAATACAGAAAACTTCCAAACCCATTTACGGGTGATAATTTAATTGATGTTCAACAAGTAGTAAACAGAGATTATAAAGATAAACAAATGATAAAGCTTGGGTTGCTGAATATTCGATCCCTTTCTTCAAAAGCACTTATAGTACATGATATTATCACAGAAAATAATCTAGATGTGCTGTGTTTGACAGAAACCTGGCTAAAACCAGACGATTACATTACTTTAAATGAGTCTAGCCCTCAAGGTTACTATTATCGACACGAACCTCGTCAGAAAGGTAAAGGGGGAGGTGTTGCTGTTATCTATAGTAATATCTTTAGTATTACTCAAAAGTCTTTCAAATATATCTCGTTTGAAGTGATGGTGCTCTATGTAACGTTATATAATGTAAGTGACAAATCTCATTTGAAATTTGTGTTGGCTACTGTATACAGGCCACCAGGGCACCATACAGACTTTATCAAAGAATTTGCTGATTTTCTCTCGGAGTTAGTACTGGCTGTGGATAAAGTCCTTATTGTTGGTGATTTTAATATACATGTAGATAATGAAAAAGACGCTTTGGGATTGGCATTAACAGATATTTTAAGCTCTATTGGAGTTAGACAACACGTGTCAGGACCAACTCATTGTCGTAATCATACTCTAGATCTAATATTGTCACATGGAATCGATATTGATGCCGTTGAAATTCTGCAGCAGAGCGATGACGTCTCAGATCATTATCTAGTCTCATGCGTGCTACATTTAACCAAGGCTGCAAAACCGCCTGTCTGCCATAAATATGTTAGAACCATCACTTCCACCACTAAAAACTGCTTTATAAATAATCTTCCTGATCAGTTTCATCAACTTAGCAAACCAGACAGCTTAGAAGAACTCGATGTTGCAACAGAAACTATTGACGCTCTCTTTTCCAACACTCTAGACTCTGTTGCTCCTTTGCGCTTAAAAAAGATTAAGGATATTAGTCCAACGCCATGGTATAACGAGCACACTCGGGCCCTTAAGAGAGCAGCAAGAAAAATGGAGCGCAGCTGGAAGAATTCAAAACTAGAAGTTTTTCGGATTTCATGGAGAGAGAAAATGATGGAGTACAGAAAGGCCATAAAAACCGCTAGATCTGCTTATTTTTCAAATCTTTTAGAAGATAATAAATACAACCCTAAGTATTTATTTAATACAGTGGCTAAATTAACGAGAAATACAGCCTCAACTTCTGATGTTTCCAAACAGCACAGCAGTAATGACTTTATGAACTTCTTTACTTGCAAGATTGACAACATTAGAGAGAAAATTATAGCCATGCAACTGTCTACTACAGTATCACATCAGACAGTGGATTGTAGTATCCCTGAGGAAAAATTCCATTCATTCGCTGCTATAGGAAAGGAAGAATTGTCTAAACTTATTAAATCATCAAAATCAACAACATGTATGTTAGACCCTATACCGACTAAGCTATTGAAAGAGATGCTTCCAGAGGTCATAGATCCTCTTCTTAAGATCATTAATTCATCTTTATTACTAGGTTACGTACCGAAAAATTTTAAGCAGGCTATTATCAAACCTCTTATTAAAAAACCACAACTTGATCCTGGTGAATTAGTCAATTACAGACCGATTTCCAATCTACCTTTTCTGTCAAAAATACTAGAAAAGGCAGTATCATCTCAACTTAGTTCCTACTTGGAAAGAAATGGTATCTGTGAGGATTTCCAGTCAGGATTTAGACCGTACCATAGTACTGAGACTGCTCTCATTAGAGTTACAAATGATTTGCTCTTATCATCAGATCGTGGTTGTATCTCTCTATTAGTGTTACTAGACCTCAGTGCTGCTTTTGACACTATCGACCACAATATTCTTTTGAATAGACTAGAAAATTATGCTGGAATTAGTGGAAATGCATTGGCATGGTTCAAATCATACTTATCTGACCGTTATCAGTTTGTAGTAGTAAACGAAGAGATGTCATTTCGATCACAAGTTAAACATGGAGTACCACAAGGCTCAGTTCTAGGACCGTTGCTTTTCACTCTGTACATGCTACCCTTGGGAGATGTCATTAGGAAGCATGGCATTAGCTTTCACTGTTACGCTGATGATACTCAGCTCTATATTTCCTCGCGCCCTGACGAAACCGACCAATTCTCAAAATTAACAGAATGCGTAGCTGATATAAAAAATTGGATGACTAGTAATTTCCTACTACTAAATTCAGAAAAAACAGAGATTCTAATTATTGGACCAAAAACTTCTGCACATAATAACCTAGAATACTGTCTAACACTTGATGGCTGCTCTGTTAAGTCGTCTTCGTCAGTTAGGAACCTGGGTGTGCTCTTTGATACCAATCTTTCATTTGAATGCCACATTTCTAGCATATGTAAAACCGCATTCTTCCATCTTAAAAACATATCTAAATTGCGACATATGCTCTCAATGACAAATGCGGAACAGCTAGTTCATGCGTTTATGACCTCGAGACTAGATTACTGTAATGCTCTACTGGGTGGTTGCCCTGCTCGCGTGATAAACAAATTACAGCTGGTCCAAAACGCAGCTGCTAGAGTCCTTACTAGAACCAGGAAGTATGAACATATTAGTCCGGTTCTGTCAAAACTGCACTGGCTCCCTATTAAACATCGTATAGATTTTAAAATCTTGCTAATTACTTACAAAGCACTAAATGGCTTAGCTCCCCAGTACCTGAGTGAGCTTTTAATGCATTATAGTCCTTCGCGTCTATTACGATCTCAGAATTCTGGCCAGTTGTTAATACCTAGAATATCAAAATCAACCGCGGGCGATAGATCCTTTTCCTATTTGGCACCTAAACTCTGGAACAATCTTCCTAGCATTGTTCGGGAAGCAGACACACTTTGTCAGTTTAAATCTAGACTAAAAACGCATCTATTTAACCTGGCATACACATGACGCACTATAAACTCTTGTCCTCATATCCGTTAAAGGATTGTTAGGCTGCATAGATCAGGTCAGCCGGAACCGGGAACACTTCCTATAACACCAGATGTACTCGTTACATCGGAAGAAGAATGGCGTCTACGCTAATTTTTTGTCTCTCTGCTTATCCCGAGGTTTACCAATTAACATGATTGGCTGGATCCGGGCTGTGTCCGGGTCGGACGGGGAACCTGTGCCTGTGTGCGGCAGCAGTGTGGCCCTGTGGTGTCGGCGGAGACCGTGTGAACGAGCTCATCCTTTGTGAAGACCTTACCGACTCATCAGCCAGCGGCACATATCCCAACAAACCGTCCCATATCGGCGTCATCAAAAAGATCTTAAATTAGATGGAACTAGATTAAATATTTTGACTGTTGCGATTCCAAATCGGTTTAATGACCTGTAACTCTGCCTGAGTATCGGACAAGTGTTCACTGTTGGCCAGAGGAGAACTGGCCCCCCGACTAAGCCTGGTTTCTCCCAAGGTTTTTTTCTCCATTGGTTGGAGTTTTGGTTCCTTGCCGCTGTTGCCTTTGGCTTGCTTAAGTTGGGGACACTTGCTTGATATTCAGCAGTGTTTTTGATATGCCTGCATTGGCGCCGTTGTATGCGAACTGATCTGAGCCGGACGATTACGTCACTGTTTTCTCCAGTGCTGCTATACCTAAATTACCTAGACTAATAACTATTGATCTTTGCAACGGAATGAATCAATAATATATAGAATAAGCTGCATAATGACACCATTTTCTTATTAATGTAAAGCTGCTTTGCCACAATTTGCATTGTAAAAAGCGCTATATAAATAAAGATGACTTAACACAACTCTTCAACATCTGATTCAGTTCATGAACTAATGGCACTGTGCACACAACTCTTCAACATCTGATTCAGTTCATGAACTAATGGCACTGTGCACACAACTCTTCAACATCTGATTCAGTTCATGAACTAATGGCACTGTGCACACAACTCTTCAACATCTGATTCAGTTCATGAACTAATGGCACTGTGCACACAACTCTTCAACATCTGATTCAGTTCATGAACTAATGGCACTGTGCACACAACTCTTCAACATCCAAACAAGTCTGTTAACCTGTTGTAGTCTCCTGATGCTCCTTTCTCTTCATCCTCTCTCTCCTGCCACCATCCCTATCCGGGGCCAGGCTTGCTTCCTTCTAACGCTAACTATTGTATATATAGATAGTGTTAGTGTGTATATATATATATATATATATGTGTGTGTGTGTGTGTGTGTGTGTTTGTGTGTGTGTAATATTTGCTTTGTGTACTGTGTTACACTGTCTTAGTACATATTGTGCTTTTGTTGGTTTGCTTAAGGTTTGTTGTCCTCTATTGTAAATCTCTTTTGATAAAAGATTTTGCTGGATGATTAAATGCAGCCTAAATGTAATGTAAATTTAAAGTTTATGGTGTTCCATAATTATTGATGAAACTTTATTGATAGAGAGCAATAAACCCACGTTGTAAACAAGAATAGGGGAAACAGCTGTGTGTATGAAAATATTATCAGTTATGAAATATCTGTGGGAAAAGACTGGCCACACATATCTGGCCTACAGTTCTATATTTTACATGTGGGCCAAATAATACACTTCTTAAAGACGGTTCCGGTTGCCATGTTCGGTTCACATGCCTTATGCCAGTGCCGACTGAATGCCAGCTGTGCCGGCTTCATGCCAAATCAGGGCCAGAAGTCTTTGCTACCTGGGAAGTTATGAAATTAGTGTAATTTAAAAGTGACTGAGCTGGAGTCTCTAATGTTACATGATTTCAGATATGAAGATTAAATCAAGTTGAGTGTGAGATTAAATCATGTTGCTGTTGGACTTCAAGCTGTAAAACCACAGGCTACAGTCACCAATACTAAAGTTACTCTTCAAGCTTACAGTCAGAGATTTAGACTCAGAATGACATCAGTGCCATTACATTAACAAAACATTTTTCTCTTGCCATAAGAAATGTGCTTTACAAACACAAAGTTGGAGTAGCCAGAGAAAAACTAATGTTAACATGTCAAAGATCAAGAACCCAACTAAAGCAAACAATGATCACCATAATGGTGACTTCAAATGAAACAAATCATCAACATCTCCATGTCTCTCTTCTGTTCTTGTTTCTCTTTTCTTCAGTGAGTTCACTTATTATCATCATCAGGCGTCACTTAATTAATCACTCAATTGCCTCATTAACTTCAACACTGCTTCAGTGTTACTTTTAAAACTCTGCAGTGTGGACACATCTGCACATTGAGGGGTGTTAATTTAACACTGGGGATTTTATTTATGGATACATCATATATTAATATTTATAACCGCTACAAAGAGCTGTGCAAGAGACATGATTTCAGGTATATAAGCTCCGCCACAACTAGAATCAATTTTCCACTTTCCTTGTGTTTCTCTTTGAAAATGAACTAATAATTAAATAAAGAGCAGGAAGTCAGGAGGATGTTGGTCTGGTGCTCTGTTGTCCTCTGCTGGACAGATCATGGTGTGACAGGAGGCATCACTTTGATTTGATTTGATCTGCGACTGTTCAACTGTTCTGCCTTAAATCCTTAAATTCTCAACTATATTTAATTTTAAGAGAATACTTTAAGTTTAATGATTGCTGTGACTTCATTTGAGATTCAATTACAGGATTGCGTTCTTAAAAAAAAAAGTAATTTTAAATAATCAGGTCAGTGTTAGACTCACCAATCAGAGGGATTCGTTCAGACGTAGAGGGCAGCATGTTATTAACAAGCAGCAGCATCACAGAAATAGACAGCAGTAAAGTCACTTTAAAGCCCACTTTTTTTTCTGCATCTGCCTCTATGAAGAAGGAGATCACATCCAGCACAAGGAAGAAAAATACTGGTACTATAATGTTTACGACATACAGTAGAGGTCTCCTTTTTATGGTGATCTGCCATGAAGAGAGAGAGATAGTAACATTAGCATCACTATGAACTTAAACATTGATAAAATGAAATGAAAAAGTAAAATTAGTCTCTTATTAGTAATAATGAAATTAGAGAGCTTGTTACTAGCAAGAATTGAATTAAAGAGCCAGATATATTGTGAAATAAAACTTATATGGCGATATCATTTCATTTAAATTTTAATGGCGACAAAGATCTTTGATTGGTTAGAATTAAATTTTCATTTTATGGTAGCACTTTACAAATAAGACTCAATAGTTAACATTAAGTGTTAAAAATGAATAATTTAATTTTGTCACATATTTTTCACAAACTCATGATTTTTATTTATTTTTATGATTATAATTTTATTTATATGTTCAATATTGGTTTATATTCCATACCAAGTGCACTGTACCTGATATATCAGCTGATGCATTTGAATCCATTCAAGAGAACCTTCAACTTTAGCACTACTGTTATCTATACTGATGAACTCCCATTCTCCTTCAGCCTGAAAGAACTCCTTTGACTTCATCGTAAACAGTGTCTTATTTGCAGATAACGTAAAAAGTTCAATCTCCTGAGCTGTGGAAACAAACATTAATATTTTATTATTTTATATTGAAGTCAAATAGTTTAGAAGAATAAATCAAGTTTGTTTGTCCAAACTGATTCAGGTGTTTCAGATGGATATTCACCTGTATATGCTGTAGACTGAAGTGTTATTCTGCAGTTTTGGGTGTCGAATGGAAACTTGTAGAGATCCATCTTACAGGCCGTGGTCAGAGCAAAAATTTCAGTTGAGACTGTGAAGCCCATATAGAGCAACATCACGTTTGGAGACTCCTTTGTTCCAAAATCTGTCTTGGCACTAAATGGATAAAATATAATTTAACACTTTAAAGACATGATGATTGGAGACAGCATTATTCAAATCAAATGTAAATCCAAAAGTAGTTTGTGACAAGCAGAAACACAAGAACTACAACTGATTTCCAGCCACAGCCTTAGATGAAATCAGCTGAAGATAAAAGACATCAGATCTCAGCAGAGGAAGATTAAACCACTCCACAAACAGCATTACCAGCTTCACTTATTACTAACCAGATTGACTTTACTTCTGTTAGACTTCTACAAAAATTATTATTGAGAATTATGTGTTTAATTTGAAGTCACTATAACGGTGATTGGTATTTCCATTAATTGGGCTCTTAACTCATATTATACATTTACATTTAGTCATTTAGCAGACGCTTTTATCCAAAGCGACTTACAAGTGAGGAAAACAAACAAGCGATTCTTCATGAATTGGCAAATAACACAGGAAGTGCTCACAATACAAGTTTCATACATTGCTCAGTACCATAAGCTAGAGTAGGAAGGGAAAAGGGAAGGAAGGGGTTTTTTTTTTTTTTTTTTTTATGAGGGGATCAAGTGTTCACGGAAGAGATGAGTTTTCAGCTGTCTCTTGAATATTGCCAGGGATTCTGCATTCCTGATGAAAGTAGGGAGATCATTCCACCAGCAGGGAGCAGTGAAGGAGAATGTTCTGGAGAGTGATTTTGTGCCTCTCTGTGACGGTACCACAAGCCTTCGTTCCTTTAGTGATCGCAGGCTTCTGGTGGGACGCTGGTAGCGTTGTAGCAGTGTGTGGAGGTAGGAAGGTGCAGAGCCTGTGGTGGATCTGTAAGCAAGCATCAGCGCCTTGAACTTGATGCGAGCAGCGAGTGGTAGCCAGTGCAAAGAGATGAAGAGGGGCGTGACGTGGGCTCTCTTAGGCTTGTTGAAGACAAGACGAGCAGCAGCGTTCTGGATCATTTGAAGAGGTTTGATTGCACTTGACCAGCCAGAAGAGCATTGCAGTAATCAAGCCTTGAAATGACCAGGGCCTGGACAAGCAGTTGTGTTACGTGCTCAGTCAGGAAGGGACGGATTTTCCTGATGTTGCGAAGTGCAAATCTGCATGACCGCGCCGTCTTTGAGATGTGGTCTCAAACGAATACGAATACGAATGCCTTTTTTGGCATTTTGGCATTAAAATTAAACATTTTAATCCTCTTCAGCAGATTTTGAGAGATTTGATGTCTTTTTTTATCTTCAGTTGATTTCGTCTGAGGCTGTGGCTGGAAATCTGTTGTAGTTCTTGTTTCTGCTCCTCTCTTTTTCAGTTCTCTTCTTTCCTTCAGTGATTCTGCTTGTTAACAGGCTTATTAAGGCTGAGATGACTCCATATTTAATGTACATATATTTTGTGTCTCAGATAAGGTCCAGTTCTGGTTCATTTCTCTGCTCTTGGCTGACATGTGACTTTGCTTTGACCTGCTTGTGGTCTAGATCTATCAAACAGGAGCAATCCGCCCAAGTTTCATCATTCAACACTGTATGTGGCAGATCATCATTCCACATGTACCAGATAAAACATGTTTACCTTATAGGCAAAATTGCATACTTTTTTATTTGTTTAAAATAACTGAAAAAAACTAAAGAAAACAAAAAAAACCCCAAAACTGTTTGGCCAGTGGAAAAGAATGAGAATAACGCTTATCTCTTTAATTTATGTAAAGTAGGCCTATTTTATACAATTTTTCTTTTACATATATTTTGATGTATTTATTTTAAAACAAGACAATGATACTAAATGATTTTTAGCAATGTAATGTAACGCAAAGAAAATATATTTCCATATATTTATGATCAATATATTAAAATATAATTAATATATTGAAAAATTTACAGAATGAAATATTGAATTTATATATTAAAATACATTAGGAATTGCCACTGTTCATACATTGAAAAATATTTGACAGTAGATTATACTGTTATACTTCAGAATAGTACAGATCCCAAAGATTATATGTTTTCCAAAACACTACTCGAAGTGTGATTCAAAACACCCATGTCACGTGACTGTCACAGTGTGGTTGCGGGAAGGAGCGCACAGAGACAGACGACTTGAATAACGAAGTACTTTTAATATAGTACACACTGGTAACAGACAGGAGAATCCACACTTAACACCATTAATGACGAACAAAGACTGGACTGACACAGAGGGAATAAATACACCAGAGAACAAGAGGATGACAGGTGACAGACATGATTACAAACAGGACACAGCTGACGACGATGGACTAATAACGAGACAGGCACATGGTAAAACAAAACAAAGATCACATTACAGAACAGAACTCAAAACAAGGAACATGTGACTACGGACACGACTAGGAAACAGATAAACAGACAAACATGGACACGATTATGACAGTGACTATGGCTAAATAAAGCTTTGGAGTGTTTCAACAGGTGACATACTTGCAGAATCTGCATTTGATTGACAGGGTCAGGAACAAACCACACAATCGTTTACGCATTATTGTTTACGTCTACCTTTTAAATATATCTTTTTATTATTTAAAAAAAACGTTTTCACGGGTTAATCGATTACAATTACAATTTTAACAATGTTTCAAATGTAATTAATGAGATTTGTTGTATTTTAAATCCAATTTTTGGCATAAAGTTTATCATACTGATTTCAAAGTTAAGGATTCACTAGTTTGAATATACATTGAACCAAACACTGTAATAACATTTTAGCTGATCATTCAATATACTTTATTTTTTTATTTATACAAAACATCCAATGTTTCAGTCGTGACTGCACATTTCCGGTAGTGACAGTATTGTTTTGGTAGCAACAACATCACATTACAGAATTCTACAGAAATCTATGTTTTCCCATCCCGGAAGATGCTTAAAACAATGGCCACCGAAAGATACAACAATGCCAAGGAGAAGATAATGGAGGACCTACAAAAGGCAAAATGTGTTAGCCTTACAGCTGACATGTGGTCTTCCATTAATATGGACAGATACCTTGGTGTAACTTGCCATAACACCAGAGGCAAAGAGGGTAACTGTTGTTCTTGGTGTAAGGAGGTGTTACCAAACTCACACAGCACTGCATCTCATGGAGGCTAAAGTCTTGCTAATGGCTGAGTGGGGAATAACCTCCAAAGTATATGGTGACTGACTGACAATGCATCCAACATGATCATAAGTGTCCAGGGCCCTGATACCTGATACCCGCCCTGCGTGCTCACTTTCAACACAAACCAGCGTTACAATGCGCCAAAATTCCAGCCAATCAGAGATAAGGCTGCTAAATTCTGATTGGCTGGCTTGACAACCAATCACAAGACTCCCTGCATTACAGACCGCGCAAGAAGAAAAATACATGGTTCAATGGCTTGAACACTAACAAAATTCCTTTTAAGACTGTTTAGAAAGTCTTTGACGACTCGACGACAACTTATTTTTAATCAAAATCAAATATTATTATTACATAATGGCGTGTCCCAGTGTTTCTACACCTCAATGAACTGCTAAATTAGTTCTAACTTCTTACGTAAAAAAAAGATCACTAAATTAATAAAAAAAAACCTTAATAAAAATAATCGTTAGAGTAGTCGACTAATCGGAAAAACATAATCATTAGATTAGTCGACAGAAAAACATTAACGTTAGTTGCAGCTCTAGTGCAGAGGTGTTGGGTGCGCTGTGTGAACACAGTGGTTGTTGTAGTTTTAGACTAAATGTGAACATGCATTTACTCATCTCACTTGCACGGAAACATTCAGTATTCATCAAAATGATGAAATGCAATCTCAGAATTTTACACAAACTTGTAATAATTAACTATATTAAATTACACAAATATACTTTATGTATTTAATCTCACTTTATTAACCAAATGTATTTGCTGCTGACCTTCAGTGATCTAATTCAACCATACTAATGAGCAAAAATTACTTAAGATTAGATTTATAAATAAGAGCATTAAACTTCCTTCTCCTATATCCTTTTCTTATTTAATCTAGAATGGCAGCACAGCTGAAAGGCTTGTTTGATCTGCACTCTCTACTGTAAAGGCGTAAATATGAATTTCTTTCCTCTTTAGGCTTATTCATTTCACTTTTGGTATGAAAGGGCCAAAAAATAGAACTTTTTGTTGTTTTTAGAAAAAACAAACAAGCAAGCCCAGCCCATGTGAGAAAAAGTAACGAAAAAGTAATGTAACATTATTTTTCATAAAAAGTCAAGTCAAGTCACCATTATTTATATAGTGCTTTTTACAATGCAAATTGTGGCAAAGCAGCTTTAAGTTAATAATTGGCAAATAATTTTTGGCTGCTCAGCAGCTCCCAAAGAAAATGGTGTCATTGTCCAGCTTATTCTATATATTATTGATTCATTCTGTTGCAAAGATCAGTAGTTATTAGTCTAGTTAATTTATGTATATCAGCACTGCATAAAACAGTGACGTAATCGTCCGGCTCAGTTCAGTTCACATACAGCGGCGCCAATGCAGGCATATCAAAAACACTGCTGAATATCAAGCAAGTGTCCCCAACTTAAGCAAGCCAAAGGCAACAGCGGCAAGGAACCAAAACTCCAACAAATGGAGAAAAAAACCTTGGGAGAAACCAGACTTAGTCGGGGGGCCAGTTCTCCTCTGGCCAACAGTGAACACTTTCCCGGTACTCAGGCAGAGTTTCAGGTAATAAGTCCGATTTGAAATCACAACAGTCAAAATATTTCTATCCAGTTCTATCTAGTTTAAGATCTTTTTGATCACGTCAGTATGGGACGGTTTGTTGGGGATATGTGCCACTGGCTGATGAGTCAGTAAGGCCCTCACAAGGGATGAGCTAGTTCACACAGTCTCCACCAACACCCCAGGGCCACATTGCTGCCGCACACAGGCACAGGTTCCCCGTCCGAGCTGGACACGGCCCGGATCCAGCCAATCACGTTAATTGGTAAACCTCAGGATAAGCAGAGAGACAAAAATTAGCGTAGACGCCATTCTTCTTCTGATGTACTGAGTACATCTGGTGTTATAGGAAGTGTTCCCGGTTCCGGCTGACCTGATCTATGCAGCCTAACAATCCTTTAACAAAAGTCAAAGTCAAGTCAAAGTCAGCTTTATTGTCAATTCTATCATATATACAGCACGTACATACAGAGAATTGAAATTCCGTTTCTCTTAGACCCTCGTTGCTTACAGGTAACATAACAGTAACACAACAGTACAATAACAACATAAAACATAACAATATCAACGAATATGAAGACAAAAATTGATAATGCGTCATGTGTATGCCAGGTTAAATAGATGCGTTTTTAGTCTAGATTTAAACTGACAAAGTGTGTCTGCTTCCCGAACAATGCTAGGAAGATCGTTCCAGAGTTTAGGAGCCAAATAGCAAAAGGATCTACCGCCTGCGGTTTATTTTGATATTCTAGGTATTAACAACTAACAACTAGCCAGAATTCTGAGATCGTAATAGACGTGAAGGACTATAATGCATTAAGAGCTCACTCAGGTACTGGGGAGCTAAGCCATTTAGTGCTTTGTAAGTAATTAGCAAGATTTTAAAATCTATACGATGTTTAATAGGGAGCCAGTGCAGTTTTGACAGAACCGGGCTAATATATTCATATTTCCTGGTTCTAGTAAGGACTCTAGCAGCTGCGTTTTGGACCAACTGTAATTTGTTTATCACGTGAGCAGGGCAACCACCCAGTAGAGCGTTACAGTAATCTAGGTCTCGAGGTCATAAACGCATGAACTAACTGTTCCGCATTTGTCATTGAGAGCAAATGTTGTAATTTAGATATATTTTTAAGATGGAAGAATGCAGTTTATATGCTAGAAATGTGGCTTTCAAATGAAAGATTGGTATCAAAGATCACACCCAGGCTCCTTACTGACGAAGACGACTTAACAGAGCAGCCATCAAGTGACAGTATTATAGGTTATTATGTGCAGAAGTTTTTGGTCCAATAATTAGAATCTCTGTTTTTTTCTGAATTTAGTGGTAGGAAATTACTAGTCATCCAATTTTTTATATCAGCTATGCATTCTGTTAATTTTGAGAATTGATAGGATTTGTCAGGGCACGAGGAAATATAGAGCTGAGTATCATCAGCGTAACAGTGAAAACTAATGCCATGCTTCCTAATGACATCTCCCAAGGGTAGCGTGTACAGAGTGTAAAGCAACGGCCCTAGTACTGAGCCTTGCGGTACTCCATATTTAACTTGTGATCGAAATGACATCTCTTCGTTTACTACTACAAACTGATAACTGTCAGATAAGTGTGATTTGAACCATGCCAATGCAATTCCACTTATACCAACATAATTTTCTAGTCTATTCAAAAGAATATTGTGGTCGATAGTGTCAAAAGCAGCACTGAGGTCTAGTAACACTAATAGAGAGATACAACCACGATCTGATGATAAGAGCAAATCATTTGTAACTCTAATGAGAGTAATCTCAGTACTATGGTACGGGCTAAATCCTGACTGGAAATCCTCACAGATACCATTTCTTTCCAAGTAGGAACACAGTTGCGATGATATTGCCTTTTCTAGTGTTTTTGACAGAAAAGGTAGATTGGAGATCAGCCTGTAATTGCCTAATTCTCTAGATTCAAGTTATGGTTTTTTAATAAGAGGTTTGATAATAGCAAGCTTAAAATTTTTCGGTACCTAACCTAGTGATAAAGATGAATTAATGATCTTAAGAAGAGGATCTATGACCTCTGGAAGCATCTCTTTCAATAGCTTAGTCGGTATAGGGTCTAACATACATGTTGTTGATTTTGATGATTTAACAAGTTTAGACTACAATCAACTGTCTGATGTGATACTGTAGTAGACAGTTGCATGGCTATAATTTTCTCTCTAATGTTGTCAATCTTGCAAAGAAAGAAGTTCATAAAGTCATTACTACTGTGCTGTTTGGAACCTTCAGAAGTTGAAGCTGTATTTCTCGTTAATTTAGCCACTATATTAAATAAGTACTTAGGGTTGTGTTTATTTTCTTCTAAAAGATTTGAAAAATAAGCAGATCTAGCGGCCTTACTGTACTCCATTTCCTCTCTCCATGAAATACGAAAAACTTCTAGTTTTGAATTCTTCCAGCTGCGCTCCATTTTTCTTGCTACTCTCTTAAGGGCCCGAGTGTCCTCGTTAAACCATGGTGTTGGACTAATATCCTCAATTTTTTTTAAGCGCAAAGGAGCGACAGAGTCTAGAGTGTTGGAAAAGAGAGCGTCAATAGTTTCTGTTGCAACATCGAGTTCTTCTAAGGTGTCTGGTTTGCTAAGACGATGGAACTGATCAGGAAGATTATTTATAAAGCAATCTTTTGTGGTAGAAGTGATGGTTCTAACATATTTGTGGCAGAGAGACTGTTTAGCAAACATGTGACTATGATGGCTGGTGTCTCTATTTTCACGTTCCGTGTAATAGAATCGCCAATAACTAGGGCACTTTCAACAGGATTCCCAGTGAGTGCGTCACTGAGTAGGGAGAACCTGTTTGATGTTCTAATCGGAACGGAAGAGCAGTGTTTTTTCCCACGACTAGGCCGCCTCATGGTCACAAAGTTGCCCTGCTGCACGGGCTCTACAGCCGGAACCGAACAATGTATGGAGTTCACTAAGCTAGTTGCATCCAAAACAGTATCTGAAGCCCTTGCATTCTTACTATCCTCAATTAAAGTTTGGATGTGTATCTCTAATTCTGAGATTTTCTCTGTCAGCCTGACTATTTCCCTACATTTATGACTTGTGAATCCCTCGTCGCTGACAGAGAAAGCTATACTATGCATGTGACAGGCAGTGCATGTAACAATGAAAGGAGATGACATAGCTCACCGTGTTCGTAGACTGATCCGACTTACCAGTTGTTTGATGAACTCGTAGAAAAAGGAGAGCGTGACAGAAATGATGGTGGGCACGGATAACAAGTTTACAAACTAGCGCAATGCTAACGCGTTGTGATAGTGATTTAGATTAAAAACTAGCGGTGTCAGATTAATGTGACAGGCAATATTAGACAATATCAGATATATAGTAATGATAAAGTAGACAATAATTAGATTCAAAACAAAGCTATACAGAGCAACAGACACAAACAATTCAGCAGCAAGGCAGACAGGCAAGTGTCCCCAACTTAAGCAAGCCAAAGGCAACAGCAGTAAGGATGCAATTGCAATTAGTGCAATTAGTTACTTTTTTTAGAGAATGTAAGATTTGATTTTCCTGCTAAGATAAAGCTCAGATCAGGCATCCTGCAATAAAGCAATAAAACTCATCTGGAGAGAAGACTTCAAAGGAATAGGACAACGCCCTGTCCAAATTGTCCTCACTCAGCTATGTGACCAGCCCCCCCTCTCTCCCCTCTCCCTTCTCCCCCCTGATTCAAATCACTGAAATTCTCTGAGAATGCATATATACTATGTATTATGTATCTTGTGAATCTATTATTTTCCAATTTCATGTTTGGTATCATTTTAAATGTCTCAGTGCGATTGGTAAAATGGTCTCAGCTTCACAGCAGTCACTAGTATTATGAGAAAGTTTGAAAACTTAGGAGAATTCTGCTATCTTTTCTCTTCAAGCAAACCACCTCCTCTCCCCCGAAGCCAGGTGTGGGGGCAATAAATATTTACAACTCTTTTGTTCTGGTCTGGGTACTTAGGGGAAGAAACACAGCAGCAGGACGGGACATTCTGTAAGCAGAACCCCCGCATAGAGATGGTGAATGTCTTTAAGACTTTCATCCACCATCTCTGTGTGTATGCATAACTTTTAAATACTCTTAGAGAAATCTTTTGAGTAATTAATGTTATGTATTTGTTGTATTTGAATTGGTTTATAATTGTGTAATTATGTAATTGGCATTGAAACATTTTTACCTGATAAATAAATTGTTACATCTTGATTTATTTTGAATTCGTCTGAAATCATTTGATCCCGGTAGATTTATGTGGTTTTCGAGGTTTCCGCATTTCTGGGTGTTAGGATAGATCATACTGAAATCGTAGCATACGGAGCATGAGCACGATGTTAAGGTTTTAGATTTCTGACTATTATGACTTAACATGTTATAGTATTGTGACTAAATCGAATGACACTTTTATGAGAATAAGCATGCGGCGATTCTATAACTTGTGTTTTTTAGTAAACGCTATATCCTCTGTTTTGATTCTAAACTAAACGGAATGTGACGTAAGGCGTGGTTCAGCTGGCCATAAGCCCTTTGAGCGACCCGACGCCCGAATGAAAGGATAATTGAAATTAAGAGAAATCAAAGAAATCAAAGATCTAAATTAATTCATACTTAATTGCGCGATCAGCTATTAATGTTATATCAGGAACATTACCCATTAGAGATCGTTTACAATTGGAGTCAGATTGAGCAAGCAGCTAAAGTAAAACTTAAACTAAAATCATAAAATTAATGTGAACTTAACGCGGGCGCTGAAAAGACATACACGCGTTGTACCTTCGCCAGATCGTCAGATTCCGCCATTGGGCTGACGGGTGGTCTTACAAGAACAACGCAATATTGTAATGCATTAGTTTTAAAAGTAACTATCCCCAAAACTAATTACCACACAATACAACATTCATGAAGTAAAATCACTAAACGCATTACTTCCGCTGGGGAAAAATAGAGGGAAATGTATAATGAATGTAGCCATTCCTTTCACTCATACTGGCCATTTTCCTTATTGTAAATTGTAACCGACCATAACTTGTTTGGTTAACGTTTTCACTCGGGTTAGCTAGTTAAAGCTAGTTAAATAAATATTATTACTATTATGTAATATAGTTGCCTAGACAACCTGTACAACAAAACAATAACAGACTTAACAACATAATATAAATACTTTTCATTGATTAATGTACAAAAGCCAGCAATTTTCAATAAAAATAAAAAACAAAATAATAAATAAAGTTAAAACTTTAGTCATTATTGTAGCTCTTCTATTGAGTTGAGTTGATTCAAATTTGAGCTCACGCATATAGAATGTGCTCGTCTGGTGTGCTATACATGTGTTGTCCGAGACGCTGCGCTTAGCTTCTCGTCCGGTCTGTACGCATCAAATGGTTAAGTATTAAGTTTGTAAATTACTAACGAAAGTTATTATAGTGTTATAATTTTTTCTTGTTTGTTTTGTTTTGTTTGTGTGTGATTAGACAGGGTTTAGTATCTGCTGGTTAAATGAAAATATTAATTTGTCTGTGAATCTGTCTAATTACTTTAACATTTATAAAGTATATCTTCAGTTTTTGTGTTGTGACAGACGAGAGTTAATCGTGATCACTGTCTGAACAAACGAATATAGATTACAAAATGATTATGTGAACAATCACTCCTAAAGATCTGATTTGACAGAAAAAAAGGTAATTAATGTGCAGTGTGAACCAAACCTTTGAATCTGTTTAATCATTTCCTGTCATTTCCGTTGTCATATCATTACCCTTATTTCATTCATCATTTTGCAATCTTTCAGATCTGTCATTAAAAGGCAAAAACAGCCAAAATAAAAGGTTCTGATAAAAGTATTTTTTATACCTTTCAATTATACCAATGTCTGGAATCCACAACACATTTTTTGGAGCGGAAAATGTTTCAATGTCACAGTAGTCTTGAGGATCCCAGCTCATATTGAAATTTGGCCAAGCCTGGAAAGTTATATGAAGTTCAGAATGATTATAAGATGATACTGTATGCTTGTAAATTAAATAAAACCTTTGATCATGTGACAAAATTCTGTAAATTCAGTAAAATTTTGTGAAATAAGAACGAAATAGGTTTTTGAAACACTTACAGTTATCATTTTGACCTGTGTCGTGAGGCTCTGGGCTTTTTCATTCTGCAGATAAAAAGAAGTGTTGAGATGGTACTACAACTGCTTGACATCCCATAATGAACTGAATGAGAAGATAAATCACGCTGAACTCATACCACATTTGTGATGGAGGTCACATATAGGTCCACATAAATGTTTGCAGGGTTGTTGGCATAGTAGGAGTTATATTTGTAGTTGAACATCAAGGGACATATATTGGAATTCTGAGAGTCCTTCTTGTCCAAGCCGAGATCTTCCCAAAGTTGATTTCTAGCTTCTGAAGCAGTGCAGTCTTTAGTATCAGACACCCGCCCTGTGCATATGAGACATTCAGTAATATAGAAGCATATATTCTCCAAGCACACAGTGAAAGAGAATTTCATGTTTAAACATTCATCGTTCTAAATTTCATACTCTTGTCAGATATACAAAAAAAAAAACAGACTATTGCTCTTAGGGGGTCATCAAAATGTTCTTGACATTTACACAAATAAGAGCTTAATCTACAATAAAAAAAAAAACATATTGCAAGTTTCAACTCCCTAGTTTAAGATATAAATTACTGTTTTCTTCCCTTTTGAAACACCTGTCACAACACACCCCTTAACATGTGTCATTGTCCACCGTCAACGTCTGTCCATCAATCACAAGAGCACAGCAGCCCCATACGGTAAAAAAATATATTTTGATATTTACTACACTCGTTACCTGTTATTTTAAAATGAAGAAATCGTCACATGCTCAGAGATGCAAAAGCAGTCTCCGATTCGTGCACGAACTGATACTTTTCAATCATCCTGTTAAATCAGTTCACAAATCACATCAAACAATTCATTCACGAATTGGACTGATATTGCAGCTGTTCTCGAGTCAACAGCTCACTGATTCAATGATCTGTTCAGTGCGAGTCTCCAGTGAACGGATTTACAAATTTGACTGAAAATTAGCCAAGAACTGGGAGATCCTCTGAGTGCACGACTGATGGCGAAAAGTAAGTCAGACTAGTAATGTGGAATTTTAGGCTTAATTATTGTAACTGAAACTCATATTCAGGTCACAATAACTGTCAGTTATTTGTGGACTAAATCTGTTGTAAAGGGCAATCTGTTTAAACCCACTGAAAAGCTTTAATGCAGACATGTCCACACCAGTGTCTACAGATCGCGATCTCGATTAAACAGTTTTAGATCAAATTTTAAAACTAACTTCGCGCTTCAAATAACGGTTCTATCGATTACGTCGTTGTGGCACTAGGTGGCGATAAGTGACCGTTAAACTATAATGATTCATTGAAAGGATTTGTTCAAAGACATAGATTCATCCAGTAATGAAACAAGTGAAGTAGTTATGAGTGAGTCATTGAATCATTCATTCAAAACCATTTTTTAACCATTTTTTTTTTTTTAAATAGACTGCAGCAATTAATATTTTATCCCCTAGTAAACAATTATATTATTTTGTTTAGTTGTCTGTTCAGAATCGTGGGAGAATTATAATCTGTATTTGAGATAAAAAAAAATAATCTTGATTCTCATTTGATCTAGAAGTGTACGAATTTAACACATATTAAAAAATAATATTGTTTGTCAACAATATTATTATTATAATATTGTTTGTCACACTACATATTACGTATCTGTATCCACTAATCGTCCATCCATACCAACTAGTGCTGGCTGTTTGACAATTAAAAATCATTCTGTTACATGTCTGCCTGTTCTGCACTGATTTGTTTCTACACTCAAAAAAATATTTCAGTCTAAACATAAGTTTTATGTAATTTAATTACATAGCAATTTTCCATCCATTTGGATTACATAGGTTTAACATAAACAAACTAATAAACCTAATGTGATTCATATTTGTCAGTCATATGTAAATGAAATAGGTAAGATTTATGTAAAAGTTCACAGGTTAATGAACACTGTTTAGTGGTGATGTGTGTGTGCACTACTGAGTTAAAGTACCATTAGTTATAACTCAGTAGTGCACACACACATCACCACTAAACAGTGTTCATTCATTCAACGGAGAAGACATCAATTGCAGCTTTAGCACCACCGGACCAAACTCAGGACTTTCTACTACAACCGTACATTTGGGCGCTCTTCCATCTCTGAGGCAGAATGCAAGTATCGTCCGATATACTAAATTGCTGCTAGTTAGTTAAAGTTGTGAACCTCCTTTGTTAACAAAGGAGCTTTGTAATAGATTCTAATGATTCCTAATGATTCCTTCCAGGTTGTTGACTTAACGCCATTTCCTGTTCCCACTTCTGGTTTCACTCTCACTTCTCCCTTTACCTATGTATGTGTGATTTGTATGTGTGTATGTGTTCGTGATTTAGTTAATAAAACTTGTGCACAATACATATTTGGTTCTGACTTCCTGTCTGCTGGATAAATTGTCACTTAAATGATTTTGATTCTTTTACATGCTCTGTAGCACTAGAAATGGTAAGAAAGATTTATTTTTCGGTGTCAATGGAGTCTTTTCTTAGAATCAATTAATAATCAATACTGAGTGTTCACAGGATGAACTGATTGATTGATTGATTGATTGATTGTAATTTTAATGTAGCTACATTAAGTTAAGCTGATTAACTGATTCAAATATTCATAATTAATCATATATAATAATAATAATGTAATATAATTATTAATATTTCCCCTTTGAGCTAATTTGCTACACTGTGCATTCTTTTTCTTCTCCAACCCTAAAGATCTCTCGATTATTTTAGTGTTAACATGGCACCGGTCCAGATGTTCCCTTTCAGCCAGTCATGTTCAACATACGTCAGAAGTGAACTGACGAATTGGGATGTCACATGAGAGCCCCATCACAAACTAAATGATCCAGTGGACATTGGCGTGCAAGCTTTGCGTGACGCGATCCGCCCCCGGCAGCATTTGTGGATAGATCATGTTCTCATTGATGTTGAGGTCGAGGCTTGTTTACCTTGGTTCTCAAGAACAAGCCCCCATCCCTATGCCCTGATCTAGTGCTTTCTCTGGTGACATCGGCTGATGAGCAGATGCCGATCGCAGCATCGGAAGGTGGGCAGATGTCGATCGCAGGATCGGAAGGTGGGTTTGAGTCCTCTGGATAAAACCTCCACCGTACCCTGAACCCTCCCAGCTGGACGGTTGGTTTCTTGGGGCAGCTCACGCTGGTTCTCAGTGTCCTGGATGGTTACGTGTTACACGGTAAATGGTTTAGGGTTATGCGGAGATCCCCACAGTTGATGCAGCTGTGTCCAACGGCTGCCAATTGGCAGGGTAATCCGCACCTCCCGTCCAAGGCCTGTAAGTTCTCATCCAACCTAACGGACAAGGCTTACAAGGCCTGTGGACAGGCTGCCTCTGCCCTTCATGTCATGGCATTGCTGCAGGTCTACCAGGCCAAGGCACTCCGTGACATGCACCAGGGTGGGCTTGATCAACAGCTTGTGGAAGAGGAGCACACCGACCTCGCCCTGCGATGGACACTTTGCTGAGCGCAGGCCACTGCTCGTCTCCTCAGCAAAAAACAGAGTGCGAGCGCTCCCGCTTCCACATGTATACCCGCTCTCGGGAGCGTGTCGCATCACGCAAAGCTCGCACGCCAATGACCATTGGCTCTTTTAGTTTATACTCAAAGGTGATACGGCTCTCATGCGATATCCCAATTTGTCAGATCACTTCTGATGTATGTCTCCTTTCCCTCCTTCAGGGAATGAGGGTTACATACGTAACCATGTTTTTTTCAAGTGCTATTTCAATTGCACTTGACTATTATGTTCTTGTCCTTTTCTATGAAAATAATGGGAATAGCTATGTCCATCCCACAAGAATCCGTCTCTGCAGTCATCTCAACCATCGAATTCCAGCAGCAGGAAATACACATACTATTTTACCGGCAGATTCTGAACACGCAAGACTGTATTCTTCATCTTCGAAACATAAGTGAAAATATTTTAATGAAATCTGAAAGCTTTCTGTCCCTCGATTTACAGTTCATGCAACTAACACTTTGACGCTTACAAAATTTCATAAAGAGATTGTTAAACTGATCCATATGAATTGATCAGTTTGGTCCAAATTTTCTGGAGAGATGCGGTCGCTTAATACAATATACAGATTGAGTTTAGACATTTATTCACATATGAACAGTAATTAGCAAACAAATGGAAGCTCAACTGCATGTTTGATGCATGACAACAAACCTCATTGGTTCTTGTAGAACAAATATTCAATTGTTAATAGACTATATTCAGAAAAAGCCTATATCTGTTCATCGTAGGCTATAGTGATCGAGTTTATTCAGAAAATTTGAACTAAACCACTCGATTTATATGCATTAGATTTACGATCTCTTTATGAACTTTTGTTTTAAACATCAAATTGGCAGTTGCGTAGACTGTCAATGGAGGGACAGAAAGCTCTCGTATTATATTTCATTAAATTATCTTTATTTGTGTTTTGAAGATGAACGAAAGTCTTAACGGATTTGGAACGACATGAGGGTGAGTAAATGATGACATTTTTCATTTTTGGGTGAACTAACCCCTTATGCAAATAAAGTGTCTGACTTAATGAGCTCATGTCAGCATGATGAATATGTCATGATAAAAACAAATAATGCTGTAACTTACAATATATACATGATAATATTTTAAAGATTTCAAAATACTTTCAAAAATTCAAAAACGTTAGGAAGTCAGACAGTGACTATAGCCAGGGACATGCTTAATGACTGTAAGGCCGATTATGAATGTAATTTGATACTTTTTGACTGATAGTGCCCAAACGCGCTGAGATAGAGCCAGTTGCGTTCAGCTGGTGTTTAAAATCTCTGAGTATTTAAATCTGCTTCAGTCAAAGGAAATAGTTTTAAGTGTGTTGAGTTCAGTCTTAGAATGTTTCAGCTAGTCATTCAGTGTGTCCCCAGATTGAAGGAGTCAGCAGTGAGGGAAGTAATCATTAAAAATAATCATAAAAATTAAAAAGTTCCATAAAAGGTGTAATTTCATCTTAATGTAATGTCCACTGCCAGTCAAAGATATTTAGATTTGGAAGATGTTGTAAAATGTAATTTTTTCCTTTGACAGAAAATTTTCACCATAATTTCTCCATTCTTCAGTGACACATGATCCTTCAGAAAGTATTCTAATATGTTGAATTGATGCTCAAACATTTCTTTTGAAATGTGCTGCTTCATATTTTAGTTTTCTTGGACAGCAAATCAGCATATTAGAATGATTTCTGAAGGATCATGTGAAACTCAAGAACTGAAGACACTGAAGTAGTGATGCTGAAAATTCAGCTTTGATCACAGGAATAAATTACAGTTTAAAATATATTAAAATTTAAAAAAAAGTTAATAGTAAAACTATTTTACAATATTAAAGTAAAAATACTTCACAATATTATTATTTCACTGTATTTTTTGATCAAATCAGCCTTGGTGGGTAGAAAAGACTTCTTTCAGGTGACAGTGTAGCGTAGGATGAAGAAGAGCAGGAACATGCAAGTTAGACATGGTTTCCTCATACCCTTCTAACAAAAAACAATAAACCTAACTACAATAACTACTACAATAACATGTCATTTTTCAGCTTCCAGTTTGCAAAAATCCAAAGTGAATATATAGAGACCAGAATTTGGTGGCGGTTACATGAATTCCTTAAGAGCAGTAGTTAAAAATTCAAACCTTGATTATTCAAAAAATCCACATTCAAACCAAAATATCTGACTTCCTGTTGGTCGAAGTTAATGACTGTAAATTAGAAACTTGTCCGGCTTAATGAGAACAAATTTTATACAGTTTTGCAATATCCTGGAGAAACCACTATGTGTCGTTCTTACCTTGAGAGGTATTTGAAGAAAATGTCTGATGCAGGAGGGATCGGGTGGCAGACGGGTGATCTGTTGCTGTAACTGCTGCAAACGGAGAGAAAATGTGTTAATTTTAACTCAATTCAAGTAGTAGTCAGATTTATATTCTATATACTGTACTTAAAGTATGTTTGTCGTAAACTAAATTTATATTATTTCTGTTAAAATACATTTTTTGGGCGTGTCTTTTTATCTTACACCTTTAACCCTTTTAAGCCCACAGGAACATCCTGTAGAGTTCACACTACAAAGAGTAAGAGTCACATTGACTCTGTGTTGCTCATTTGTTGTGGCAAATAAATAAATAAAACGGTGATCAATTAGATGGCAGAGCTACTATAATCAATAAATAATAAAATAAATAAATGCATAAAACGCCATATAACCAGAGGTTAGACACTGGAATAGATCAGCGTAACAGAAGAATCCATGATGATTATGGCATCATCTTAAACCAAAAACAAACAAACAAAAACAATTTATTCTTGGCCTCGTCTTGCCATAACACACATGATTTATTAAAATAAAATAAATAAACAGCTATAACAAAACTGATGTTATAGAGTCAAGAGTCAAGAGCCCAACTAAAGCAAACACTGATCTCCATAATAAAGGGCTTTAAGGCTGTGGCTGGAAGTCAGTTGTAGTCCCCGATCTCAAATCATAGATATATAACATGTTTGATATTTACGACTCTTGATCGGGCTGCCTCTGATGTGATACCCGCGATAGCCAATAACAGTGAGCAAGCGTCACCTACCAGATGTTGTGTGCTTCTGTAGCTGAAATTTGGCAACCACAAACATGCCAATTAATGTTTGATCACATATATATATATATATATATATATATATATATATATATATATATATATATATATATATACAGTGTACGGAAAGTATTCAGACCCCCTTACATTTTTCTCTCTTTGTTATATTGCAGCCATTTGCTAAAATCATTTAAGTTCATTTTTCCCCTCATTAATGTACACACAGCACCCCATATTGACAGAAAAACACAGAATTCTTGACGTTTTTGCAGATTTATTAAAAAAGAAAAACTGAAATATCACATGGTCCTAAGTATTCAGACCCTTTGCTCAGTATTTAGTAGAAGCACCTTTTGATCTAATACAGCCATGAGTGTTTTTGGGAAAGATGCAAAAAAAAGTTTTTCACAACTGGATTAGGGGATCCTCTGCCATTCCTCCTTGCAGATCCTCTCCAGTTCTGTCAGGTTGGATGGTAAACTTTGGTGGACAGCCATTTTTAGGTCTCTCCAGAGATGCTCAATTGGGTTTAAGTCAGGGCTCTGGCTGGGCCATTCAAGAACAGTCATGGCGTTGTTGTGAAGCCACTCCTTCGTTATTTTAGCTGTGTGCTTAGGGTCATTGTCTTGTTGGAAGGTAAACCTTCGGCCCAGTCTGAGATCCTGAGCACTCTGGAGAAGGTTTTCGTCCAGGATATCCCTGTACTTGGCCGCATTAATTTTTTCCTCAATTGCAACTAGTCGTCCGGTCCCTGCAGCTGAAAAACACCCCCACAGCGTGATGCTGCCATCACCATGCTTCACTGTTGGGACTATATTGGACAGATGATGAGCAGTGCCTGGTTTTCTCCACACATACCGCTTAGAATTAAGGCCAAAAAGTTCTATCTTGGTCTCATCATTATCATCCCTCACCATTAGGCCACGACTAGCCACAATTTCATATGTGCTTCACGACGCAATCATGCAGAGACGTTCCCACAGCATTTCGACGCAGCATCTCGTCCCCTACTCAGGGAACTAAGATTACATACATAACTGAGACGTTTTTTCTGCAGAACAATAATTGAATCTTTGATGATGGAATAAGTGCAATTCACTTTTATTCCACAAGGTGGCAATGTCTGATACACAATTATAAAGTGACGTTTCATTCAAACAGAAAACAAAAGAATTGGAAGTATCAGCAAAACTTGAAATGGCTGAGAGATTTACTGCAGAGAAGTACTGAACGCAATCAAATATGTGTGTTACTGTCACTTGATGATGGATCTGGTGAAGCTGTCAGCTATCAAAATATTGATTTTGAAGATGTTGAAAATGATAGTTTTGAGAATATGTTTGAGATCAGGAATGGGCTCATATTTGCCATCTCAAACATATTCTCAAAATTATCATTTGCTGAATGTACTGGGAAATGAGCTCTGACGAGGACAGCATAAAACTTCTGTTAAAACTGAATCCTTCCAAGCTCCGAAAGATAACAAAATATACTTTATTTTATTCTCCTGTAATTGCCACTCTAATATCAGGAGTTTTATATTATTATGACAGGTAGAGATCCATCTGTGTTAGATATAGATCAGGTCGCTAAAGACCTGAATATGTAAGAATGATTGCCGAAACATTCATGCATTTAAGGCTTTATATATTTGTTTTTTATGCTGTATTATAATTACACTGGGTCTTTAACTAAGGAAAGTTTGTAATCTACAGTAAATTTACACATCCTTCCTGACTCTCTAAATAAATGTAATGTTATAATAATAATAATAATAAGCTACATTTTATATAGTGCTTTTCTGGGTTTTCAAAGCGCTTTACAGAAAAGGGGGAATCTCCTCAACCACCAACAATCTTCTTTTATTTTCAGTTGATGTTATGCTTTGTGGCTTTAAGTTAGTTGTAGTTGTCTTTCATTTTCTGAGAGTGCAAGCGAGATGTTGAACCAACATGACTTTTTAACATTGATTTATGACATTATTTCAGTATTAACAGTGATGTTCATTCAATGCAGTTAACATTGATGCATTAACATTCAGTGTTTTAACATTTCAAATTGACAAAACACCATTGGGATTATTAACAGACAACAAAGAATGAACAATTACTATAAATTATCTAGATCAGTGTTTTCTAACCCTGTTCCTGGAGCCACACCATCCACTACCAGGAGCTACACATTTCTGAACTCTTCCCAAAACTCTTCCCTGTTGTCAAGAGCCCAATTTATGCAAGCACTCATGTTCATCATGGTGCCATCAAACCAACTATTATTTTCAATAAAACATCTAAACCTCTTAATTTTCAATAAGAGGTTCTGTAGAGAAATGACAGAAATTAAGTCAAACTGGTTGGTAATAAATGATGTGGTAAAGCTGTTTGTGGAGTTGTTTAATCAGATCTTGAGAGACTGTAAGTCTTTTATCTACAGTTGAGTTCATCTAAGGCTGTGGCTGAAGCTGTAGTTTCTGTTCTTGTTTTTCCTCTTTCTTTCAGTGATTCTGCTTGTTATCCGCAGCTATCAATGATGCTCATTCATCACTCATTAATCACCTAATTATCTCATTAACATGTTTCATTGTTACATGTTAGCAGCCTGTAGGGCTAACCCATGTGGGAGCTACATGGAAACTAAAGTCAAAAACTGCTGGGCCCCAGTTAGACAGCCCAGGTAAAACCCATTTGGGGCCCACATAGAAGGCTGTGTGTCTGTTTCAACTCATCAGCTCATTAGTAGATACTCCATAACCAGAAATATGTGGGTCAGATAAGGGAGACATCCAAAATGTTAAGTGTTGGTGTGCCTCCAGGAGCAAGATTGGGAAACATTGATGTAGATCAGGGGTGGCAAACTCTAGTCCTGGAGAGCCTCAGTCCTGCAGAGTTTGATAAAAACTCCCCTGCCTAAAGCTTTCTAGTAACCTTTCAGGTTCCTTGTTTAACATTGTTCAGGTTTGTTTGATCAGGGTTGAAGCTGAACTGTGGCTCTCCAGGTTTGCCACACCTGATGTAGATTAACAAGTGCTGTAAAAATGTTGTTAATTGTTGTCATTTGTGATGCCTAATGCATTAACTAAAGTTAACAAATTGAACCTTATTGTAAAGTGTTATCATTAAACAATATTTACTTACCCAATGAGACGAGAAAAAATATTAGCCAGTGTAGATGCATGTTCAGTAGTGAAAAAAATCTGTGTCTGAGATCCGTCTGCTGTAGGATGAGGATTCACTCTTAAACAGATGTCAGTCATTTGGTCACATTTATACACTGTGAGTGAGCAACAAATTCTCACTCCTCTCCAGAGGTGGAGCCAGGATCTTTTCATTTTTGCTTTTGACTTTTGGTTTCACTTTATTTTGATGGTCCCTTTAATACATTCTGTTGACTAGAAGTAACACATTTCATGTCTAACTCTCATTGCAGTGTATTAATAGACTGGCAGGATTAGGGTTTGAATAAGTTGACATGTAGTTGCAAAGTTGCTTATAGTCAACAGAATGTTTAAAAGGGACCATCAAAATAAAGTGTTACCAGACTTTTATTGCATTAAGCAGTTTTCCTGAACATTTAACATGTTTCTGTTAGATGTTAATTATATGGGCTCACTTGGGTCGCAAATTGGGTCCCATATGGGTCCTATGGGGGCTAATAGTGTGGCCGAGGTGGGCTACACACAAAACTCTTTGGGGCCCACATGGATGATCACACTGGAAAAAAATAGTTAAAAACAGACTGCCTTATATTGGCAAACTGCCATTTAAGCTTATAAACTCTCACATTTATCATGTCTGTTCCCCAGAAAGATTAGTTCACCTCTCGTGTCTTCAGGTTTGAGTCGTTCCATCGTCAGTGTCTGAACTGGGCCGTGACAGCCATAGACATTTTGTCATTTGTATCTTTTTATACAAATATTAGAGACCAATATGTCCAGTGTTCAAGAGAAATCAATTATAATACTAAATTAAAAAAAAAAAAATAACTACACACTTACTTGTAAGGAAGTTTGTGAATAAACTAGTTTCTGTATCCAATATGGCTGTCACGTAATCAAGCTAATCATTTCTAAAAGATTATTTAAAAAGTAACTTCTAAAAGCAAAATGGCCTAATTTTATTTTACTTGTTTTGTTTAGGTAGATGTCATCTTTCTATGCATTTTATCTGATCATTATTAAGACATTATCATTATTTTTATGTACAGGGGTGTTGTTATGTACGATGTTTTATGTACTCACAAGGTTGGGGAGTAACAAAATATAAGTAACTTAGTTACGTATTTAAAATACAAAATGTGAGTAACTGTATTTCATTACAGTTTCATTTTAAATGGGTGGTAATCAGATTACAGTTACATCTGAAAAGTGTTTTAGATTACCAAAGTGATTACTTTGAGTTTTAATGTCATCTAAACAGCAATTGGTGATTCTCTGACTCTGACCGTCAGAAAAAGCAGAGTTCAGTTTCATCAACATTTAAATACTTTTAAGAGGGATCATAAAAATGTTGTGATTTTTATTTAGTTTTGTCCTGAACAATACAAAACGACTGAATTTATAAAAAAAACTGTCAACTGAACTGTCCTGTCATGACCTGATGATCCACGACTGTTTTCATGTTTTGTTGTTTGTGAGTCATTTTATAATTCACTCATCACTGCTACTTTTTCCTCCAAATTTGTTTTTTTTCCCTCACAATTGTGAGTTTGCATTTCACAATTCTGACTTCTTTTTCTCAGAATTGTGAGATTTAAACTCACAATTGCAAGTACTAAAGTCAGAATTGGGAGATATAAACTTGCAATACCGACCTTTTTTCTTGCGATTGTGAATGTAGTATGTGAGTTTATATCTCATAATTCTGACTTTTCTGAATATTGCGAGTTTATATCTCATAATTCTGACTTTTCTCAATATTGTGAGTTTATATCTCATAATTCTGACTTTTCTCAATATTGTGAGTTTATATCTCATAATTCTGACTTTATAATTCACAATTATGTTAATATCACACTATCACAATAACTTCATATTACACAATTCTGAGGGAAAAAGTCAGAACTGTGAGATAAAAACTTGCCATTGCCTTTTTGTGTTTGTTCCACACTTATTAGTATTCCAAAGTATTCTAAAGTATTTAGATTAAGTTACTAAACTTGAGTAATGTAACGAAACACGTTACAAACGTTACGTTATCCCCGGTACAACCGGAGATTTTAAATATTTTTTTTTTCATTTCATTGCTGTTCAGGTGAAAGAAAAATTAAAATGATTTTTTCATGAGCTTTTCTATACACTGAAATGCCTTTGGCATAAATGCATATCATGCTGCTTAGCAGGTCTGAATTCTTTCTACTGTCTTTTTCCTCTGAACTGTAAGGGAATGAAAAAAAATATATATATCATATTTTAAATACCTTTTTTTTTGCCAGAGACAGCACAAACTGTAAGATACTTTAATGACAGGAGGAGACAGACATAACTTTGGGAACTTTCATTGTACTCAAGGCAGCATGGAACATATATCTTTACTTGGCAAGTAGCAGAAATTCCACTGTGAAAAAAAAGCATATTAAACCCCCGGGGGAAAAACATGAATGTCCTGCCCCAAAAATGGCTGTTTGAACACCCAGCTTCCAAGCACCTTAGTCTGAATCAAGGCTTCTGCAGCACCGCAGACTTTGCCATTGAATTTCGGACCCACGCGGCAGGAAGAGGATGAAACAATGAGGAATTGATGGTCTGCTTTCAGGCAGGGCTGTCCAAGCCCCTGCAATTTCCTGGATCTGTCCTTGGCTAATGAACTTGGGTACCCTACCTAGCTTCTTCCACATCCTCAGGCAGTTACGGCCTTGGATGGCAGACCCCTGGAACCAGGCAGAGTAACAGAGGCCACTCAGTCCCTACGGCTTACCATTCATCAACATCAGCAGAAGGAGACCTTTTATCTTATTGACGCTCCAGAGTGTCCAGTTATCCTGGGCCACCCCTGCTTCTGCAGACATAATCCCTGCATTGACTGATCTGCTGGCACCATTCTGAGCTGGGGCTTCACTTGCCATCTCACCTGCCTGAAGTCCTCAGTCCTTAGTTCCAAGTTCCAAGAGTCTGTCAACCTGTCTCAAGTCCCTAGTTCCTATCATCAGTTCAAGGCAGGGTTCAGCAAGTCCCGGGCCACCTCCTTACCACCTCACCGCCACCATTGAGTTTCTCCCAGGCTCTTGTCCTCCCAGGGGTCGGATCTTCTCTTTGTCAGCTCCCAAGCGCACAGCTATAGATACCTACATAAAAGAGTCCTTAGCAGCCCGCATCATCCATGCCTCCACTTCCTTGGCTGGGGCGGGCTTCTTTTTTGGGGAAGAAGGACGGGGGTCTTAGACTTTGTAGAGATAGATGGTGGAGATAGATGCCTCTGAGGTGGGTGTAGGAGCCATCTTGTCACAAAGATGTGAGGGTGGAAAGCTACACCCTTGCGCCTTCATGTCTTGCCACCTGTCGGGTGTGGAACGCAGTTACCACTTGGGGGATCGAGAGTTACTGGTGGTGAAACTTGCCTTGGAGGAGTGCCACCATTGGCTTGAGGGGGCTCAGCATCCTTTCCAGGTTTTCACGGACCACAAGAACCTGGAGTATCTCCAACAGGCTAAGCGGATGAATCTTCTGCAGGCCCGATGGTCCTTGTTGTTTAATTGATTCCAGTTTCTCCTGTTTTACAGACCCAGGACCAAGAATGTCTAGCTGGATAGCCCGCCTGAGCCTACTCTACTGAGACACAGGAGAAGCCGGTGGTATCGAGAGGAGGGTAAGAGAGGCCCAAGCCCTGGAGCTGGACCCAAGGGGGGTCCCACAGGATGCCTGAACATCCCTCAATCTTCCCGAGCCCGGGTCTTTCTATTGGGTCATGAGTCCCCCTTAATGTGCCATCCGGGAATTGCTCGACCACTTGACTTCCTCCAGCAGTGGTTTTGGTGACTGTCCATCAAAAAGGACGTTAAAGTTTATGTAGAGGCCTGTCCCATGTGCAGCCAGGGAAAGCCTACAAGTCAGCGACCTCTAGGGCTGCTCCATCCCTTACTTGGTCCCCATTGGCCTTGGTCGCACCTTTCTCTTGACTTTGTCACGGGACTCCCACCATCCCAGGGAAACACATCATCCTGGTAGTTTTGGACCGGTTATCTAAGGCCACATGGTTCATTCCCCTTCCCAAATTGTCTTCGGTCAAAGAGGTTAAAAATTAATTAATCTTTTATCTAACATGTACAAACACAAGCAATACATTTGTCACTGTATTTGTTCATATTTGTTAATATTAGTTAATAAAAATACAGCTGTATTTGTTATAGTTTGATCATGTTACTTCACAGTGCATTAATTAATGTTAATAAATACAACTCTTGATTTTAATGTATTAGTAAATGTTGAAATCAACATTAACAAAGATTAATAAATGCTGTAGAAGTGCAGTTCATTATTGGTTCATGTGCACTATCATAGTTAACTAATTTTAACAAATGAACCTTATTGTAAAATGTTACCATAAGTAAAGCCCACTTCGGCCCCATTATTAGCAATCATTTGCAACCCATGTGAGCCAATATAATGGCCAAAAAATCTAAATGATCCCCTCTTAGTGCCCACCATGGACCCATCATGGGCTAACATACATGGGGCCCATGTGGGGCTGATGGACACATTTCTATGGGCCCCATCTGGGTTGCCCAAGCAAGTCCCAAGTGACAGCCCATCAAAAACCGACATGGGGCCCAAATGGACATGTTGGATGGGACAGTATGGCTCAGTATAACTGTAAAAGTGTTTGCAGGCTTTTGTAACTAATTGGCACAACACCCAAAGAAGCCAAAATGGTGGGCACTGTGGAAGTGGGCATCAGGGGGTGAATGAGTCTGATGTGTTGACCGTGTGGTACAATAAACAGGGGTCTTACCATGGCCAAGGCTGCCAAATTGGCTCAACCTATCTGAAAAGATCAACTGTTAATCACATCAAACTGCAGGATATGCACATTTCATTTAGAGTCAAATAGAAAACAATAAATACATCACTGGTGAAAATAGCAGCAAAAGTCTGACTGAATTTGTAAATTAAACAAGTGGATAAATGAATACTCATTTCATGAGCCTTTGGCATAAATGAATATCATGCTGCTTAGCAGGTCTGAATTCTTTCTACTATCTTTTTCCTCTGAACTGAAAAGGAATGAAAAGAAATAGTTGAAACTTCCTTTTTACAGGTTTTTTCTGCAAACAGCACAAACTGTAAAATTCTTGAATGACAGGAGGAGACATTCGAAACTTTGGGAACTTTTACTGAACTCAAGGCAGCATGGAACATATATCTTTACTCGGCCAGTGGCGGAAATCACACTGTGAAAAAAAAAAAAATACACATTCACCCCCGGGGGAAAAACATGAATGTCCTGCAAGCCTTTGCCTCTTAAAGGACCCTCACCATTGCAATAGTCAGTCAATACACTACAAGAACAATGTAATACTAAATGAGTTAAACTCTGTGATAGAGGAACATGCAGAGTCTTTAGACTGTACGACCACTGCTGCTGTTATCTACTGCTATTTAGCATCTTGATCAGAGATACTGCAGACATCATAAATGAGTACAGCACCCCCGTACATAAAAACATGTTTCTATTTCTTAATAATGATCAGATATAATGTATAGATTGATGATATCTACCTAAATAAAACACAAGTGAAATAAAATTAAGCCATTTTGCTTTTAGAAGTTACGCAAATGAATACACACCCCCCAGATAACAAGCAACTGAATCAACATCACTTTTTCCATCCACAATTAATGTTGAAAAAATGTTGAAATTTCATCCAAAATTCAATGGTAATGTTGCTTTAGAAAATTAAACAAATACAACTGATTATGTAACGTGCTGGTCAGGAACAAAGCACGAAGATGAAGGCTTTGTCGTAGAACAGTTTAATAATAATACTCTCCAGGAATACAACATGGAAACAGGTAAACTTAGCACATGATACGATTAATAACGGACAAGGACTGAACTGACACAGAGGGAATAAATACGACATCAAATACGATACGAAATGATAAAGACAGAAAATAAAATTCTTTAAGAGTGAGGCAAAAGCATTAACGTGTAAAAACATTACTTTCAGAAGTCTTATGTCATCAAAAATAAAGTGACCCAGTGGCTCAATATTTAAAAATCTGGTTTGCATCAGATAACTGCCGTTCCCTTTCAAGGGAACTCGCGCTGCGTCGAGAGTTTGACGCAATGGGAACGCTCTGCGTGATTGCGTCGTGAAGCACTTGTGAAATCAGTTCAATGGCGTGACGGAAGGAGGGTGGAAGACCAGGAAGCTATAAAGCACACCCAGACTAAACAATGTCAGCTTTTATGCCTTCAGCAAGCGCTCTAGTGAATTGTCTCTGTCTATTTATTGTTGTTTGTCCACAAGCATATTTGTATCTAGACAGGAGTTTAATGGCAAGCAAACCGCGACTGAGTTTCTCCCTGCACTCGCTACGAGTGGGGATACACGTGATTTATGCATTGTTTTTTTGGGAGTGGAGCATGCACGTTGACTCTCTATGGGCTGAAGTGTTCATTCATAAAAATGTCCCGAAGTGTTTACTATCTTCGTCTGTTTTTGGCTCCGCTCCAGTTGGCTTTATTCTCGAGGGAATATAAATCTAACGAAAGGCTCTGATCTTGTGTTTGCCGAGGCAGCACATGGATTACGGTCTGCAATAAAGATCAATAAAGAATAGTAGCTCGGATCTCGCGTTTGCTGAGGCAGCGCGTTGATTACAGTCTGCAATGAAGATCAATAAAGAATAGTAGCTCGGATCTCGCGTTTGCTGAGGCAGCGCGTTGATTACAGTCTGCAATGAAGATCAATAAAGAATAGTAGCTTGGATCTCACGTTTGCTGAGGCAGCGTGCAGATTTCTTGTCTGCAATATGTGGCTTGGATCTCGCATTTGCTGAGGCATTGTGCAGATATATGTGTCTGCAATATGTGGCTCGGATCTCGCGTTTGCTGAGCCAGCACGTAGATTTCTTGTCTGCAATAATATGTGGCTCAGATCTCCCGTTTGCTGAGGCAGCCTGCTGATTTCTTTTCTGCAATTTGTAGCTCAGATCTCATGTTTGCTGAGGCAGCATGCAGATTTCGTGTCTGCAATATGTGGCTCGGATCTCGCGTTTGCTGAGGCATTGTGCAGATTTTGTGTCTGCAATATGTGGCTCGGATCTCGCGTTTGCTGAGGCAGCGTGTAGATTTCTTGTCCGCAATATGTGGCTCGGATCTCGCGTTTGCCTCGGCAGCGTGCAGTTCCCTTTCGAGGGAACTTCAACGCTGCGTCATATTACGCTTTGGGAATCCCCTCTGCGTCAGCGTGTCTGAGACTGAATGTCAACTAGCCATTGGCAGAAGTGAGCGTCGAGGGCGGGTGACGTCACGACCAGGAAGGATAAAAGGACTTCCGGAAAGATCGCTCGCTAGCTTTTCTGCCTCTCTGTGAACTGTTTTTGTCTATTTACTGTTGTTTGTCACAAAGCACTGTTATAAATGGCGCAATCATTCAGGAAGTGTGTTCCTCCATGCCCTCGTTTTCTCTTGGGTGTGGATACACACGATCTCTGTGTGATGTGTTCGGGAGCGGAGCATGCTCTCTCAGCCTTCGAGGGGGCTGAGTGCGAGCATTGCGAGAGGTTACCGTTGCGTTCGCTCCGCTCCCGCCTGGCGCTTTTTGAGAGAAGTGCTCGGGATAGCGTTCCTCATGGCTCAGGACCCGCTGCTGCCGAGGCAGAGCGGAGAATGCGGTCATGGGGTTCGCAAATGGATCTCTCGGAGGGGTTTGAGACGGGCGTGAGCGCTCTTTCTCTGCCTTCACCTGAGTGATCCATCGCTCAATGCCTGGGTTCGGAAGCCCGCTCTGCGGCCTCTTCCGCCCGGGGAGAGAGCCCGTCACTTCAGCTGTCTAGCTCTGAGGAGTTGGACACGCTGGGTGGCGGTGCGGGGGAAGATGACTCGCCATCTTCTTCCCCTGCTTATGAGGAGCTGGTGGAGGTGTTGACTCGCGCTGTGTCCAAATTAAATATCGACTGGCCAGCCGAGAAGCAGGGCGCTCGTCCCAGATTAGCAGATTAGACAAGCGTTTCCTGCCCTCAAAGTCAGCATCTTCACCGAGGGGCCTTCCTTTCTTCCCCGATCTGCACAGCGAGCTGTCTAGATCGTGGAAGAAGCCGTATTCTTCCAGACTTTTCAGCCCTCAGGTGAAAGTCTATTCCGATATAAGGGGGCTGAAGGAATACAGTTATGGGGCGATGCCTCGGGCTGAACAGACGCTCGCGAGTTATCTGTCGCCTGGGTCATCATCGTCCCTGAAGGCCCCCACGCTGCCCTCCAGACCACTAAAAACTACTTCTAGTCTGGTGGGCAAAGCGTACACGGCAGCGGGTCAAGCTGGTGCTTGTTTACATACCATGAGCATCTTACAGGCTTACCAGGCTGACCTGCTGAGGGAGATGGATGGCGGTGAGGGGATTGGCCCTGATGCGGTTACAGAATTACGTCGGGCCATAGATCTTTCTCTCAGAGCCACCAAGGAGACCGCCAGAGCTATTGGGCGGTCTATAGCAGCCTTGGTGGCGACGGAGAGACATTTGTGGCTCAATTTGTCGGAGATGAAGGACAAAGACAGGGCTTTTCTCCTCGATGCCCCGCTTGCGCCCCCTGGCCTCTTTGGCGACGCTGTCAACTTAGTCGTCGAGAGGTTTCAGGAGTCCAAGAAGCAAGCGGAGGCTTTTAAAAAGTTTCTCCCACGCCGCCATCAACCCTCTGGGACTGCTGGGCGTGGACAGTCCCAGCCGTCGAGCTCCTCTTATAGAGATCAACAAAAGGAGAGTGTCGCTTTTCGAGCCCCACCTCAGAGACACGGGGGGCAGAAGCGGCACTCTCAGCCCAAGCCTTCCAAATCGAAGACGGACCTGAGGGCCGTCCTTCAGGCGAGGAAGGCTTCGGGTAAAAAGTCCTGACGCCCCTGGCGTCAGACCGGTGAGGGCAGCCCCACACGGGGTGATGCGGTGTACACCTCAGCATACGGTGCCCGCATCATCTCGTGGCCCTCTAGGGGCCGTTCTGCTAACCCCGCCACCCTCTGTGCTTCGGGGCGCAGCGGCATCCAGCGAAGTGCAGCCTCTGAGGAGGTTAAAGATACAGTCGAGTCGGTTGCTTCCTGCCAGTACGTTTCAGGTCACCGACGCAGCTGTATTAACATCACCAGAGACCAGCCTCGAGAGGCTGGTTCCCTTACTAGAATTTTTGGGAGAGTGGAAACGTCTACCAAAAATATCACAATGGGTCCTGCAAACAGTAGAACTAGGGTACAGAATCCAGTTTGGTGTGCGCCCGCCTCTATTCAACTGGGTACTGTTAACTTCAGTACGCCCCGAGCAGGCTCTGGTCTTGGAGCAAGAAGTAAAATCCCTATTAGCAAAGGAGGCTATAGAAAGGGTTCCTGTAGCCGACAGAATGTCAGGCTTCTACAGCCGTTACTTTATTGTTCCAAAGAAGGATGGAGGGCTGCGGCCCATTTTAGATCTCCGTCGTCTGAACCTCCCAGTAAAGAAATTGAAATTCAAAATGCTGACGCTCAGACAGATCGTGACTCAAATCAGGTCTGAGGACTGGTTTGTCACGATAGATCTAAAAGACGCATACTTCCATGTCTCCATCCTTCCACAACACAGGAAATACCTGAGGTTCGCTTTCGGGTGCGAAGCGTACCAGTACCGGGTTCTTCCATTCGGCCTAGCTCTTTCACCCCGCACGTTCACGAAATGCATAGATGCAGCGCTGGCCCCGCTCAGGCTGCAGGGCATACGCATTTTGAACTATTTGGACGATTGGCTAATATTAGCACAGTCAGAACAGTTGGTGGTTCAACATTGAGATGTTGTTCTCACGCACATACAGAGATTGGGGTTGAGGTTGAATGCCAAAAAGAGTGTGCTTTCTCCAACACAGAGGACCACTTTTTTGGGCGTGATTTGGGACTCAGTATCGATGCAGGCTGCCTTGTCGCCCGCTCGCATTGCTGCAGTTCTTTCAGCCATGGAGGAAGTAAAGTAAAACAGTCCCAGAGACTGCTGGGGCTGATGGCAGCAGCGTCCAACGTGATTTCTTTTGGCCTGCTGTTCATGAGACCTTTTCAGTGGTGGCTCAGAACCAGAGGGTTTTCCCTGAAAGGGAACCCGTTCCGTACGACCAAGATCACGCGGCGAGCGCTCCGCGCCTTGGCGATATGGAAAGAGAATTGATTCTTGTCCCAGGGTCCTGTGTTGGGAGCGCGGGTGCGACGAGTCACACTGACCACAGACGCATCCCGCACAGGCTGGGGGGCGGTAATGGAAGGCCGTTCAGCTCAAGGTCTGTGGAGGGGTCATCAGCTCTCGTGGCACATAAATTGCCTGGAATTGATGGCTGTCTTCAATGCGTTGAAGTTCTTCCTCCCAGATCTGTGGGGCCATCATGTGCTTGTCCGTACAGACAACACATCAGTGGTCGCCTATATAAATCGACAGGGGGGTCTGCGTTCGCGACCACTTTGCAAACTGGCGCACCAGATCCTCCTGTAGTCCCTGGGAAAGATGCTCTCCTTGAGGGCAGTCTTTATTCCAGGGGCTCAGAATTTAGGAGCAGACGTCCTGTCGAGACAGGGGCTGAGGCCAGGGGAGTGGAGACTTCACCCCGAGGTGGTGAAGCTTATTTGGGAGAAGTATGGCCAAGCAGAGGTGGATCTGTTCGCGTCTCAGGATACGACGCACTGTCCACTTTGGCTCTCCCTCACACATCCAGCTCCTCTCGGACTGGATGCCATGGCACAGACGTGGCCGAGGCTGCGTCTGTATGCTTTTCCCCCAGTCGTCATGCTCCCAGGAGTTCTGGAGAAAGTTCGCCGGGAAGGGTTAAGTCTACTACTAGTAGCGCCGTACTGGCCGAGCCGAATCTGGTTCTCGGATTTGGTGACTCTCCTCGACGGACCTCCCTTGGAGATCCCACTCAGGAGAGACCTTCTGTCTCAGGCGCGGGGCACGATTTTTCACCCCCGTCCAGAGATGTGGAGCCTATGGGTTTGGCCTCTGAGGGGGCCCAACTCGTAGGATTGGGTCTTTCAGCTGAGGTTGTTGGGACCATACTCCACTCCAGAGCTCCTTCCACAAGGAAACTATATGCGCTGAAGTGGAAACTGTTCGTCTCGTGGTGCGCCGCGAGACACCTAGATCCAGTTAACTGCCCGATTGGTCCAGTACTAGAGTTTTTACAAGACCACTTCTCAGCAGGGTTTACCCCTTCCACTCTAAAAGTATATGTGGCAGCTATTGCAGCGTACCACGCTCCTCTGGATGGTACTTCCTTGGGGAAAAACCCATTAATAATTCGTTTCCTTTGTGGCACTTTAAGGCTGAGGCCAGCAGCACGCTCCAGGGTTCCTGCTTGGGATTTAGCTGTGGTTTTAGAGGGTTTATCTTCCGCTCCATTCGAGCCACTTGAGTCTGTCTCGGAGAGATTTCTGACGATCAAGACTGCCTTCCTTCTAGCTATTTCGTCCCATAAGAGAGTAGGAGACCTTCAGGCCCTTTCGGTGTCTCCCACGTGCTTGGAGTTCGCACCTGGCATGGTTAAAGCGTTCCTCTATCCTTAACAGGGCTATGTTCCCAAGGTTCCGACCCATGTACCACGGCCTGTAGTGCTGCAGGCTTTCTGTCCCCCTCCGTTTACGGATCCAGACCAGGAGAAGCTGAACTTGTTTTGCCCAGTCCGTGCACTGGACACAGAGACACAGAGACACTACTGGACACTACGTCCACAGAGCTGCCCTGTGGAGGAAGTCAGATCAGCTGTTTGTCTGCTTTGGACCACACAACAGGGGTCTTCCAGCATCAAAGCAGACGGTGAGCAGGTGGATAGTTGAGGCTATCTCAGCTGCTTACGAGTCTTCCGGACAGCCGTCTCCTTTGGCCCTCAGAGCTCATTCTACTCGGGGTATGGCGGCCTCGAAAGCCTTCCTCTCGGGGGTTTCCCTCGGTGATATCTGTGATGTGGCAGGCTGGTCCTCTCCGCTCACGTTTGTGAAACACTACAGCCTCGACCTGGGTTCGGCACCAGGGTCCTTGGTGCTCTCGTCTTGATGTGCCAGCAGTTCACACAGACAGGCACTTGGAAGTATGGCGTTTTGGCATATCGTTCCCAAAGCGTAATATGACGCAGCGTTGAAGTTCCCTCGAAAGGGAACGTCTCAGGTTACGTCTGTAACCCTAGTTCCCTGAGAGAGGGAACGAGACGCTGCATCGCCCTGCCATAGCGAGCGATCTTTCCGGAAGTCCTTTTATCCCGCCCGCGATGCTCACTTCTGCCAATGGCTAGTTGACATTCAGTCTCAGACGCGCTGACGCAGAGGGGATTCCCAAAGCGTAAAATGACACAGCGTCTCGTTCCCTCTCTCAGCGAACTAGGGTTACAGACGTAACCTGAGACGATTTTGGCTCGGATCTCGCGTTTGCTGAGGCAGCGTGCAGATTTCTTGTCCGCAATATGTGGCTCGGATCTCGCGTTTGCTGAGGCAGCGTGTAGATTTCTTGGTTAACACCTCACGCCCACCTGCCGATTTATGGGGGCCCTGCCAGTAGTGGTGGACCCCAGGCAGGCTCTGGTAATGGAACAGGAGGTAAAAACTTTGCTGGGGAAGGAATCCATAGAGCATGTACTTCCGCCCGACAGGGAGTCCGGGTTTTACAGCCGGTATTTTATCGTTCCAAAGAAGGATGGGTGGTTGCGTCCCATTTTGGATCTGTGTCTTCTAAACCAGTCAGTTATGAAGCTCAGATTCAAAATGTTAACCTGGAGACATCATGTCACAGATCAAGTCCGAGGACTGGTTTGTCACAACAGATCTCAAGGATGCATACTTCCATTTATCCATCCTTCCGCAAACAGCGGAACCAAACAGTACCTGAAGTTCACTTTTAGGGGCGAAGCGTACCAATAGTGGTTTCTTCCGTTTGGTCTAGCTCTATCACCCTGCACTTTCACCAAATGTATGGATACAGCGCTGGCTCCGCTGCATCTGCAGGGCATTCGTGTTCTAAATTACATTGACGACTGGCTAATTCTAGCTCAGTTACGTCAGTTGACGGTTCATCATCGAGATGTCATTCTCGCTCACATAAGAAAGTTGGGGTTGAGGTTGAATGCCAAGAAAAGTGTGCTTTCCCCAGTACAGAGGACCATTTTTCTGGTCGTGGTTTGGGACTCTGTTGCGATGCGGGCGCAGCTTTTGCCTGCTCGCACAGAACCTATCCTTTCTACCGTAAACCGAATAAAGCTGGGCCAGTCACTCACTGTAAAGCAGTTCTAAGACTGTTGGGTCTGATGGCAGCAGTGTCCAACGTGATACCTTTGGCCTGTTGTACATGAGACCTCTACAGTGGTGGCTCAGGACCAGGGGGTTTTCTCCGAAGGGAAATCCATTTCACATGATCAAGGTCACGCAGTGGTGCCTACATGCCTTGGTTATGTGGAAGAAGCCCTGGTTCCTATCCCAAGGTCCCGTGCTGGGAGCTCCGTGCCGTCGCAGTATGCTAACGACGGATGATTCCCTTATGGGTTGGGGTCCGATCCTGGAGGGTCATTCGACTCGGGGTATGTGGAAGGAGCACCATCTTTCCTGGCATTTCAATTGCCTGGAAATGTTGGCCGTCTCCTACATGAGTCACCAGGGGGGTTTGCGTTCGCGTCCGCTCTGCAACTGGTGCACCAAATCCTCCTGTGGTCCCAGGGGAAGCTGTTTTCACTCAGGGCAGCTTATATCCCTGGGGTCCAGAATTTGGGAGCAGACATCCTGTCAAGGCAGGGGCCGAGGCCCGGGGAATGGAGACTCCACCCTGAGGTGGTGGAGCTCATATGGAGGTCTAGATGTGGCTGAGGCTGTGTCTGTACACTTTTCTCTGATTGTTTTACTCCTGGGAGGTCTGGAGAGTGGTGTTGTGGAGTGTGGCCTCTATGCCTGTGATCGACTTGCTTTGGCATATCAGAAGCTGACATTGTTTAGTCTGGGTGTGCTTTATAGCTTCCTGGTCAAAACATCACCCTCCTTCCGTCATGCCATTGGACTGATTTCACAAGTGCTTCATGATGCAATCACGCAGAGCGTTCCCATTGTGTCAAACTCTCGATGCAGCGTCTCGTTCCCTCTTCAGGGAACTAATGTTACAGTCGTAACCGAGACTTTTTTACTTTGGGTTATCTGAAATCTGAAAAATCTGAAAAAGAAAGCTTAATGTTACTTAGGAGAAAGTCAATTAAGATGTTATACATGGACATATTCAAGAATTTTAATGTGATAAAAACAATATCATTCACTTTTAATAAATTTCTAAACACAGAGTATTCTAACTATATTTATAATACTGTTAAATTACATCTATTTAATCCATTTATCAACAGCTCAATAACACTATGGGAAGGTGTCCAATCTTTCCACCCAAGTTTATCTCCAGCCCTAATTAAACACCTGAAGCAGCTAATCAGTGTCATTAGGATCAATGAAAACTTCCTGACAGGTGTGTTGGAGCTAAACTCATGAAGAGGAATAAAAACCTCGGAGCTATGGCCATTACATAAATGTCAGTTCATTTTCTGTGAAACTACATAGCATTCAAGTAGCGCGTTTATCTTTAATGTCAACTTTCATCAACATTTCAATGCTGATCCAACATACATTAAACATTGAAATGTCAATCTCAACCAAAATGGTTGTTTGGATAAAAACTCAACATTATATCAATATCACCTTCCTATCTGGGTACTGATTTAAAGAAATACTTTAAAAATGAGGAAACAAACACTCTGCTGTTAATTTCTACAGGATTAAGATAACATCTGAAACCTGTTTAGTCAGTTTCTGTAGAACTGAGAGTGAAGATGAATAAAATTTTGAGTGAAGGATGTGTGTACTTTTGGTAAGAGTATGCATATTCTTCACTCAAGTAGAAGAACAGATTTAAAGAGACTCTGGAAAGTACTGACTACTCTTTTTCAATCAAGTTAAAGTAAATAAGCAGGGCCTCTGACATAAATTTAAGTAAAAAGTGGGCATTACTACTACCTGTTTTAGTGTCACACTGGTAAATTGACCTCACATTACATTAATACAAAACATCTTACATTTCAAATTTTGTTAGCTAATGAATGTGTCCAGGCTGAACAAGCACCATGTAAGACTCAGTGACGAAAAGGGGAAAAAAATAAAAACCTAGGCCACATCTTAGATCGTAGAGTGATTCCGCTTCTTGTCCCAATCTATGTTTCTTTTTCTTTGCATTTCATTAATGTTTTTGAGTGTGAGTGAGTGTCCAAAGTGAAGTGCCCTCTAGTGGCTGTCTCAGGCACTTCAGCTGAAATCATTACAGGTGAAATGCATCATATGGATCATACCTGTATGGGCTTCCCCACATTTTCAATTTCTGTTAAGTAAGAGAGTGTGGTGTGGCAGGAGGGTCTAATAATACAATGTGGCCATCAGCAATTGCAAGACAATTAAACCAATAAGGTAGTCAATGTATATTCTCAATTAGATACAACTTACAAACAAACACATTAGAGACATCTAAGAGTACTAGAAACAAGATTACAGTATATGCAGTAAAAAAAGGCATGCATACACAATGCATCACACTGTACACAAGTGAAACAGTACTATAAAATGCATTCAAAATGTTTAGAAATGGTGCCGTTGTTGAATTTATTAAAAACACTGATGAAACAGTGAAAATATCAAGAAATCATAAGTACTCATATAGAAGTACTCTTTATTTAGGTGAGTCTGATGAACTGCCCCATCGACCACGTCGCCCTTTGTTAAGGGACAGTGGACAGTGCCAGCTCCTTTCATGGGCCTCGGCCTTCTTCCTACCGGTTACATAGAAAACTAAATTACATTAAATAATAAATTGCATGGCTTCATTAACAGTTTAGTAAATTTAGAAAATATCACCTTGTTGGAGAACGTTTTTATGTTTCATTTTGACTTGTTTCAGAGTTTTTTGTTGTTGTTGTTTTTTGCCAACATATTACCAGCCAATCATGTACATTGTACATTACTAATGTGATATTAAGAAATTTCTGAAGGCCAAAATGTAAATTTTTGTCTATATTTACAACATGCCCAAAAGAATTTTGCATCAAAATGAAAGGGGATAAATAGCCTGTCTATAATTTTATAAACTCCCTGTCTGTTATTTTTTGTCTCTCTTTTGCTGATGCTGCAGTATTTTTTTTTTTAGTTAAACTGGGCTTATTTTCTTCATAAGCAAGCAATAAAACTTTTTTCTCCTGAAAATCGGCGATCCATTGAAAATGCCTTTATGTACTCGCCGTGCGCATGCATTAACTCTCGGTTACCAATATGAGGTTGACTGAACTAACTCCTCACAGGTTTTTTGGAATCAACATACCCGGAGTAAACAAGTTTTGGGTTAATCAACTGACAGTTCAGGGTATATGTGACAGTAAGTTAACTTCGCTTTCTGGAATACCCCCCTGGTTTCATAAACAGGGCTTAAATTAAGCCAGAATTAGGCCTTAGTTCTATTAGGAGATTTAAACAGCTATTATAAATGTGCCTTAGAAAAAAAAGGGTTAGGTTGTGATAACCTTGAGACAAAACAATAACACTAACATATGTTAAGATTTGTCAGTGCAATTTGAGTTCAGTTAAAATATGGGTGTGTATTCATTTGCGTGACTTCTAAAAGCAAAATAGCCTAATTTTATTTTACTAAAAAATGGCATTGTTCTTGCAGCGTATTGACTGACTATTGCAATGGTGAGGGTCCTTTAAGGGGGGTGAATATGTTTTTTTTTTTTTCACAGTGTGATTTCCGCCACTGGCCGAGTAAAGATATATGTTAAATGCTGCCTTGAGTTCAGTAAAAGTTCCCAAAGTTTCGAATGTCTCCTCCTGTCATTCAAGTATTTTACAGTTTGTGCTGTTTGCGCAAAAAAACTGTAAAAAGGAAGTTTCAACTATTTATTTTCATTCCCTTACAGTTAAAAAAAAGACAGTAGAAAGAATTCAGACCTGCTAAGCAGCATGACATGCATTTATGCCAAAGGCTCATGAAAAAAAAATCACTACACACACTCCAAGTGATAAAATGAGTATTCATTTATCCACTTATTTAATTTACAAATTAAGTCAGACTTTTGCTGCTATTTTCACCAGTGATACATTTATTGTTTTCTATTTTACTGTAAATGAAATGTGCATATCCTGTCATGACTTCAGTCTGAATTGCTGTGTTTTGTTGTCTTGGTGTCCGTGTGCCTTGTTGTCTTGTTGGTTCTGTTTTCCTCATTTCCTCATTCTCATTTGTGTTTCTGTCACACCTGTTGCCTACCCAGCTCACCTCTGCAGGTTCAGCACACTCCTGGAGGAGTTTTGTCAGATTGTGACACTGCATCACTGGGGTGGCTCTCATCTAGGACTTTGACACTGCGTCACAGAGGACGTTAAGGATTCCCTCTTCCTGTGGATTTTTCTTTGTGCTCAGTGCGAGCAGAATAAACTTTTTCTGTTACCTGCAAACTGAATCCGTAGTTTTTCCTGACATATCCTGCAGTTTGATGTGATTAACAGTTGATCTTTTCAGATAGGTAGAGCCAATTTGGCAGCCTTGGCCATGGTAAGACCCCTGTTTATTGTACCACACGGTCAACACATCAGACTCATTCACCCCCTGATGCCCACTTCCACAGTGCCCATGTCCACCATTTTAGCTTCTTTGGGTGTTGTGCCTGTAAGTTACAAAAGCCTGCAAACACTTTATTGGACTTTCCAATCCAACATGTCCATTTGGGCCCCATGTCGGTTTTTGATGGGCTGTCACTTGGGCCCTGCTTGGGCAACCCAAATGGGGCCCATAGAAATGTGTCCATCAGCTCGACATGGGCCCCATACATAACATTAACCCATGATGGATCCATGGTGGGCACTAAGAGGGGATCATTTAGATTTTTTATGGCCATTATATGGGTTCACATGGGATGCAAATGGGTGCTAAAAATGGGGCCGAAGTGGGCTACACACAACCTTATGGGGCCCACATGGGTGATCACAGCATTTTGTCACTATGTTATTCTTCTATATTGTTCATGTTTTTAGAGGCAGTTTGCATCATCATTATGTTGAAAACACACAAAGTAGTAGAAGTAGTAGTAGAGTTGTCGTCTGGTTTATTAGAAGTAGAAACCTCATTGCTTCACACAAGCTACTCTCTGTTGTCTCAGACGACGACATCTCAGCCAGACGCCACTGTAGCTTCTCCAAAAGGGAGGGGTTCCTCACTGCTAGATACAGCTAAAATTTACACACTGCACCTTTAAGTTTATAAACAAATATGGTAACACTTTACAATAAGGTTCATTTGTCAAAATTAGTTAACTATGATAGTGAACATGAAGTAATAATGAACTGCACTTCTACAGCATTTATTAATCTTTGTTAATGTTAATTTCAACATTTACGAATACATTAAAATCAAGAGTTGTATTTATTAACATTAATTAATGCACTGTAAAGTAACATGAACAAACTATAACTAATACAGCTGTATTTTTATTAACTAATGTTAACAAATATGTACAAATACAGTGGCTCGTGTTTGTACATGTGTAATAAAGTTCGAGGTTCACAAATAAGGAAGGAAGAGGACACGGTCCGGTTGGAATGTGACTACTTTATTCACTCTCTTTAAATCAAAATAAATGGCTCCACTGAGCACTGCACACTTGTCTCACTGAGCTGCACACACACATTTCACTCATAACGTAGCACTTTCTCCGTAGTCACAGCCCGTCTCTCTCTATCGCACTTCTTCCAGCCACTCCCTTTTAACTGGTCTCTCCACACCAATCACTGGAATCAGACACAGGTGTTCATTATTCACGCTTAATCTACTCACCGCGCGTCTCCCGACTTTCTCTCACGCTGCAGACCTCGCTGATCACGCCCCCCTCGCCACAACATGTTAGTTAAAAGATTCATCAATTTTTAACCTCTTTGACCAAAGGCAATTTGGGAAGGGGAATGAACCATGTTGCCTTAGAGAACCAGGCCACAACTACCAGGATGATAGTGTTGCCCTGGGATGGTGGGAGTCCCGTGACAAAGTCGAGAGAAAGGTGCGACCAAGGCCTATGGGGACCGAGTAAGGGATGGAGCAGCCCCAGAGGTCACTGACGTGTAGGTTTTCCCCGGCTGCACATGGGACAGGCCAACATAAACGTTAATGTCCTCTTTGATAGACGACCACCAAAACCACTGCTGGAGGAATTCAAGAGTTCGAGCAATTCCTGGATGGCACATTAAGGGAGACTCATGACCCAATTCAAGGCATCCCGTGGGACCACCTCCTGGGTCCAGCTCTTGGGCTTGGGCCTCTCTTACCCTCCTTTCTAGTTCCCACTGGAGGGGTGTGATAATCCTAGACCTCAGAATAATCGATGCCACCAGCTTCTCCTGTATCTTGGGAGAGTAGGCTTGGGACAGTGCATCTAGCTTGACATTCTTGGTCCCGGGTCTGTAAAGCTGGAGAAACTGGAATCAATTAAAAAACAAGGACCATCGGGCCTGCCGAGGATTCAGCCACTTAGCCTGTTGGAGATACTCCAGATTCGCCTTTCGTAGGGTCCATCTCCACGTGGCCAGAAGTGGTGATGAATCAGAGAAACTGAGCCTGAGTAACATGAAACTCACAATATCTCGGGCTTCACGTAGAGATAGTTGTCAAGGAGTCTCTGGAGAACCCTGCTGATGTGCCCCTTGTGCTCCTCCCCTGACCCTGAGAAGATGAGGATGTCATCAAGATATACAAAGATGAACTGATTCAGCATGTCCCGGAGCACGTCATTAATCAGTTATTGGAATACGACGGGGGCATTGGTAAGCCTGAATGGCATCACCAGATACTCATAGTGACCTGTGGGGGTGTTGAAGGCCATTTTCCATTCATCCCCCTGTCGGATCCGCACAAGATGGTAAGCATTGCGTAGATCCAGTTTAGTAAAAATGGAAGCTCCTTGTAGTAGCTCAAAGCAGTGGTCATGAGAGGCAGGGGATATCTCTCGAAATGTATATAGAGCACTGTCTGCTGATATTGAGGATGCAAGAGACAACGTATCTTAAAACAGCAAAACACTTTCGTCACTCGCTGAAGCATGCAAAAAATAAACACCTAACAAACACCTCAGCGAACTTCTTCTCTGCGCTATCAAGCACAGAAGCCTGTGTCTCTCCCTTCGAGAAGAGAGACAAATGAGAGTGGAGTTTCCTCAGCGGGAAATGCTCACAGCGCACCTGAAAAGTTTGTCAAAGCATGGAATCCTGTTATGGGATTTTTGAAGGAAACCAATCCTAACAATCTGTTTTCAGTGTAACTTGGCTTTAATATGCATCACGAGTCATGATATTGTATCATTATGTACCATTGTATTGAATTTGTGTGTGTGTGTGTGTGTGTGTGTGTGTGTGTGCAAGTGAGTGCTTTGTTTTGTTTGTGGTAGTATATTTCAAAATCAATAAAAATAACTCAATTGAGTGAAATTAGCTCACGTGTATAAACTTTAATATAACATTTTAAATATACTGCCCTATATTTTTAAATATATGAAAATCTGTATTATTCAATATACTGTAAAATATTAATGTAATGTTTTATTCCATACATTTTTTCAATATATTTAAATGTGACTTGACAAATGATTGGGGTAGGGCTTGGGTTACATATGTTTAAATAGTGTAATGTAAGTAAAATAGTTGTGCCTGCTTAAATTGGAAATCAAACCCCAACATATACATCATAATGGGAAAATTATACCCCAATATCTAATTTCATCATGACTAAATTCCAATGCCCGTTCCATCTGTGCATTGACTCCAAAAGTTTCACATTGAAAGCAATGGAGTCGAAAAAGGGACCCTGTGCATGAAAAAGTGACACCTAAGGCAGCCAAGCATCAATATGTGATGAGTTGGAAGTGAGAATGTGTTGGAGTGATATTAAATATTATAAATATAAATATTTTTTATGATCAGTAAGGTTGGCAAATAACACCTGGGGACACACACAAAAGGAAAAGGGACTATAATGCCTTAAAAATATAAATGGTCAAATATAATATTTTGTGTAAATATAGGCCTACAACTAAATGTAAAACATAATCCTCTTAGAAACAATTCTAATCCAATTGTAATACGAGATGAAACTCCTCTAGGGAGTAATTGCTCCCGCCCCAGCCATCATTTATGACGTTCAAAGTTTAAACTTGACCTCTCGCATGCACCCAAAACATCTCACATTTATATTCTTTTATGAGTGTAAACCCATTCTGATTATAATAATCCGTTAGTCTTAAAGAGGGGAAATAACACATGGGTTAACAGCAGTTGATGTTGAAGTGGCTGGCTATTTTATTTACTAGGAGTTACTGTGAAAATTTAGATTTTATGGCCCAGTTTCACAGACAGGGCTTAGATTAAGTCAGGATTAGGTTTTAGTTCAATTTGGACATTTAAGTAGTTTTTATAAACATTACTAGTCTGCATTTTGAGACAAATCAATGGCAAGTTGCTTTCAGTTAAACATGCAGAGGTAAATGTAACAAAGTTAAAGGCTCAGGCAAGTAGGAGGCGGGAACCGGCAAACAATCAATATAACTTTGATTACAAAATATAAACATCAAAACGAAAATAAAGCGGCAGCCTCTCAAGGATGACTGCCGCACAAACTAAACAAAAACACCAACATAAATGTCCCAGTCCTGGTCCTCTCATCCTTTTCTGCCATCACTTTGAAGAAAGTCAAGTCAAGTCAAGTCATCTTTATTTATATAGCGCTTTTTACAATGCAAATTGTGGCAAAGCAGCTTTACATTAATAAGAAAATGGTGTCATTGTGCAGCTTATTCTATATATTATTGATTCATTCCGTTGCAAATATCAATAGTTAGTTGCAAATATCAATAGTTAGTCATTCCTTTTATCCTTCCGGAGCTCCTCTGTGAGACTCAAGACCAGTATGGCACACAGGTGATGCTCATTAGCCAACCTCGCTCTGTTCCCAAGGCTCTTTGCCCCACCTTTCTTGCCACAGTATATACTTTAAATCTTAAGGCACACAAAAACGAAATCTCTGAAATGAATAACCAAGGTTTATTTATACCTGAGTGAATAAAGAAATAATGCTTAGCTCAAGTAACAAAATAAATAAACAAATGTAGCGCCCCCTATGCCCTGATGGTAATCAGAGCAGCGCACCGGGTTCTAAAGGTGTCTCTCGACTATGCACTAATGCTATTCTCCCCTAAGTCAGCTAGGAAATATCACTGTATAATAACTCCAATCAACACAAATGGGTAAGTGTAACAAAATTAACCCTTGGGTTTATTTATACACAGTAAAATAAACTAAATAAATTTGTAAATATGTGTTTAAATGTCAAATGTTCAATAAACTCCAAATTAAACCATACACTTGACTTTCTTCTCTCTTTTGCTTTGAATAAATATACAATCAATTCAAACAATCATTTATGACAGATAACACCTGCTTAATATGTCAAATAAACAAATAATATCAATAAAAATATGTTTCAAAACCAATAATTGACACAATACCTTTATAACTTTTCAGTGGCCACTCACACACATACACACACACACACCTTGCAAGTCCCAACCCTCCCCGTTGCAGGCCTGAACGTTGCTAGAGATCGTTGGGGCCGTGAAACAACAAATGGCCACTTCACTCTATTGAGCAAATAAAATACAACAAGATCACCTGAACTCTCTGATGATCCGCGTTCTCCTCAGACTCCGACGAACTTGAACACTTGAACAATGTCCACACATTTACAACTCTCTGGGTCCTCTTCATGTCTCATTGTTTTTTTCTGTGTTCTCTTCACAGTTTTGGATCTGGTCCCCATGTGGCGTGGAACTTCTTCCCTTTTAGCAGGTAAATATATCCTCACTTCTTCTCCAATTGGTAACAAGTGATCTCGGTGCAGAGTCCTCATACCCCCTGTTCCTGTCTTTGGCTTCACCTTGTACATGGGCAGATTCTGCAACTTCTCCAGGACCAGGTGAGGTACTGAATTCCATCGATCTTGTAACTTTTGTTTCCCAGTCGTCGCAAGATTCTTGACCAGCACACAATCTCCTTTTTCAAGCACTCTAAACTTTACTCTCCGATCATAGAGTCTTTTGTTCCTTTGCTGTGTTTTCTGTGCATTTTGCAAAGATAACTTATGTGCACGTCTTAAGTCCTCTTTCATCCTTTCCACATACTTTTGATGATTTGCTCCTCTCTTTCCATCAGCAGGATTTCCAAAGTGCACATCTATTGGGAGGCGAGCTTCTCTTCCAAACATGAGATAGTAAGGAGAGTATCCCGTTACTTCACTTTTAGTACAGTTATATACATGCACTAACTGACACACACTCTGGCTCCACCTTTCTTTCTTAGCAGTATCCAGCGTACCCAACAGAGTATAGTACAGAGGATAGAAGAGTGCGGTTGAAGCGTTCTGGTTGAGGATCTCCTTGAGGATGGTAGGGTGACGTTCTTGTCTTTCGGATCCCCAGGATTCCAAGTAACTCCTTGATTAGTCTGCTCTCAAAATCACGGCCCTGGTCAGAATGAATTCTGGCAGGCAACCCGTAATGTACGAAGAACTTCTCCACCAAGATCTTTGCAACCGTTAACGCCTTCTGATCTCTAGCAGGATACACTTGCGCATAACGTGTAAAGTGGTCGGTCACTACAAGAACATTGGCAACTCCCTTTGAATCTGGTTCAATTGACAGAAAGTCAATGCAAACAAGGTCCATTGGTCCACTGCTTGTAATATGATTCAGGTAGGCTGATTTTTGTGGCAGCGTTTTCCTCGCAATACATCGTCCACAATTCTTCACATATTTCTCCACTTCCCTAGTCATATGTGGCCAATAGAATCTATCTTTGCACAATTCAGTAGTTCGCTCAATCCCTAGGTGACCTGACTCATCGTGAAGAGAATTCAAGACCTCACTTCGGTATTTTTCAGGCAAGACTAACTGCTCCTTCTCCTCCCCAATAGAGTTCTTTGTTACTCTGTATAAAAGATGATGACGAATGGCCAACTTCTTTTCCTGTTGCCTCAATAATGTTTCCGAAACATTAGAACTCTTTGCAGCATTGAGAAGTTTCCCTTTCTCCACATCTATGATCACTGGACCAATGACAGGATCTTGTTCTTGTGCTAACCTCAAATCAGAGTTAGACAACGGAGGTTGATTGTCTGTACCCAAGTGTATTGGGCAAGCATACAAATCCGGAATACTTTCAGAATCAACTCCCAACTGGTCTACCAATCTGTCACTTGACTCACACGACTGATAAGTACTGGTAACACGGGTACAGATAGCTTTTACTCCAGATCTAGGAATATCTATCCATTCTGTGGTCTGCTCAGTATCCAAAGGATAGCGTGACAGTACATCAGCATCCGTATTCAGACTACCAGGTTTGTACTGGAGACTGAAATCATAAGTGGCTAAGGCAGCCAACCACCTATGTCCAGTAGCATTGAGCTTCGCACTTGATAGAACATATGTAAGGGGGCTGTTGTCCGTCCTTACTGTGAATTTTGTTCCATACAGGTAGTCATGGAATTTATCAACGACAGCCCATTTCAGAGCCAGAAACTCCAACTGATGAATGGGATATCGTTGCTCAGCTGTACTCAACTTCCTGCTTGCGAATGCAATTGGTCTCAGCCCCTCAGGGTATTCCTGATTTAACACAGCACCTAGTCCTTGTAAGCTGGCATCCACATGCAATATGTACTGCTTAGCGGGATCTGCGTACGCTAGTACGGGTGCATGGGTAAGACAATGAATAATCGTATGGAAAGCTTCTATACACTCCTCAGTCCACCGCTCTCCAAAAGGTTCCAGCTCTTGGTAATATTTGCCTTTGGTTGCCACTTTCTGTTTACTCTTCACTGGTGCATACCCTTTAGTCAGTTCCGTTAATGGCCGTACAATCTTGGAATAATTCTTAATGAATCTGCGATAGAATCCACAGAATCCAAGAAACGATCTCAATGATTTTAGATCATGAGGTATCTTCCATTCATTTACAGCCTTCACCTTTTCCGGGTCTGGGGTTATGCCCTCTGCGGATACAATATGTCCCACATACTTGACAGCTGGTTGGCAAAATTGACACTTGTCAACCGACACTTTGAGCCCGACCTCTTCCAATCGATCCAGCACTTTCATCAACCTTTCTTCATGCTCCTCTAACGTTCTTCCGAAGACAATTAGATCATCTAGATACACTATAACTTGTAGCAAGTGCATATCTCCAACTGCCCTCTCCATCAACCGTTGAAACGTTGCTGGCGCTCCAGATATTCCTTGCGGCATCCGCTCAAATTGGTAGAATCCAAGAGGACAAATGAACGCCTTTTCCTTATCTTCAGCAGCCATTTCAATTTGATAGTAACCACTCCTCAAGTCTAAGACGGAGAACCATTTGCTCCCCGACAAACAATCCAGAGCATCCTCTATCCTGGGAGTTGTATATTGATCCGGTACGGTTCTGGAATTCAGAGTTCTATAATCAATACACATCCTAATAGCACCACTTTTCTTACGAGCTATGACTATGGGTGACGCATAAGGACTCCTTGATTCCTTTATTATACCGGCAGCCAGCAAATCCTTCAGATGACGGCGCACATCATCAATGTCGGCTGGGGCAATACGCCTAGACCTTTCCCTAAAAGGCGTGCAATCATTCAACCTGTAAAAATGCTTGGCTATCAGGTAGCTCTTCTTTATTTATATGAGTTTGCCGGTTGATAACAAATCCACTACAGAGCGTCCGGTTAGAGACTTTCACCACCACAGATGAGGTATGCGGGAATAACCCATTTATTATCACCACCAATTTGTTTGCAGGTACATATGCGTGTGTGTGGTTTTCTACAAATAAAGATATGAGAAAAACATATAAGTACATATAGCAATAACAAACTACAGTGGTCACAATAAACATAATAACAATACTATATTTGCACAAAGAATATATTGAATAAAGTTATTAAACAGTCAAACAATATGCCATTATATGGAAAGATACGCTGCTAGAAAAGGACTAATACTGAGCGGTTGAAATTCGACACCTCTCAGCGCTGAGGAGAGAGAGGGAGCCACTCAATCGAGAGCTGTAGAGTGCATGCGCTAAAGGAGTGCTCTAACTCTCAATAATTAGTGATAGATAAGTGAAATATACATAATATATAAGTGAAATATATCAAATAAACCATGTATTGTTTAAATGGTACATAGAAATTGTCTTCTAAACGTAATGGTAATATATGTAAGCGAACTAATATACACACGGACATGTTTACACGCTAGTACGTCCTTTTCACTCGCATACATTAACTTCAAACACTTGTGGCATGGAAGTGTTTACAAACAATATGGAAACAATGGATGAACAAACTGTTACTCACTTTTATGCACGCACACAACTTTAACATAAGTAATCGCTGCAGCACAGCTAGCATCCCATGCGCTTTTCGATCGTTCTGACTCAGTTCAGTGGGTGGGATTACTGATCTGCACGTCCTGCCCGGAGCACTGATTGGCTAGCTGGATGGATGCTGCGGGCGAGTCAAAAAATGTAGCCGAAGCGAAACTAAAGAAAATGTAGCCTATGTGTGTCCTTTTTTACACAACCTGATAGTATGGGTCACATCTTTTGCTTTTCCCACATCCCATTCTGATGTAGAAAACACGTTTCCTCGCTCAGACAGCTTCTTTCTTAATCTTTCCTCCCAATTCGCCGGCATTGGAGAATCGCCAAAGTTAAAGATGTTCGGGTTCAACTTCCTGACAGCTGTCTGGTCTCCCTGCGCGACAGTAACAGTGTCAGTATGGAAAACATTTGCCATCACGGTCCCTGGAGGAATGCTTATATCTTTTGCAGTCTCATTGCACACAAGCAATTTGAAGCTATCCACGTCTATATCAGATGAATACAGGACAGACGATGGGACAAATACTCCAGCAGGTAATAGGTTCTCATCAGTGGCTTCCACTAGGAGAATATCTTCTCTCGCCTGCTCCCTGAGTTCGACTTTACACTCAGCATACTTTTCACCCTTCTGAGGTATTGTTAAGAATCCAGGACCCATCCATTTAACACTTCCTTCCACTGAGTCAGTAGCTTCCTCTCTCCATTGCCTACGCTGGACAAAAGGTATGGAAACTGTTGACTGAATCCTTAGGGAATGTGCTGCATCCCTGATTCCTGACTCCTGGCCAAGTGAAATCAGTCTTTGGAAAAAACTGGCATTGGTTCCAATGATGACCGGAACCTGTTGAGGACCTTGTGGTTCTGGACACACCAATGCTAGGACAGGTACTGTCTCTTTCACTCCAGTAAGTGACTCAGGAAATGACACATCCACTAGAATGTAGCCCTTATATGGATAGTTACAGGCACTTAGTCCCCAGATAGACAATCCCGTCAGAGGTTCAATGGGAATCTGTGGTAAGTACTTGGCATGCCACTGGTCAAAAACAATGGTAACCGGACATCCACTGTCTAGTAAAGCACTGCATGGACATCCATTCAATTCTACTGAAATGGTTGAAACTGGTCCCACTAGACCTATAGGCACACATTCCTTCTCACTGACATCAGTTAGTCCTTTATTGGAGAAACAATCTGGACCACAAGAAGCAGCAGGATCTTCCTTCGGTCTGCTCCCTTCTGTTTTAGCTCTTCGGAGAGATCTCACCAGCTTTTGTATGACTTTGCCAGTATTCTCTGGTGCTTTGCACTTAGTGGCTATATGTCCGTCTTCTCCACAACGATAACAGAAGAAATCCTCTTTAGGCTTCATTGGTTTCTCATTGAGTCATGAAGGCATGGCTTTGTAGTCCAGCCTAGTTTTAGTTTTTAACAGGCTTAGCAGTTGAACTGATACTCATCACCTCCAACTGTTTATTTAGCTTGTGAATTTGTTTCTTTAACTCTCTCACTTCAGCCTCTCCACAAGTATCCATTCTTTGCTTTTCCAGCTTTTCTTTAGGATCTATCCTCATGGATGCGACAGGAACTTTAGCTGAATCATCTCTCATCTTGGCTTTTAGCTCCTGAAGTTCAGCTCAGAGTTGTTTAAATACATCCGATTCCAAATTATCATCGGCCTTCAGACTTGTAGATTTCACTGCCGTTCCAATTCTACGACGTGCGAGTTCACTCTCTTCAGCGGTCTTTAACTCATTCAATAATTCCAAGAAAGTGGGAGGTCGGTCTTTCCGTTCTCTTAGCCTCAGCTGTAATAACATCAGGTCTGAGTCGAAAGCAGCACCCCTGATTAGCTGTTCAATCCTCACCTTATCCATCATCTGAGACATCAACCCGCCTTTTTGTACCACCTTTGTCAACGCTTTCTCTATTCGTCTCAGGAAGTCGGAGAGAGATTCTCTAGGGAATTGTCTCAGTAACCTGAAAGCAAAGTAAAGGTCCTCCCCTGATTCAGAGGTTCCAAAGGTATTTTCTAAAGCCTCAAGGTACTGTGAAGCACTAGCCTCAGGACTTGAAAACCTGACCGCCTTTACAATGTCAAGAGCAGGGCCTTTCAAACTCTCCATTATCCGTCGCCTCTTAATCTGGCCTGTTCCATCCAGTTCTCAAGATTCTCTTCTCCCGACGGGGTGGGAATAGTACCAGAAAACATACGCAATCGCCCATACGCATAAGAGTCTCCAGAGAGCTTTGTTTTTTCCAGAAGGTCCCCAACTGCACGTATAATAGACTCGGGTGAACCAGCACTGGAACTAGAAGAATGGAATAAAGATTCCAAATCAGTCATGGATTTTCCTTCCTCATGCAGAAATTTTGCCAATTTCTCAGAAAACCCGGATACAGGCACATCAACAGGTGCTACAAAGACCCTCCACGTCTCTTCCCCCTCGGCTCTCAGCAATTCATCTGGAATGCGGACAGGATCTATTACTTCACGGCATTCACACAGTACCGACACAGTATCTGGGCTTAGTCCCATTTTAGAGTCTCTAACTCTCACTCTGCCTACAACTTTTATAGTTTCAACAGCCTCTTCAATACATGCCACTTCAGTTGTTGCAGGTACTCCCATTAACATGATAGCATGGCTTTCCTCAATTACAGCTTCCTTGCACCAGTTTGAAAGTTCAGCCGCCAGAAGTGAATCACTCTTGGATGCCATTTTGAATCTTGGAAAGAGTAGTCAGTATGACCCCTTTATCTTATATTGAACTCTTAATCTTAATATTCAGAATTTCAGGGAGAGAATAACAATCCCGGACGAGCCCCCAAATTGTGTAGCGCCCCCTATGCCCTGATGGTAATCAGAGCAGCGCACCGGGTTCTAAAGGTGTCTCTCGACTATGCACTAATGCTATTCTCCCCTAGGTCAGCTAGGAAATATCACTGTATAATAACTCCAATCAACACAAATGGGTAAGTGTAACAAAATTAACCCTTGGGTTTATTTATACACAGTAAAATAAACTAAATAAATTTGTAAATATGTGTTTAAATGTCAAATGTTCAATAAACTCCAAATTAAACCATACACTTGACTTTCTTCTCTCTTTTGCTTTGAAGAAATATACAATCAATTCAAACAATCATTTATGACAGATAACACCTGCTTAATATGTCAAATAAACAAATAATATCAATAAAAATATGTTTCAAAACCAATAATTGACACAATACCTTTATAACTTTTCAGTGGCCACTTACACACACACACACACACACCTTGCAAGTCCCAACCCTCCCCGTTGCAGGCCTGAACGTTGCTAGAGATCTTTGGGGCCGTGAAACAACAAATGGCCACTTCACTCTATTGAGCAAATAAAATACAACAAGATCACCTGAACTCTCTGATGATCCGCGTTCTCCTCAGACTCCGACGAACTTGAACACACGCACTCCCCGGGCAATGCTTGGCTGATCGTCTCCCACGGCGTCAGAGGTATTCTAAATCACTCTGAGATTTAGACTGCTTTCTGGGTCTGTGTTGCTCCAGCAAACACGTCAAACTAAACAAACTTAAAGCTAAGGCAGTTTAGTGTACGTGAATGTCCGATCTTCCATCGTACTCTCACACTAACAACTGAACTCAGCATTACAAAAGAAAACCTGCTTATACTCGTGTAGAGTAATGCGCATACACTTTCAACAGTATCAGTTACACTCAAGTATCAAGAAATGCAAGTTTCAACAACTTATTCAGCAGTTTACAGGTACATCTCTTCTCCGCCATCCGAACAACACTCTCATCCGTCCCTCTCTCGTCTCCTCTCTCTTTCAGTCCAATCAGAATTGCACTCTCACATGTGAGGGCGGGAACAAATAAAACAACAACCTATCAGCAAGAAACAGTACTAACTTGCTAGGAAAAAGCACATTTTTGCAAGTGCGTTACATACAAACTTTATATATCCCCGTAATTCTTAAAGAGACAGCGCTTTAATATGAAGTACTCAACTGAAACACAAAATATCACATGTATATAAGCATACATAGCGTGCTTCCCTCTAAAGTATTGCAAATGAATCCTTCTCATGACTTAGATATTATTTACTCAATAATAACTAGTTTATTTTAACTCAAAAATAATATTAACTAATAATAATAACCCTACCTGGGTTACACAAATAATACAAACAAATACTGTTGAAGGTATGAGATTTGTTCCGACAGCAGGTATTTTCATAGAATTAAAGATTCAATCTCAATAGAATACCCACTCATAAACTGTCTAATCTCTGACCACCTAATACCAGAACTGTTAGTCTACTCAGTCAGCACATACTGTAAAAAAAATGAATTCACTCAACTTAACTTTTTGAGTGATCTTTTTGCACTAACAGTTAAGTTGTTTTTACATACAACATATATTTATATCAATTGTAAATCATTATTTTATTTCTAACATTTCAGCCATGTTTCAGTTGTGAACTTTATTCTCATTTAAATTAAATTCTACTACAAATAATAATTTATCTGTTTTCAGCCACTAAAACATATCAACTGCAAATCAAATCAATTACATTTTTAAAGATCTGAGCAGAGGATGGTTAAACAACTCAAAAGATAGCATTACCATCTTCACTTATTACAGGCCAGTTTGCCTTTATTTCTTTCATGAGTTGTTTCCAAGAATTAACAGAGCATAAACTAAACAGCTCTAATTAATGTTGATTTTTTTTAAAGAAACAATTTAGTTTGAAGTCACCATTATAGTGAAAAACATTAGCTTTATTTGAGTACTTGACCCTTATTTTTTCCTTAAATACGTTTTATACATCAATTCCAATAGTGTCTTTTTTTATTATTGAACAAAAATATAATAAATGAAAAAAATATAGACAAGCATGCAAAACATTTAACAGAAACATCTAAATTAGTTATTAAATATATATATATATATATATATATATATATATATATATATATATAAGGGACAAAATAAATTTTAAAAAATTTAATTAATAAATAAAAATTAATACATAATAATTAAAAATAAATAAACATTCAGGAAATACATGGGAGGTAATTGTTATAATGAAATCATTTTTTTTTTTCAGCAGTAGTGCAGTTTTAGTAGCTTTCTTGCTGACTGATGAATAAAGAGAGTCATAAAATAGTTTTAGATCAATACAGAAAAGCATGATATTGGGCATACAGTCAGTAACTTTACATTTGTGAAGACATAGGCCACAGATAGTCATTAATTTTAACAAATTGTCCATCTCCTTTGACCCTGTTTCCCACATCAAAAACAGTACATTAATTATATTGAAAATAAAACGTTTGTTAAACAGAGAAAATAATTCTTTCCAAAAATCATTAGCACAATCACATTCAGAAAATAAATGTGATATTGTTTCAATATTAGTTACACAATGTGCAATGTGAAGAAATGTCCAACTTAACTTTAGAAAGAAATGAGTTACATTTACTATAGAATTCTATAGTAAAGTTCTTTGAAGTTCTTGTTAGGTAACAGAAATGTATTAATAGCAGACCATACTTTAATAGTAGAAAAACAAGGAAGATTTATTTTCCATTTTAAAAAAATGCTTTGGGGTGACAACTGAACTTCTTAATAAGGATTTGTCTAATCCAAAAATTGTTACATTTAACATTACAATGCTCCAGACCTCCAACACACAATTTGGGCACTTCACATTTTGCTTCTCTGTAATTACAATATGCCCTAACTAAATGTAACAGTTTGAGTGAAATAGATTGCAATAGTGTGTCATTAAGAACACTTGTGGTTTGATAAAGTAGATCAGAGGAAGTTTTCTGCTTTTATGACATTCAAAGGCTTGTTGTACATTTATTTAAATTAGAACAACTAAAAACTGTTTACAGTCTCAAAGCATAGTGTTAGTTCTGGCAGGTCACGTTAATGTCAAGCTTGCATCAGCTGATCCTCAGCTGATTCACATTGACCTATAAGAATATAACGCCTATCACTGCATTCATATATATATATATATATATATATATATATATATACACTCACCTAAAGGATTATTAGGAACACCATATTAATACTGTGTTTGACCCCCTTTCGCCTTCAGAACTGCCTTAATTCTACGTGGCATTGATTCAACAAGGTGCTGAAAGCATTCTTTAGAAATGTTGGCTCATATTGATAGGGTAGCATCTTGCAGTTGATGGAGATTTGTGGGATGCACATCCAGGGCACGAAGCTCCTGTTCCACCACATCCCAAAGATGCTCTATTGGGTTGAGATCTGATGACTGTGGGGGCCATTTTAGTACAGTGAACTCATTGTCATGTTCAAGAAACCAATTTGAAATGATTCGAGCTTTGTGACATGGTGCATTATCCTGCTGGAAGTAGCCATCAGAGGATGAGTACATGGTGGTCATGAAGGGATGGACATGGTCAGAAACAGGTAGTCCGTGGCATTTAAACGATGCCCGATAGGCACTAATGGGCCTAAAGTGTGCCAAGAAAACATCCCCCACACCATTACACCACCAGCACCAGCCTGCACAGTGGAAACAAGGCATGATGGATCCATGTTCTCATTCTGTTTACGCCAAATTCTGACTCTACCATCTGAATGTCTCAACAGAAATCGAGACTCATCAGACCAGGCAACATTTTTCCAGTCTTCAACTGTCCAATTTTGGTGAGCTCGTGCAAATTGTAGCCTCTTTTTCCTATTTGTAGTGGAGATGAGTGGTACCCGGTGGGGTCTTCTGCTGTTGTAGCCCATCCGCCTCAAGGTTGTGCGTGTTGTGGCTTCACAAATGCTTTGCTGCATACCTCGGTTGTCACGAGTGGTTATTTCAGTCAAAGTTGCTCTTCTATCAGCTTGAATGAGTCGGCCCATTCTCCTCTGACCTCTAGCATCAACAAGGCATTTTCGCCCACAGGACTGCCTCATACTTTGTATTGTGAAATACTCAGACCGGCCCGTCTGGCACCAACAACAATGCCACGCTCAAAATTGCTTAAATCACCTTTCTTTCCCATTCTGACATTCAGTTTGGAGTTCAGGAGATTGTCTTGACCAGGACCACACCCCTAAATGCATTGAAGCAACTGCCGTGTGATTGGCTGATTAGATAATTGCATTAATGAGAAATTGAACAGTGGGTACGGAAAGTATTCAGACCCCCTTAAATTTTTCACTCTTTGTTATATTGCAGCCATTTGCTAAAATCATTTAAGTTATTTTTTCCTCATTAATGTACACACAGCACCCCATATTGACAGAAAAACACAGAATTCTTAACATTTTTGCAAATTTATTAAAAATATATAACTATTGTTGTTGTTTTTTTGTTTTTAGATTAACTTGTTGGGTTTTATTATCACAAAGCTTTATTTCTTTTTTTATAATGTAAAATTATTTTATTATCTGTTAATTATTTCAATAATAACACAATTTCCATACAGCTGTCACCCTTCCTGTGTGATGGATTTATACACAGTCTGTGTTTGTGACCTGTGAGACGTGTGATGTGGCGTGGTGTGGTGTTTCAGGGAAGATCAAGAGGATTTTACCCTTGAGCAAAACACTTAAGCCTGCATTGCTTCAGGGAGATCAGCTTTGTAATGAATTCTTGATGCTGATGGCATTGTGTGAAAGTTATACAAACAAATTCGAGTAGCCCTGGTTGTGTGGCGATACATAAATCTTCTAAATAAATAAAGATGTGTTCCAATCGAGGCAAAATGACAAAAGGTTCAAAGCAAGTGCAGCAGAAATAATATAATCAATCGATTTACAGTGGATGAATTTAACTGATGGATTCTTGAATTTCAGTATTGTGTTTACCTGCAAATACATGTGAGTGTTCAGTCTTTCTGGACGGCTTAAATGAACCTCTGTCACCATGTCTGGCAGGCAATGGAGGGAAAAAAAACTCTGGACATAATTTAATCAACTAAAACCCTGCTTTACTTATAAAGCATTTTGACTGTAAAGTTCACTGTGTGCATTTGTTACATTAAGCTATTCCTACATGATCTGACACCTGAAATTACTTTTTCACCTATAATATTTTACCACATGAAGCACATGTTTAAATCACCTGAAAAACTCTTGAGAGTAATATTTCCATATCATATCATCAAAACACTTTTTCTGTGTCAGAAGAATTTGAGCCAGAATAACATCAGGTGATTTTGCCTGGTGACATCATCAGGAAGTGGTCGGATTCACTGATCACATCTGAAATCCAGTCACATTGTGTTTTGTCATTAATTCATTTAAACAGTGTGAAAATCTTCCTGAAAAATATAAAACTGGAAAGTAGCAAGTTAATACACTCACAGACATCAAAAAATCAGCATATGAAATGCAACAATGCTTCATGCCAGCATAAAAAACTCATTCACGGCTCCTTTTTTGGATTGAGGCATGAATAAATTATGCAGCTGAATTCTTTTATTATTTATATTTGAATATTTTTGGATTATCAGCATTGTTGAGGTTTGTATGATGAGTGTTGATGTATTACCATTGTAATTGAGACACACTTTACTTGAGAGCGCCCAATCATAATCTATTCACTGTTAACTACTTACTAAACTCAGCACATGATTTATTATAAACTTACTTTCAAAAACACATGTACTAACAGAACTAGTATTCAAGCCAGTTAAGTGTTGTAGTGTGGCTTTTACAGAGTCAGTACAGTATCATCACGACCTGCGTCTGAATGGAGATTGAACTGCACTGATCCCAGCAAATTTTCTGACCACGATTCCAGTTTGGCATTTTCTTTGGAACTTTTCCACAAACGTTTTATTTTTTATTTAGCTGCGCATAAGTTGCAGTACGGTGAGTTTGAAGGGAAAGAGAACAAACACATAACAGATACCTTTAAAGATCAGATTAGTGTATTTCATATTTTCTATGTTTGATGAGGAGGCTCAATTCATTCTGTGCCATCCAGTAATTTTTAAGACTTCTTATTGTTTCTTAAAGATGCTGTTTGTTTTGGTTTAGCCATAAATGTTAATCGATGCATTAACTGTCAAACATCTAATCATTAGTTCATGCTGAATTAAGTACTAATTCAGGTAGTAGTACATGATTATTCAAGTACCCTTATTTTAAAATGTTAACACTAGAGGTGTTATATTTCTGTTTTATAATTAGAATATAATATAAATAGAAAATATAATGTTATATAATTTATTACTTTTTCATTAATGCTTCAGCAATTATTTATCTCGGTCATGAAAGTTGTTTTAACCACTTCATTGCAGTTATGTTATTACAACAGACATGTTGAGCTGCCTTTTCATCAATCTTTTTATCAACACAGAATCATTTGAAAGAGAAAGAGAAATAAGTCAACAAAAATGAACTAACAAACACTGATCACCATAATGGTGACATCGAACAAAACTTTTTCAACCAAACATCAACAACTAAACCTCTGTTAATTGTCAAAAAGAACTTCTGTAGACATATGTCATAAATTTCAGAAAAAGTGTAATCCTCCTCTGCTGAGATCTTGAGAGATTTAATGTCTTTTATCTTCAGTTGATTTCATCTACGGCTGTGGCTGGAAGTCAGTTGTTTCTCTTTCCTTCAATGATTCTGCTTGTTAACAGCAGGAATGTTTCAGGAACATCATACTAACCTTAAAAAAAGAAAAATAACATCAAGATAACGGGACATTTTAACATTTCCATAACGAAAACATCCTTTGAACAAAAAAATTGTTAGCTGGGTAGAGAGCTACTGTCCTTCAACCCCAACCAAATACACCTGAAGCAGCTCATCAAAGTGTTCAGGGTTACTTGAAAATTACAGACAGGTACGGTAGAACTGAACACTGGAGAACAGTAGGACGTTGGAGACCCCTGCTCTTGTCTGACACATTCAGTTCATGCAGCTCTCTTCAAAAAAGTGAGTTTGTATGCTCGCACCCATCATGCACTGAAGCATGTGACCATATTTGAGTTTCAAATGCTGACTGTTGATCTCTGAGAGTTTCTAAATAAAGTCATAGTTAATAACGTCATGCTCAGAACATGTTTTACTGATTTCTCAGAATATCAGATAGTCACATCAGTGCTGGATTTTGCGCTGTAGTTTGTTGCACATATTTAAATGTTTTAATAACAAAACATACTGTACTTGTGATCGGTGATTAAACTTAAGATGCAGTTGTTGAATCTTAATGTCATCATTATCCAAGCCTGCTTGAATGCTGAGAGAAAGAAATGGCTTGAAGTAGATGGATTTGCTGTTAAGATGTGTTTGTCAGTGTGTGGTGTGAATAATTGGCAGCTGGTGGTTGTTGTTTTATTTAAGAATATGGCATCTTCAGCTGTTTGATGCAGGAAGGGGATAAGGAGGACAAAGGAGCAAGGAAAATGTTTTGAAAAATGTGCTCGAGTCAGAAGAACTGTTCATTTTATTTTGGTAGTAGGTTGTTTTAGCAGAAGAGTCATAAGCAGGGTTACATCTGTCAGCTGCAGATGCAATTATTTACCAGCAGATGGCAGCCTTCCTCATTGATCACCTCGCATTTTCATGTCACGTGACACACCACAGCCACAAAAGTTCTGTATGGCCTATGTATGCTGTATAGGCATACATATAAGTGCTTTATAAACGCTCAGTAAAAGCAGACAGAGAAAACCTAATGTTAAACTGTCAATTGTGTGAAGAGCCCAACTAAACCAAACACTGATCGCCATAATGATGGCTTCAAATGAAACATTCAATGAAACGTCAAACAGGTGAAGCACACACTTCTGGGAGCATGTTTTAGTGCACTTTTGGGAGGAGGTGGAGCATGTTTTAGTGCATATATATATATAACCAACTGTGTTAGTGAATCCTCATCCTCATCGCTGATACTTTTTTAAATGGTTCTCTGTTGACCATGTATCCACACTGGTTAATGTTTGCTCTTGTCTCAATTGGTAAGTTTCTTTTTATATTTATATTTGTATTTTTTTTTAATATCCTTATTTTTGTGTCTAATTTCTGTCATACGTCTGCAGAAGTTCTTATATAGTATTAACAGAAGTTAAAAGATATTGATGTTTTATTGAAAATAATAGTTTTGTTTGAAGTCACCATTATGTTGATCGGTGTTTGCTTTAGTTGGGCTCTTGACCATCGACTTTAAGTAAATATATTCTCTTCTCTTGTCGAAAAAAAATCACAGGTGTCTGTCCAAACACACAAATACAATAGAGATCAACAAAAACAGGCTTTAATCTGGTAAATTGAACAGGCAAAGAAAACTCAGGAAACAGAATAATACAACCACTTAAAACATTGAGGAAAAGAGAGAGGAAAAAGAACTGAACAAAACAGGGAGTAAATATATATCAGACTAAAAAAGGGAACAAAATCCCAGATAAACACAGACTGGGAAACTAGGGATATGTTCAGACTGTCAGTATTGAAATCTGATTTAAAATTATTGACTGTCCAAATTGTGAATCAAAACTGTTCAGATCTGATTTGTGTGTTCCTGTCACTCTTCTGTTTTCCAAAATATCTGCATTGGTTTCTATGGGAATGATGTTGCTTTGGTAGGCAACAGCAGGAATATGGGTTTGCAAAACAGATGTCTTATTTACAACATGACAATGTGTATCCGCCGCGCTGGCAGAAACATAAGAGGCTGGTGTGAGCAGCTTTATTTCACGCTGTCTCTGTTACATTGTCATTTTCTGCGTGTCCAGCCTTTGCAACAACACAACCTTGTTTCTGCATGTTTTCTATGTGTGAGAGAGACACATAAACCATGCAAAATCCAATTTAGAGCATAAAACGGATTTCTAGAAATGTGATTTGAATAGGATTTCAAATGAATGCAGCTAAAAACGGATTTCATGTGATTTTTTCGTATTACGATCGATGATCGTATTTCAATATATCAAATATGCACAAAAATCAGATTTGGACTGACAGTCTGAACATAGCCTAGGTCACAGGAAAACAGAACAAAATCCTAATAATAGTTTTTTTTTAGAGAACATTTCTGCATTGGCACAGGCATAGACTTATGGTGAAGTAGAACAGAATGTGAGGGTCGTTCACCTCCAGGTGTTCAGGCTGCAGGTTTGCCGAATGACTAAAGAGGCGTTATCGGCAAGATGATAGAAAACTGTACATTTCTTGTCTATTACCGCCCAATGCTACTTGAAAGAAAGGGAACAAGAGGAAAAGACAAGCCAGGGATATAAAAAAAGAGAGAGAGAGCAGCAGTTAGAATATTGTTTTATCCCTTCCTTAACCATGTGACTGTAACCCAAATGTGAGATATTCAAACTGACCAATCAGTTTGGGCTTGTGGTAAGAAATAGAGGGGGTTGAAACAGCAAAGCAAACGTCTTTGTGTAGATGTCATCTTCAGACTTCTCGTTCAGAGTTGTTCCAACAGTTCAGTCTTCAGTTATTGTTCTCCTTTTAGCCCTTTGTGAGATCATCATCGCACCATTCATAGATATGCAAATCATCCATCGAGCACTTCACAACTCCACAAGCATCCGGTACTGAAGACAGTAGAACTCACTTGTCCCTCTTTTAAGACAAGACACAGGATTTGAGCGTTGGCAGCAGGGATCCAGTGGTTTAAAAGAGCATTCATACATTTGCCATTGGTCAGAGGTTGGATGTCGTCAGATTAAATTTGTCTCTAGCAATAAGCCCTTAAATCGATGTACTTGATCAAGTGATCTAGGCGAGAATAAAATCTTACAGACTCTGGGCGTTCTGTATTATAACAAAACAACAAATATTTATCAGCAAAATATTCAGTATAACTAAATACAGAGATTCAATTGAAATAATGTCCAAAAACTTTGTTGCAATCTAATGGACAAAATACAAAGGAGCCGAAATGAAATAGTCAGAAACATTTCAAAGACATTAATGATAATGCAAAAAGGAGAAATACTAACATACCTTTTGATATTTAACTTGGTGAGACAAATAATAAGTTATTTAGTAAATCCAAAGAAAAACAAAACAATAACTGGATGAAATTCACAGTTATAGTGCCGTCTAGATGTGAAGACATCACAAATGTCACTGTATGCGTACATTTTGTTGAGGAATATGTAGATCGTGTAGATAAAATGGTGTTATCTATGTGGCTGCATGGTGTGTAAATCCAATCATGCTCCAAACAAAGGTGAGGAAGTTTTATTGTGATGCAAATGTGGTCCCGTTTTTTGTAACAATGAGCCAACATGAAAATGTGAGTATGAGGTGTGATTTGGCTCAAAATTTTTCAACATCAATGTTTTTGTTAGGAGCATGATTGTATTGACTCGTCACTCTGATTGGGATCCATAAGCAGGCTTTAATGAGAATAGAGTGGTCAAACAGGCTAGGGTCAAAACACAGCAGACAGGTATGGCAGAGAACAAGCAAATACGTAATCAGGTAACAGTCCAGGGTCAGGGCAGGCGGCAAACAATCATAAACGGTGTCCAGGCAAATAGTCCAAAGGGCAGGCAGCAATGGGTCACAGACAAAAGACAGGGGTTTCAGTAACAGATAATCCAACATAGAAATAACGCTTAGAAATGTCACCAATGGAGAACAAGACCTCGCACTGAGCCAGTGCCTCAGTGCAACTTAAATACTGAGATAGATGAGAGTCAGCTGTCCGGGGTGATCAGTACCAAGGTACGAGGATTATGGGTAATGTAGTGAAATGAGTGAATGCGGGTGCAAAAGAGTTAATTTTCGGGAGATGGAGCCCTCTGATGGCCAGAGGAGGGAATCACGGGGTTCGTCTCTGTGACAATGATGAAGTGCGAAGTTCAGAGTTACTGAATCCTGTTGTGAGGATTCATTTGTGAATCACATTGTAGCCACATAACAATTCTATGCATGGTTTTACTGCAGCTATATGGAAAATAGCAGAGTGTTCCACTTTGTTCCACAGGAGACAAACAAATTCAACAAAGTCACACATGTAACTTGAAATTGTTATACAATTCCAGTACTACACTTATTCCAATTTACACTGTGCATGGCCTAGAATGCATATTGAAACAGCAAAGCAAACGTTTTTGTTCATTTTAAAATATCTTTGGATATTTTCAATCTTTCAAGAGTACAGTTGCATGAAAAAGTATGGGAACCACTTGCAGAATATGTGATAATGTGAATAATTTGAACAAAACGAGAGATCATCCAAAATGTATATTATTTTTTATTTAGTACTGTCCTGAGTAAGATATTTTACATATAATATGTTTACATCTAGTCCACAAGCTTGATAATGATAACAGTATTTATAATTTTAATAAATATAATCATTTACACTATGTTGTTATTGTATCCTGTTCATGTACAACAATACTGAGGTGCAAATAGTATGCATCTGCCAGTATAAAGTATAGATAGCATCTAATTACTCTTTACACTTATTGCAAAGAGCTGCTACTTTTACATGCTAAATAGAATATATCACTATTTTCTTTTTTAGCATCTACAGCTTTGCACTTACTGAAAATAGCATCTATCACCAAGAAAATATGCTATTTCCACCTAGTGTAAATACCCAGCCAACACACCCATGTGGGACCCAGGTGGGTCTGATGTGGGTTGCCTAAGTGGGGCCCAGACAGTTTTGTCCTCGGTTTCCATGTAGGCCCCACATGGGTTAGCCCAGATGAAATGAACACTGCGCAGTGTGCACACTACAGGCTGTTAAATGTAACACTGAATCAGTGTTGGAGTTAATGAAATAATGAAGTGATTGAGTGATGACTGAACATTAATGATGAACACCTGCTGTTAACAAGCCGAAGCAATGAAGAAAAGATGAACAACAAGAACAGAAACTACAGCTTCAGCCACAGTCTTAGATGAAATCAACTGAAGATAAAAGATATTCAATCTCTGAAGATCTGATTAATCAACTCCACAAACAGCATTACCAGATTCACTTATTACTGACCAGACTGACTTTATTTTCACATGTTTATAGAAGCTCTTATTGAGAATTAACAGAGGTTTAGATGTTGTTTTATTGGTCAAAAGGTATGCCACCATCATGGTGGTCAGGGTTTGTTTTAGTTGGGATAGTTACCCTATTATGACTTACGTATGACTGATTACAATAGTGTTTTACAGCAAACACAAATACATTGCTGAATTGAAATTATAACAAAGAAGATTAGCTTGACTTTTCTGCTTGAGAACCATTTCAAGTGAAGCTCATAAAGAGACCTCTTTCTCTTTGATGTCTTGATCATCATTTACTAAAAAATAAATCTAAGACAGACGCCACCATAACGGTTCAGTGCTAAAAAAGGGCAACTATTACCTCTCAGGCTTATACATGAAAACATTGCATACAATCCTCAACAGTGGTGACAATAATTATTCATACTGCAGTGCATGATGGGAGTTTTGTCCTATGCTGATACCCAGCATGAATTGCAGTGTGAAGCGTTTTTTTTCATCACCATTGTTGAAATTTATATGCTGATTCTTGATGTCTGTGTGTGCCGAAATGATGCAGTAGTTTAAATTTTTTTATGAACTGTATCAATTTAAAATTAAATACTATAACTGTTTCTATTCATGCTGTAAAGCCAGAATATGTAAATTAAACACATGACCAGATACTGTAATGCAATCTCACAATGACTACATCATCACAGAAAGGCAGCGACCTCACTGTTTAATAACAATGCATGCATTATTACAAAGAGAAATCTAACATAATTAATGAAGAGTCAAGAGCACAACTAAAGCAAACTCTGATCTCCATGATGGTGGTGTCATTTTTTATTTAATATTATTTTTCTTGACCAATAAAACAACATCTAAACCTCTGTTAATTCTCAATAAGAGCTTCTGTAGACAGGTGAAAATAAAGTCAGTCTGGTCAGTAATAAGTGAATCTGGTAATGCTGTTTGTGGAGTTGATTAATCAGATCTTCAGAGAATGAATGTCTTTTATCTTCAGTTGATTTCATCTAAGACTGTGGCTGAAGCTGTAGTTTCTGTTCTTGTTGTTCATCTTTTCTTCATTGATTCGGCTTGTTAACAGCAGGTGTTCATCATAAATGTTCAGTCATCACTCAATCACTTCATTATCTCATTAACTCCAACACTGATTTAGTGTTACATTTAACAGCCTGTAGTGTGCACACTGCGCAGTGTTCATTTCATCTGGGCTAACCCATGTGGGGCCTACATGGAAACCGGGGACAAAACTGTCTGGGCCCCACTTAGGCAACCCACATCAGACCCACCTGGGTCCCACATGGGTGTGTTGGCTGGGTAGCCACTTACTTATTTTTTTAACCCCATTGGCAGATAATCTGCAAAATAAAAAAAATCCTGTAATCGAGGAATCGTTACAGCCCTACATCATACCTTATTGTAACATGAATGTCATTGGAGTGATGAGCAGCTTTCCATCAACAAGGTATGAGACAGCCACAGTTACTGCAGGGTCTTTTTTGATGAGATGGTAACACCTTAGATGTTCCAAGAAGCCAGCTGTGAACAGTTCAATAATGAAAAGTATGTGTCCATTCACTATACAGATCTCGAGTACTTTCCCAAAATCTGGTAGTCCACTTGTGTGCTCAACTGAGAGCACCATTCCTTTGGAATATTTTGTCCCATTTAAATACACAGTGGATGACCTTTAATGGATGGTCCAGACCTTTAAACTTGTTCCATATTGCCATGCTGATAGCAGCATCTAAGATGTCCACAGATACAACAGATTCATGACCAGTTTCAATGCTTGGTTTAAAAACACTTGGCATCTCCAGATAGTATGCCAACATTAATTGATGTCTTGTGGTCAAAGTGAGCAGAATATTTTTGAAGTTGCCAGCACTGCGGACCACCTTTTTAAAGAGAGAATGTTTTGCCTCAAATCTTGTCCAAAATTCAATTAAGGGACCAATTTTTTTTTATTATTAACATAGGATAATGTTACAGATAATGATGTTTAGGGCACAGTTTAGTATGTGGAAAAACTTCTGTCGATGGTCAGAGATTTTGGCTTCTAGGTACAGGGTTTCTGTTGTGAATGTGGAGCTGGATAACAACTCAACAATGTCTTTCAATTAAAGAATTATATTCCACGTTTTTTTCACCCTCTGGAATACAGTGGCCAACCAAGAGTGGGAAGAAATCTCAGAAGTGCCCAGTTCTCGTGTCCTATATTTCAATTTTTTTCAAAGTTTTCAGTGTCTCTCTTTACACCATCAACACAAAACAGATCAATTAAAAATATTATTATTGTGTGCATAAAGATAAAAACGCTTTGGTGGAAACTGGCTTGTCCCGTAACCTCACGCACGAGCAGATCCGTCTCCTCGCTAGAGAAACGTTCAGTTTTTCCGCTTGCAAATCCCACCATGTAAATAGCGAATTCTTCTGTTACTTCCGAAGACCATACTAAATGGAATATATATATATATATATATATATATATATATATGTTTTTTGTTGTTTTTTTTCACCCCCTGGATCTTAATGCATCGTGTTTCTGCAGCATCAGTGAATGGTTGAGCCTTTTTTTAAAAGTTGTGTTTGAGTCCCTAAATTATTAATCATTCAGTCACTGCTGGAAAGGGTTCAAATATGCAAAACATCCTTGAAAACAGAAGAATCTGCTGGACCTGGAGGATTTTTTTCTGAAGAACAGAGCTCAGAACAAACATGGGATTCAACCATCACAAAACAAAGAAGAAAAAAAAAACAGTCATGGATCATCCAAGTAACCACACAGTATTAAGAACCAATGGTTCCCAAACTTTTGAATGGGATTATTTTAATAAATTCAGGTATTTTTAGTCTTGTGTACTAAACATCTATGTGACTTATCTTACTCAGGACAGTACTAAATAAAAAATAACATGCATTTTTTATGATCTCTCTCTTTTTTTGTTAAAATTATTCACATTTTCACATCTGTTGCCAGACTTTTTCATGCAACTGTAAGTTGTCTGTGCCTTTGTAACATTCAAATGAGTGTTATTGGAAGTAGCATTTAACTGTTGTATGGCTGAAGTATTACAGAAATGTTTTGTTGAAAAAATAACTAATGCAATAACACTGTGACAATAAAAACAGAGATCAAACTTTTCCACACAATTAATTTATATTTAGAGCAAGTTCTTTACAGCATTTTATGTGCAAGCTTAATTAAACAACATTCTTGTTTTGTGAATGTAATATTATGTTAGCATGCTCAATAAATGGAAGAAGTAAGAAGTGACTATTCACTATAGGCTGCTTGTGCCATTTAGTCACCGACAACCTAAATAAAAGCTCCAATCTTTAGCACAATGCCAACCAAAGAAATCCAACATAACTTCAAAATTTTCACAACTGAACGATAAAACCTAACAGAGCTTTCCCTTTACTCAAAAACACATAAATGCTTCATTATAGGATTTACTTTCCCAGTCTAGTCTTATGCAAATCATTCAGGAAACTAGAAATATAGTTTCAGTTGTCAACAAAAATGATTCATTTAGTCCCGCTGTCACGGTAGTTGTGTATAAAAACAAGAAGAAGATCACATAACTAGTTCCACAAGAGAATTTCCAACACCGAATGGCAAGGTACACAACATAACATCATGAAGAGATCTGACAAGGCACAGAGCAGAACATGGAGATTACATAAGGGAACTAATGAGAAACAGGTGTGGATGATTAACTAAACAAGATACACACAATGAGGGCAAATGAACAGAGCACAACCTGACAGAACTAAATGTAAACATAGCAGAAGTCCATGGGTGGGACACCTGCAAATAATTAAGTTAACTTCCATTTTACAAAAAAAGGGGTAAATCGAACAAGCAGCTTAAAATGTCGGGGGTGTAATGACTATGAGTTCATTTCAAGGCCGTGAGTTCATTTTCAGGTCAATGTTTTTGTATGTGTCATTTGTGGATAGCCAAAAACACAGGCATGGCCTTTACTTGCTCATAAAATTTGTTTTTTATTTTATTTAATTTTTTTAGCCAATGCTGCACAATTGTTTAACATTTGGTCACAGTACAATGGAGAATTTTTATGCTTTATTTTGTGTTTCAAAGTTATTTGATTTTTTTTAAAATTATTATTATTTCCAAGTTAATTCTCTCTCAATGTGTCTCATGCTGTGTTACAGAAAGTCTCATCGTGTCTAATGCTGGAAACTGCAGTTATAAGGAGCTTTTTCAATATCTCAGCTTAGATATGTATGACATTCAGACGGCATTTATGCGGCCCGTATATGATTGGAAAAAACCTGTGTCTGTTTATGTGGACCTGTATCTGACCTCCATCATAGATGTGGTATGAATCCAGCATTTCTTTTTATACAGATCATTATAGATGTCAAGCAGTTGTAGTATCATAAGACTTCTTTTTTTATCTACAGAATGAAAAAGCCCAGAGCATCTCGACACAGGTCAAAATATATTCTGTAAGTGTTTTAAAATTTTATATATATATAATTTTTTTTTACATCTGTGAACAAAGATGCAATGATTTTTTTGTCAATTTGTCTATTCTTCCTTGTAACGTTGCAGCTTTGGTTGGATGAATTTAAATCATGGAACCCACGTGATTTTTGCGGGATCGTGGAATTATCAGTTCCTAAACACATCATTTGGACTCCAGACATTATCATTGTAGAAAGGTTTGAAAAATGACTTTCATTGGTAGTGCTCAAAGAGAGAACTTAATGAAACTTTTCCTCTTTTTTGACTTTCATCAGTCTGTACATTTTATTTTCATTGTATTTCAATTCCTGTTGTGTCCAATCATTATTGTATTAAATTGTTTTGTCTAGCATCAAGACAGAGTTTGGAACAAAGGAATCCACTTACGTACAGATGTTATTTTTGGGCTTTGTTTTTTCATCTGATGTTTTATCTCTGACTACGGCCTGTAAGATGGACCTGCACAGGTTTCCATTTGACATCCAAAGCTGCAATATTACACTTCAATCTGCAGTCCAGTTTGGTACTAAAATTCAGACGTCAATGTTAGCAAACAAACACATACAGTAGATTTTAGATAAAACCTGAAATATGAAACTCGATCACAGTCAATATTACAAACCCATTTGCTATTATCTTTCTGTGACACACAAAAGGTGAATCCCAGCTAACAAATTTTGTACTAGGAATATTTCCCAAACATTTAAATTTGGTTATGGAAATGTTATGATGATCCTGAAATATTCTTCCAACTGAATATTTATTAACAACTCAACATTCAAGGAAAATTGATTTGTAACATTCCAAGACCATAAAAATGTCCAGTTCATTTAATGTTAATAGACTGTAAGAAGAACACTGTGTAATGTACAGTAACCTGCATCCAGCAATGAGCATGTAAAGTTGCTGTAGTCTTTTCCACAGTATGCTTACTGTAAACTGAATCATGGTAATTTCTATTACAGTAACAATCGCAATATTATTAGTGGTGTATTTTTATCATAGAAAACATAAGCTTACTGTTAACAGGCATTGCTGCTTTAATTTGATGTAATGTCAAATGAAGACACTGTTTGACATTTAAAAATTTCAACATTTTAAATTTGAAAAAGACAGGCAAAAAATATGTTAACTTTACAATAAGGTTTATTAGTTAAACATTAGTTAATATACAAACTAACCATGTGAAATACATTTGTTACTGTATTTACTAATCTTTGCTAATGTTAGTTAATGAAAATACAGTTGTTCATTGTCAGGTCTCTCGAGCTATCTCAAAAGGGAATGTCTCAGGTTACTCACGTAACCTTGGTTCCCTGAGAGTAGGGAAAGAGACATTGCGTAAGCAGCCATGTAAAAACCTTTTGTGAGGCTTTGCTTTTGCTGTCGTTCAGTCAAAAGATCCAAGTCAAGTCAAGTCAAGTCAAGTCACCTTTATTTATATAGCGCTTTTTTACAATACAAATTGTGGCAAAGCAGCTTTACATTAATAATTGGCAAATTATTTTTTGGCTGCACAGCAGCTCCCAAAGAAAATGGTGTCATTGTCCATCTTATTCTATATATTATTGATTCGTTCCGTTGCAAAGATCAATAGTTATTAGTCTAGTTAATTTATGTATATCAGCACTGGAGAAAACAGTGACGTTAATCGTCCGGCTCAGCTCAGTTCACATACAACGACGCCAATGCAGGCATATCAAAAACACTGCTGAATATCAAGCAAGTGTCCCCAACTTAAGCAAGCCAAAGGCAACAGCGGCAAGGAACCAAAACTCCAACAAATGGAGAAAAAAACCTTGGGAGAAACCAGACTTAGTCGGGGGGCCAGTTCTCCTCTGGCCAACAGTGAACATTTGCCTGATACTCAGAGTTTCAGGTCATAAGTCCGATTTGGAATCGCAACAGTCAAAATAATTTCATCCAGTTCCATCTTAAGATTAAGATTTTTTTTTAAAATCACGCCGGTATGGGACGGTTTGTTGGGGATATGTGCCACTGGCTAATGAGTTGGTAAGGCCTTCACAAAGGATGAGCTAGGTCACACAGTTTCTGCCGACACCACAGGGCCACATTGCTGCCGCACACAGGCGCAGGTTCCCCTTCCGACCCGGACACGGCCCGGATCCAGCCAATCACATTAATTGGTAAACCTCGGGATAAGCAGAGAGACAAAAATTAGCGTAGACGCCATTCTTCTTCTGATGTACCGAGTACATCTGGTGTTATAGGAAGTGTTCCCGGTTCCGGCTGAACTGATCTATGCATCCTAACAATCCTTTAATGGATATGAAGACAAAAATTGATAATGCGTCATGTGTATGCCAGGTTAAATAGATGTGTTTTAGAAGGTAAACTAATCAGGGATAAATGACAACAGGTGCAGACAACTGAATGAAACGTGACAAGACAGGACAAGACAGATCTGAATACATTGGTAGGAAGATTTGGTAGGAAGATTGTTCCAGACTTTAGGTGGCAAACAGGAAAAGGATCTACTGCCTGCGGTTGATTTTGATATTCTAGGTATTAACAACTGGCCAGAATTCTGAGATCGTAATAGACATGAAGGATTATAATGCATTAAGAGCTCACTCAGGTACTGAGGAGCTAAGCCATTTAGTGCTTTGTAAGTAATTAGCAAGATTTTAAAATCTATACTCCATACTCCCGGAGCACCCCCCACAGGGCGCCATGAGGGACACGGTCGAATGCCTTCTCCAGATCCACAAAACACATGTGGACTGGTTGGGCAAACTCCCATGAACCCTCCAGCACCCTAGAGAGGGTATAGAGCTGGTCCAGTGTTCCACGACCGGGACGAAAACCGCATTGTTCCTCCTGAATCTGAGGTTCGACTATCGGCCTTATTCTCCTCTCCAGTACCCTGGCATAGACTTTCCCGGGGAGGCTGAGGAGTGTGATCCCTCTGTAGTTGGAACACACCCTCCGGTCCCCCTTCTTAAAAAGAGGGACCACCACCCCGGTCTGCCAGTCCAGAGGCACTGTCCCCAACTGCCACGCGATGCTGCAGAGGCGTGTCAGCCAAGACAGCCCCACAACATCCAGAGACTTGAGGTACTCAGGGCGTATCTCATCCACCCCCGCTGCCTTGCCACCAAGGAGCTTTCCAACTACCTCGGCGACCTCTGCTTGGGTGATGGGTGAGCCCACCTCTGAAGTCCGGGGCCCTTTGCTAAGGGCTGTCCGGTCCCTGTATGACCGGAGCAGGAGCTTGGTTCGCATTGCCGGCAATAAGTCAGACCTGTTCCCTGTGCATGTTGGACTCCGGCAGGGCTGCCCTTTATCACCGGTCCTGTTCATAGTCTTTATGGACAGGATTTCTAGGCGCAGTCAGGGGCCGGAGGTAGTCTGGTTTGGGGACCACAGGATCTCATCCCTGCTTTTTGCGGATGATGTTGTCCTGTTGGCTCCATCGGGCCAGGACCTCCAGTGTGTACTGGGACAGTTTGCAGCCGAGTGTGAGGCGGCTGGGATGAGGATCAGCACCTCTAAGTCTGAGACCATGGTTCTCAGTCGGAAAAGGGTGGCTTGTCCTCTTCAGGTTGGTGGAGAGCTCCTGCCTCAAGTGGAGGAGTTCAAGTATCTTGGGGTTTTGTTCACGAGTGAGGGAAGGAAGGAGCGTGAGGTTGACAGACGGATCGGTGCAGCTTCTGCAGTAATGCGGTCGATGTACCGGTCTGTCGTGGTGAAGAAGGAGCTGAGCTACAAGGCGAAGCTCTCGATTTACCGGTCAATCTACATTCCTACTCTCACCTATGGTCATGAGCTTTGGGTCATGACCGAAAGAATGAGATCCCGGATACAGGCGGCCGAAATGAGCTTTCTCCGCAGGGTGGCAGGGCACTCCCTTAGATATAGGGTGAGGAGCTCGGTCACTCGGGAGGAGCTCAAAGTAGATCCGTCACTCCTACATCGAGAGGAGTCAGCTGAGGTGGCTCGGGCATCTGTGTCCCTCAGACACCTCCCTAGGGAGGTGTTCCGGGCATGTCCCACCGGGAGAAGGCCCCGGGGAAGACCTAGGACACACTGGAGAGACTATGTCTCTCGGCTGGCCTGGGAACGCCTCGGTGTCCCCCCGGAAGAGCTGGAGGAAGTGTCTGGGGAGAGGGAAGTCTGGGAATCTCTGCTCAGACTGCTGCCCCCGCGACCCGGCCCCGGATAAGTGGTGGAAGATGAATGAATGAATGAATAAAATCTATACGATGTTTAATAGGGAGCCAGTGCAATTTTGACAGAACTGGGCTAATGTGGTCATACTTCCTGGTTCTAGTAAGGACTTTAGCAGCTGCATTTTGGACCAGCTGTCATTTGTTTATCACACGAGCAGGGCAACCACCCAGTAGAGCGTTACAGTAATGTAGTCTCGAGGTCATGAATGCATGAACTAGCTGTTCCGCATTTATCATTGAGAGCATACGCTCACCTAAAGTATTGTTAGGAACACCATACTAATACTGTGTTTGACCCCCTTTCACCTTCAGAACTGCCTTAATTCTACCTGGCATTGATTCAACAAGGTGCTGAAAGCATTCTTTAGAAATGTTGGCCCATATTGATAGGATAGCATCTTGCAGTTGATGGAGATTTGTGGGATGCACATCCAGGGCAGGAAGCTCCTGTTCCACCACATCCCAAAGATGCTCTATTGGGTTGAGATCTGGTGACTGTGGGGGCCATTTTAGTACAGTGAACTCATTGTCATGTTCAAGAAACCAATTTGAAATGATTCAAGCTTTGTGACATGGTGCATTATCCTGCAGGAAGTAGCCATCAGAGGATGGGTACATGGTGGTCATGAAGTCAGAAACAATGCTCAGGTAGGCCATGGCATTTAAACGATGCCCAATGGGCTCTAAGGGGCCTAAAGTGTGCCAAGAAAATATTCCCCACACCGTTACACCACCACCACCAGCCTGCACAGTGGTAACAAGGCATGATGGATCCATGTTCTCATTCTGTTTACGCCAAATTCTGACTCTACCATCTGAATGTCTCAACAGTAATCGAGACTCATCAGACCAGGCAACATTTTTCCAGTCTTCAACTGTCCAATTTTGGTGAGCTCGTGCAAATTGTAGCCTCTTTTTCCTATTTGTAGTGGAGATGAGTGGTAACTGGTGGGGTCTTCTGCTGTTGTAGCCCATCCGCCTCAAGGTTGTGCGTGTTGTGGCTACACAAATGCTTTGCTGCATACCTCGGTTGTAACGAGTGGCTATTTCAGTCAAAGTTGCTCTTCTATCAGCTTGAATCAGTCGGCCCGTTCTCCTCTGACCTCTAGCATCAACAAGGCATTTTCCCCCACAGGACTGCCGCATACTGGATGTTTTTCCCTTTTCACACCATTCTTTGTAAACCCTAGAAATGGTTGTGCGTGAAAATCCCAGTAACTGAGCAGATTGTGAAATACTCAGACCGGCCCGTCTGCCACCAACAACCATGCCACACTCAAAATTGCTTAAATCACCTTTCTTTCCCATTCTGACATTCAGTTTGGAGTTCAGGAGATTGTCTTGACCAGGACCACACCCCTAAATGCATTGAAGCAACTGCCATGTGATTGGTGGATAGTCGTGGCCTAGTGGTGAGGGAGTCGGGCTTGTAATCTGAAGGTTGCCGGTTCAATTCCCACGCCGGCAGGAATTGAAAGTGGGGATTGTGAATAAACAGCACTCTCTTCACCTTCGATACCATGACTAAAGTGCTCTTGAGCAAGACACCTAACCCCTAATTGCTCCCCTTGTAAGTCGCTTTGGATAAAAGCGTCTGCTAAATGATGAAAAATGAAAAATGAAATGAAAATGAAGGTGAGTGTATGTCGTAATTTAGATATATTTTTAAGATGGAAAAATGCAGACTTCCTGCGCTTGAATGCCATTGGCTATTGCAGGTTAAATAGCATGATTCAATCAGGCTGCAGAATTTCAGAGAAAAGGAGTTCCCTCATCTTGTCAGCTTTCAATGCAATGTCTCGTTACCCACCATTGAAATTTGACCATGATGCTTTGCAGATCTACAGCAACATGCTGTTATCAGGTTCTACAGCCTTCTAAAGCGTTTTTTTCAATTTACAGTAATATTGCTGTGAAAACTACGTAAATTTGTTAGTCTAGTATTATGGTTGGTTGTAGTGAAGCTCACAATCCAAATTCAAAATCCAAATCCAAAACACAGGAACTTACCAAGAATCAAGCAAATAACACATCCACATAAACTAAAGGCTATACTGGACAAATGAACTAGGGAAAATCAGGGCTTAATTAAATACAGGGATAATTAACATTTACATTTAGTCATTTAGCAGACGCTTTTATCCAAAGCGACTTACAAGTGAGGAAAACAAACAAGCGATTCTTCATGAATTGGCAAATCACACAGGAAGTGCTCACAATACAAGTTTCATACATTGCTCAGTACCATAAGCTAGAGTAGGAAGGGAAAAAAGGGGGGAAGGATAGGGTTTTTTTTTTTTTTTTTTTTTATGAGGGGATTAAGTGTTCACGGAAGAGATGAGTTTTCAGCTGTCTCTTGAATATTGCCAGGGAATCTGCGTTCCTGATGAAAGTAGGGAGATCATTCCACCAGCAGGGAGCAGTGAAGGAGAATGTTCTGGAGAGTGATTTTGTGCCTCTCTGTGACGGTACCACAAGTCCTCGTTCCTTTAGCGATCGCAGGCTTCTGGTGGGGACGTAGCGTTGTAGCAGTGTGTGGAGGTAGGAAGGTGCAGAGCCTGTGGTGGATCTGTAAGCAAGCATCAGCGCCTTGAACTTGATGCGAGCAGCGAGGGGTAGCCAGTGCAAAGAGATGAAGAGGGGGGTGACGTGGGCTCTCTTAGGCTCGTTGCAGACAAGACGTGCAGCAGCATTCTGGATCATTTGAAGAGGTTTGATTGCACTTGACGGCAGACCAGCCAGAAGAGCATTGCAGTAATCAAGCCTTGAAATGACCAGGGCCTGGACAAGCAGTTGTGTTGCGTGCTCAGTCAGGAAGGGACGGATTTTCCTGATGTTGTAAAGTGCAAATCTGCACGACCACGCCGTCTTTGAGATGTGGTCTCTGAAGGTCAGTTGGTCATCGAAGATAACTCCAAGATTTCTGGCCGACTTTGATGGGGTAATGGTGGTTGTACCAAGCTGTATGTTGATGTCATGTTGAAGAGTAGGAGTGGCAGGGAAGACTAAAAGCTCAGTCTTTGCCAGGTTGAGCTGCAGGTGGTGTTCTTCCATCCACGTCGAGATGTCCGCCAGACAGCTTGAGATCCGTGCAGCTACTGTGGAATCATCTGGTTGGAAGGACAGGTAGAGTTGTGTGTCATCAGCATAGCAGTGGTAGGAGAAACCATGTGCATGTATGATGGGACCCAGTGATGTAGTATAAATGGAGAATAGGAGGGGACCAAGAACTGAACCCTAAGGAACCCCAGTGATCAGTTCATGAGGTTTGGATACCTCCCCTCCCCAGGCAACTCTGAAAGACCTACCTGTGAGATAGGACTCAAACCACTGAAGCGCAGTACCTGAGATGCCCAGTGACGAGAGGGTGGACAGAAGAATTTGATGGTTTACGGTGTCGAAGGCAGCAGATAGATCCAGTAGGATGAGAACAGATGATTTGGAACCAGCCTTAGCAATCCGCAGGGATTCCGTGACAGACAGTAGCGCAGTCTCTGTTGAATGGCCGCTCTTGAAACCAGATTGGTTGACGTCCAGATGGTCGTTCTGTGTGAGGAAGGATGACACCTGGTTGAATACAACTCGTTCAAGTGTTTTTGATATGAATGGTCGGAGAGAGACAGGTCTGTAGTTGTCCACGAGTGATGTGTCTAGCATGGGTTTTTTAAGCAGTGGGGTTACTCGAGCCTGCTTGAATGTGGTAGGGAAAGTGCCTGTGTGGAGAGACGAGTTAATGATGTGTGTAAGTGCTGGTAAAAGAGTGGGAGAGATGGCTTGTAGAAGGTGTGAGGGGATGGGGTCTAGAGGGCAGGTGGTGGGATGAGTGGAGAGGAGAAGTTTTGATACTTCCGCCTCCGTGAGAAGGGAGAAGGAAGGGAGAAGATTAGAGGATGAGGAGGGGCTGAGTTCCTGTGTGGGTGGTGTAGAGAACTGGCTGCTGATGGAAGATGTCTTGTCGGTGAAGAACTTGGCAAATCGATCAGCAGTTAAAGATGTGGTGGGAGGTGGTGGAGGGGGACAGAGGAGTGTGTTGAATGTCTTGAAGAGTGAGCGTGTGTTTGTAGCGCCGTTGATTTTGTTGTGGAAGTATGAGGACTTAGCTGCAAGGACTCCATCAGAAAAGGATGATAGCAGATCTTGGTACGAACCTAGGTCAGATGGGTCTTGTGATTTGCGCCATTTCCTTTCTGCTGCCCTGAGTTTGGTCCGGTCTTCACGAAGCGCATCTGATATCCAGGGGTTGGAAGGAGTTGCTTGTGATGGTCTGGATGACAGAGGACAGATACTGTCTAGGGAGGAAGATAAAGTGGAGCATAATGTGTGTGTTGCAGTATTTACATCCAAAGATGAGAATTGTGTGTGTGAGGGACGGGAGGATGACACAACAGAAGAGAGATGGGAAGGGGAAAGAGAGCGCATACATAATCGCAAGTGCAACATAATCAGCACAACATAATCAGAAACTAATGTGAACTCGATCAAAAACAACGGAGACAAACTAGCAAAGGGAACACAGACAAACAAGAACAAAATACAGAGAAAAACAAAACAAAAACTGAATATAATCATTACAAAGAACATCATTTAAAGATTAATATGATGTCCCTGAAAAATTGAGTGTTCGTATGTGTCAATTGATTAATATTACCAAGGAAAGCACCAATTGATTGGTTGTGAAGCGCAACCTGACACATTTTGTTAATGCTGTAAGTTTCAGAAATTCATGGGCTATACTAATTAAGGTGGAAATGTGACATGATCACATCATAATAACATTATCTTGCTGGCCACATGAACTTTTTACAAGTCAGAATCTTGTAATTAAGGCAATTCTGACATGATGCATCATTTAAAAAGACTTGTTTGTGTTTCACAGAATAAATAACAGCAAACAACATATAGGAGTAAGTAAATTGTGTCAATTTTAATTTTTTAATTTGTTCAATTAAAATTTTTCTAATGTCTGTTTTTCCCCACAGATGATGGTATTAAATTCGACCAACTTACTGATCCATATTATCTCACACTTTCCTCCAAGGAATCCTTTCAGACTCAGGGAGAATGGGAACTCATCAGTATAAATGTATCTGATTTTGGCAATCAATATCGGGAGATATTTAAGGTGCAATTAAAATTTGTAATCTAATTAATAACATTATGTAATTATTGTTTAGATGAGAAAATCATTGAATGGACATTATAAAAAGTTGCTCGGAAAAGAAAATTTAATTCATTACACAAACTTTTAAGGCTACAACATTTTTCTTTTTTTCAGAAGTTGTATCTTAAATGGCATTTGGAAATATTATTGTAATGTTCAGAATGAAATGAATGAAAAATGAAATGATCTATGAAACGAAAACCATCAGTAGGTGGCAGCAAGTCACTGTCTTAAAGGCAGCTAGAATAAATTTTTTGTGCCAAAAATAAATAAATATGACTTTTCAACAATATCTAGTGATGGCCGATTTCAAAACACTGCTTCATGAAGCTTTATGAATCTTTTGTTTCGAATCAGCGATTTGGTTCGCGTATCAAACTGCCAAAATCACGTGATATTGAAATTGCGTAGCACTTATGACGTAGCGAAGCCTCATTTACTGAAATCACATGACTTTGGCGCTTCGAACCACTGATTCTAAACAAAAGATTAGACACTCACAGATCCTTGCTGCTCAAATTGGAATGCCTGGGACTCATGATCAACTTATACAAGCGCTCACTGTCTTCCAGCCAGCAAATTGCCTTCCTGTGAGCAGTTGCTCAAATGGAGATCAGGCTCACTCCGGAGCGAGCTTTAATGCAGATCCTTCCAGAGGATACTGGGCCTTGTCAGTAATTCCGCTGGGCCTGCTACACATACGGCTCCTGCAGTATTGGCTGAAGCTCTGTGCGAAGGCAGGCTGACTTCAGCAACCTATCAAATGCCTGGGAATGCTGGTGGTTTTTCTAACCCTCAAAACCTTCCTACCAGACTTGAAAGGGCACCACTCCTTAGTCCGCTTGGACAACGTGTCAGTGGCGTCCGAGGGGCAGACATGCTGTCATGGCCTCCACCTGGGTGTGGTCCAGCGGAATATCCCTTGGCGACATCAATCAATCAATCAATCAATCAAATTTTATTTGCATAGCGCCTTAAAACAGACAAAAGGTGCACAAGGCGCTTTCCAGTAAAAGGATCAATAGACAACAGAAAATAAAACAGAGATATCAGTTAAAGTCAGAGGTTTAGGTGTTAAAAGCTTGTCTGAACAGATGTGTCTTCAACTGCGATTTAAAAACACTCAACATGGTGATGCTTCGAAGAAATGTTGGTAAAGCGTTCCATAGATTAGGGCCCTGGACAGCAAATGACCGGCCTCCAAACTTTTTATATTTGAATTTTGGAGTGACCAGAGAGGTGTGTTCAGAGGAGCGGAGAGTTCTGGGTGGTTGGTAGACCGTTACTAAATCGGCGAGATAGACCGGCTCGCCTTAACAACTGCACTAATCTGTTTGTCATACTGCAAATTTTTGTCAAAAATAACACCTAAGTTACGCACAGTGGGAGCAAACTGAGGTGTTAGAGGACCAAGACTGAAAGAACTGTTGGATGAGTCAGGGCTGAACAGGATGAACTCCGTCTTTCCTTCATTCAAATGAAGGAAATTCTGAGAAAGCCACTGCTTAATGTCCTTAAGGCAGTTATAAAGGTCCTACATGGTCCTCGCTGTCCACTTTTGCCAGATTTTACAACTTGGACATCCCTGCATTTCTGGCACAGGTGCTGGGCTTTGACCTGTATGTGAGAACCTTTTCCCAGAAGGCTCCAACCTAGACCTACCATCTCTATAACCAGGTTATATATACGGGTAGCCCCACCTGTTTGGGTGGGCTGCAGTGCCAGAGGTTCATGCAGTTTCGCTGCACAGCCATAAGCTGTGTTTAGTGTCTAGTGACATAATACTTGTCAACCAAATTATTTAGTAAAAATATTCTCATTATTTCATGAAACTGAGGTTACATTAGTAACCTGGTATGTTTTGTTGATTGTCACCATTGCTGATTCAGTGAACATGGCCCTTACCACCACTTCATTATCAAACAAGGTTTTCAGATGAAGTCTGCATACTTCACTTTTTTTCCACAGTGCAAGCAATTGTATTATTGTGTTTGTTAAACCATCATTGAAATTGTTGACTTAAAAGTCATCTAATATAAAGCAAGGTAGTTGGTAAGTAAAGCAATGTAGTGCCCTATTAAATGGATCGCTAATCTCCATAATTGTGACAAAAAGGGGGCCCAGCAGAACCTCATACTTTCCTGCATAATTTTGGTATTTACATAGTCTCATCGAATAATAAAACATTAAGAAACACACAATAATAAATGCCCTCAGACTGTGCCTAGTGTGTGTGTGTGTGTGTGTGTGTGTCACCTTAAATGAAGTTTCACCCACAGGTGTTAAAAACTAACACTGAAACAGTGAAGGATCTACTCGTTGTAGTTTTAAATGTTGAATTGCTCACGCTATTACGCCCCATTCAAATAAAAAAAAAAAAACGGCTTGACATGAGTTTGATGTTAAATGGGAAACAAATTGCAAACAAGCTCAATAATTTAGTTAAATTACTTCACAAACGAAAGTATGCTTGAATGAATCGATTCAGTTGTACGGTCACTTGCTTCGCTCCAGAATGAATCTGCCGTTTTGAACGAATCAGTTGAATGAATGCTTATATGACTCACTCATTAAGGCTGATTTGCTACCACCTACCGGCAGTTTTAATTTCATATTTAAAAGTATGATTTATCTTATTATTTTTAGTAATATTTTATGCATTTAACATGTTAACATTGACAACATTAGTGTTATATTTAATTTTCCTGAACATATGGACCCAGACCATAACATAGAAGTTGTCACAGGGAGCATTTCCAGCTTCTTCAAAAGCTGCACCCAAACACAGAGATTGTGAGTGTCCTCAGGTGCAATAAAGGACATGTAGGCACACTGTTTAAAACTCATGTTTCTGCTCTCCAAATGTTTCATTCATGTGCTCAAAACAAACGGCCACTGATGGAAAAAAAGCTGATGTGTCATACAGGTGCGCTCTTTATACGTATGGGTGCCCCATGTGATGTGATAGGACTGCTGTCAGCCAGTGGATTTGGCCGTGTGCTTCAGACACCGGTCACACTGAGGGCATCCCCCATACCGTCCAAAGCATGACACAGCATCAAAGTTTCAGTTCAAAAGGGAACAAAAAATGTCATTTTCAAATGAAAATATTAACCCTAATTATACATGGAATAGAGCTCCAGAGGTTGACGTCACAATCTAAACTCCACCATTGTGGCAGGCCATCAGGAGATCGCTAGAGTGGCTATAGCACTGGTATCGATAGTGGTTGAACAATAGTTTAAAACCAGACTGTTTAGACCTTACAAACCTTACTATTTCAACATGGTGGACCCTTTTCCATACAAATTTCTATGACACCTATATGCATTACCTACAAACAAGGACAGCTAGGGTTGATTACGTTACCTAACAAACCTTCCAATGGTGACGAAGCAGGTTTTAACCGGGAGACTACAAAGGTGAATATTAATCACAAAATTTGATTGTGTCCATTTGTACCCCTCCAGGCTTTTGTAGGCTTTTAAAGAGTCTCTGGAGTAGGACGAGGGAAAGTTGATGAGGTAGTTGTAAATATCAGGATACTGCAGGTCAGTAAAGCTATCCGTTCCTTTATCGATGCACGTTAGAAGCACCCCAGGGGAATTATAGGGATCTTTTATGTTTAATCTATTAAGTTCACAGTAAAAACCCCAGAGTTAAATCAACTCTGCTCAGATAACATTTGGTCCCTCTCTAAATAGTGTTAATTAAAGTCACACTGAACTAGTGTTAAAGTAACACTCTTCAGAGATTGAATGTCTTTTATCTTCAGTTGATTTCATCTAACACCGTGGTTGAAGTCAGTTGTAGTTCTTATGTTTCTCTGTCCTTCAGTGATTCTGCTTGTTAACAGCAGGTGTTCATCATTAATGTTCAATCATCGCTTAATTAATTGCTTAATTATCTCATTAACTTTAACTCTGCTTCAGTGTTACTTTAACTCTATTTAGAGAAGGACCAAATGTTATCTGAGCAGAGTTGATTTAACTCTGGGGTTTTTACTGTGCATGTACAAGTCTATGTTTTTTTAATTAAAGTGCGCATTGAAGTGTGCCATTCATTTCATATTCACTCCTGGCTGCCCCTGCCTGCCAGCATGGTGGTGTAAACAGAATGGGTCACGTGAGATCCGAAGCTCTATAGGCAGTTATTTTCAATGCAATGAAGTAAGGATTACACAGCTTCTTTCATGTTAATACAAAGACCTTCTTTTTTTTCAATTTGCAATGTTCAATAAAAATGCTGCTCTTAAAAAGATTTTCAAGAACATAGTAGGTGCACTGTATTCATAGTTATTTTCTTTATTTTAGATTACCATAAAAAGGAGACCTCTACTGTATGTCATCAACTTCATTCTACCAGTATTTTTCTTCCTTGTGCTGGATGTGACCTCCTTCTTCATAGATGCAAGTGGACCAGACAAACTGAGCTTCAAAGTGACTTTACTTCTGTCTATTTCTGTGTTGCTGTTGATTCTTAATGACACGCTGCCCTCTACAGCCGATAAAATCCCACTGATTGGTGAGTCTAACATTGACAGGGTCACCTTTCTCACATGAAAACACCAAATGTAAAACTTATGGCTTCATTTGATAAGAATGCAGTCATCTAAAACAGACAAACAGAAACCTGAGGCTCTGGATTTGGGACCGGTTATGGTTAGTTGAAAAGTAATGACAATGATAAATGACATGTGGAAGACCAAACAAGACAGACATGGCAGACAGGGGAGCCTGGGATGGACAGAAGATCCGGCTCAGACAAGAACTCAGGAGCAAGAGCAAGGGGATCAGGGACACAAGTTGACAGGGATCTCAGGACATGGGCTTCAGTAATAAAAATCAATAAGCTAAATAAGGGCAGGAAATGCTATATGAACTGTGACAGGTTCAGGGGAAGAAACAGAAGCAAGAGTTTCAGTCAAGAATAAAAAAAAAAAATACAGGAACAGGAGCATAACCAACAATTTTGGCAAATAAAGCAGCCGGCCCTGAAACTGCTGCTGGTTTGTGGGCAATAGCAAGTTCAAAGTAAGCAGAATGATATGTTCATCTGGCCAAGACAGGGAGACTGGGGAGGCTGGACGCAGGTTTGAATCTGAAATGCCTGTTGCTGTCTGCAGCACAATGGCAGCCAAGAATCCATTGATGGAGTAAACACGATTGGACAGTAGACCCACCTAACAAATTTTTGAACATTTTCAGAACATTCTGTTTTGGAACCATTAAAATGTCCAGCTTTCTTGATGTTAGAGGAACGTTTTAAACAAGGTTACTTTGAAATTTGTTTTTGAAATATTCTTTCAACTTATTTTTTATTAACAACTCAACATTATAGGAGAATTGGTTTGTAACATTCCATTTCAGTTTCCTTAATGTTAATAGAATGTCATTTAAAGGTTAGTATGATGTTCTTGACACATTCGAACACCTGCTGTTAACAAGCACAATCACTGAAGGAAAAAGAAACCAGAAAAGAAACTACAACTGACTTCCAGCCACAGCCTTAGATGAAATCAACTGAAGATAAAAGATATTAAATCTCTCAACATCTCAGCAGAGGAGGATTAAACAACTCCACAAACAGCATTACCTGCTTCATTTGTTATAGTTTATCTTTATTTCTTTCAAACACATACAAAAGGTCTGATTGGGAGTAAAAGATGTTTAAATGTTGATGTTTGGTTGAAACTGTTCCATTTGAAATCCAAATATAGTGTCCATTTCACTATTCACTTGTTTAATTTATTTTCATACGTCACTGTTTCTGGGCTCACATGCTCTGTCAGATGCAAAAAAAACTTGTAGTATTACTGAAAAACCATGATCCTAATCTTTATCTCCATTTCGAAATCTCAGATGGCCAGTGCTTTATCTGTTACAAATCGTTAAAATATTGGTGCCTGGAACACTTTTAGCCCAGACAAAGTAGTGTACACTAGTGATGCACCAAAATGAAAAATCCGGACCAAAACTGAAAATTCAGTATCAGCATTTGGCCACTTCTTTTGAAAATTGGACACATTACCCATTGAACCAGCGATTCGGTTCGGAAAAAATCTTTTTTTTTTCAGTGGCGGAAACAGGCTTCCATACTAATCACCATAATGGTGATCCAGAAAATAGTTGACTCTTTCCTTCAGTGATTCTGCTTGTTAACATAAGTTATCTCGTTAACTTCAACACTGCATCAATTTTAACTTAGAATTGGAATTTAGGCTAAGAAAAGAACAGGATTAATCTCAAACAGAGAGGCATTGCTTGATGAATCAGACACAAAAAGGGGAATTAGAACAAGACATGTCTGCAAGTCCACTCATAACAGTGCCATAAATGTGAAGAAACCATAGCATACATACACTGTTCAGTCCCTGATATCACATGATTTAAAGAGTTAGTTCACCCAAAAATGAAAATTCTGTCATTTATTCCTCACCCTCATGTCGTTCTACACCCGTAAGACCTTCATTCATCTTCTGAACACAAATTAAGATATTTTTGATGAATTCCGATGGTTCAGTGAGTCTCTATTGCCAGCAAGACAATTAACACTTTCAGATGCCCAGAAGGTACTAAAACAAGTCTCAATCTTAATATTATAAAGTGACAAGAATACTTTTTGTGCACCAAAATAACAACTTTTCAACAATATCTAGAGATGGCCGATTTCAAAACACTGCTTCGAAGCTTTACAAATCTATTGCTACGAATCAGTGGTTCGGCGCGCCAAACTCGCACTTTGTTACATCATAAGTGTTTTGGAATTTCAATAGTTCACGTGACTTTGGCAGTTTGATACGCAAACCAAACCACTGAATCAAAACAAAAGATCTGTAAAGCTTCGAAGCAGAGTTTTGAAATCACCCATCACTAGATATTGTTGAAAAGTCCTTATTTTTATTTTTTTGGCGCTCAAAAACTGTTCACTTCGCTTTATTAGCTTTTAACTGTTTGAAATATGTTTTAGTACCCTTTTGGCCATCTGAAAATGTTAACAATGTCTTACGGGTGTAAAATAACATGAGGGTGAGAAATTAATGACAGAAATTTAATTTTTGGGTGAACTGAGCCTTTAAACAATATCACCACAAGAACGTTTTGCAGTCATATTTTGATGTTTTCACAGGAGTTTACTGCAGTGTGATTTTCAGTCTCATTGGCATCAGTATTCTGGAGACCATCCTTGTGAATTTTCTGATGGCTAAAGGAGCAGAGAAGGGATCGGCTGTATTAATGGAAACCACAGTTATTGGACAAGACAGTAAGTGTCTACCTTGTCTCAGTATCAGATCAAGGAACCATGGATCACCCCAAATTAATTTGCTTCCGGGAAACAAAGTAGTGTTTAAAAGTGCGCTAGACTAGTTTCTACCGTTTTGGTTTATGTTTGGCCTTTATTGAGATCAGTTAGAAAGTGGATAGGACGTGACTACAGATAACCAGAAATAAAACCCATAAGGCTATATAAAATCTGAAATAAGTAGTGCATAATTTATTTAAATGTGTTTTATTTACTCATGCAATAACACGAAAATAGCATTTGAATCTTGAAATTTGCAGTTTTGTGACATTAATGAGTTTTCAGTGAAGATTGCCCAGTAACACTTTACAATAAGGTGTCATTTATTAACATTAACTACTGTATAAACTAACATGAACTGACAATGCTATACATTTGTTATATTATTTATTAATCTTTGTTAATGTTAGTTATAAATACAGTTGTTCATTGTTCATGTAAGTTCACAGTGCTTTAACTAATTTTTATTTTTATTTTAATAATGTATTAGTAAATGTTGAACTTTATATATTAATTGAACATTAAATAAGATTAAGAAATGATGTAGAAGTATTGTTCTACAATACTAGTATTAATTCATATTAACTAAAGTAATGAAACCTTATTGTAAAATGTTACCAATTCCCCATTTAGCGTTGACTCTGAAACTGTTTTGTTTTTCCTCCCACAGACGGTGTAAGAGACCAGCAGAGCGCTCCAGACTCAGTCAGAGATCAGAATGAAGAGCAATCTTCTACCCTTGACCGTCTGAAGCAGATCCTCACAGAGTGTTGTGCTGCAACTCAGCAAAACCAACGAGAGAAGACATCTCTGTGCTGGACCAGAGCGGCAAGAATCATAGATGTGACCTTCTTCGTTCTTTACACAATCACCATTATTGTTTTTCTGTCTGTGCTTGGTAAGCTTTGGTTTCCATAGTGATGTCTTAAATGCTTGAGACACACAATAGGGATAATTTTATAGAAGGATTATTAAAAGAATGTAGATGAAGTATTTTCTTTGCTCAGCTATTTACTGGTTTGCTCTTAAGTGCATATAATTACAAGCACAGACACATTCTTGATTGTATGGAAAATATTAAAATTCCTTTCATATTAATATTTGATGAAACAACATTAGATGTTTGTTTTTTTTCTAAGTTAAACTGAAATGATTGCATGAATCAATAATTATTTTTGTTGATAAAATACAACATTCTTTTTGATACAACACAAGGAGGAATGAATTGACTAATATAATACAAAATCTCATGTCAAAATATCTTGAAGCAGTTTCACAAACAAATAATGAAAGTGCATTGTTTTTATTCAGCTCATTTTCAAGCAGTAAATGACATAACGTTAATTGTAACAAACAAAGTGCAGTTGAAGTAGTCTTTCTCAGAATCTTTCAGAATCTGAATTCTTGAACTGAAGATTTCAGACAACATGTTTTCTGATAAAATAATTCTGATTGGCTGGCTTGATCAAAATTTTTCGAGTCGAACGAAAGAGTTCAACTCAGAATTAAATCAACACTACTGTAGCTTTAGTGAAATAATGTCACTATATCAAATGTGTCAAATGCCAAAACTGTGTATGACTTGCATTCTGTACAGTAATGTTTATTAAGGACAGCGTTATTGCATTTGGTTTGTTATTAGTTTGTTGACATTACCATACACTTCACCCGACGTGATTAACAATGCAAATTAATACAGTATATGTTATGAATAAATATTAATCAGCCTTTTTGGAAATGGTGTGGGTACATTCAACTGTACTTTTACTATGATTGAACACATAAAACTGCAGAGTTATCACACCAATGAATTGGACAAACACAGCAACATCTAAATGACAACCAATTTAGTGTTAAACCTTGCTTTACTTGCGGCTAATTCATTATAATGAAATAAAATCATGTCATCCATGAACATGATATATGATTCCCATCTGATTGATTTAAATCAGCGGTGGAGTAGAAGACGACAGTTCCCATCATTCAAGCTACACCGTTGTTGTTGTTGTTGTTGTTTTGATTGTATGCCCTCTAGTGGCCAAAGATTTTACATATTGCACCTTGGTGGAACAAGAACAGAAGAAAAAAATTATGAGCACAAGCAAGAACTACAACTGACTTCAAGCCACAGCCTTAGAATAAATCAACTGAAGATAGGTGCTTCTGAATTAGTGTACTTATGCACTGTTCCATGATGTCAGAAATTTGCATTTTTACTAGTAAGAATTGTATTCCTGAAATGTGAAACTGGAATTTCAACTAGTAAGAAATGAATTCTTGATATCAACAATTGAATTTGAATGGCAGCCTATGGCGAGATTTCACTAGTAAAAATACAACTCTTGATATCAACAATTATAGTTTATACTAGTGGAAATTGAATTGTTGATATCAAGAATTAACGTTGTTACCAGTGGAAATGTAATTCCTGATATCACAAGATCATATCCTGAAAATGATTAAAAGTCAAAACGGTTTGCCATACCGGGACTGGGGCTGGGAACCAAATGCTCTAGCCAAAACAAATTAAAAACGTGCTAACTCTGATCCAAACCACTCCGCACTAGTGGACACCGTCACAGGCAGGAACCGCTTAAAACCTCCAGGTCGAGAGGTGGCGCTGATGCTTCACATTTCGATTCCTGCGCCTCAGTCTGTTTTTAAAGAAGAAGACATGGCGTCACGACTCTTCATAAACAGTTGCAGGTGAAGATATGGAGAATTTCAGCTGATTTCAACTCAGACATGTTTTTTGGTAAGATCATGCTGCTGTTGTTTTCAGATGTGCGTCGCTGCCGCTGTCAGCGATCACTGTTACTCGTCATCCGCGTGAATCATTGCAGACATTGACTAGCTGCATTAATCAGACAACTCCCCCTTTAATGTGTTACTTTGTCAGACAGTGGGAGCTCATTTCTGCCTGTTGAATCTCTACTCATCTTTAAATATATACAGCACACCACAGTATTTTATTCCTCTATTGTAATTTAAGAATAATAAACATAAATTGATGTAATTTGACAGGTTGTTTGTGCACGCTTATTTTTTTTCTGTCAAAATACCATCTGACATTAATGTTAAACTTGCTGTCATTAATATACAATATATTTATATAATATTTAAATATATTTTTGTAATATATTTTACAATATATTGGTATATCATTTACATTAGTACAGTAAATGTTACAGTAAATGTATCTTTTTTATGTAATGTCGCAATGATAAAATAATAGCTACATTAATTGTTGTATTCTTTTTTTACTTGTGCGGTTTATTAAAAATTAAGATTTTAGTTTAAAATTTATCTGTCATCCTGTTTTTTAAATATATTTAGTTTTTCACAATTTTTAAATAACTTCTGTTTAATTGTCCTGTGCGGGAACTGAGAACAAATATTCCATATAGTCAGTTCTGAAGTCATAAAACTACATGGATATTTATTATACAAGAATTAGAAAGTGCTGTAGTAATGAATCATGTGCTCATCTGTTGTTTCGTCAGCCTGATTGATTGTTGAGATGGAAATAATGGCTGTGAATCTGCCGGCCACCTCTCCGTCCACCTCCACGCTCCCTCCGTCTCCCTGCGTGGAGGACTCCGGCTTCCCCTTGTCCTCTCTGGACAGCGAGGACTACGTGTTTGTGGAGGCTCGGCATCCCAACAAAGTGCTGGAGGGCTTGAACAGCTTACGGCTCAATAACGCCTTCTGTGACGTGACTCTGTGCTGCGGAGGACAGGAGTTTCCCTGTCACCGGATTGTTCTGGCCTCCTTCAGCTCCTATTTTCAGGTAATGACAAAACAGTCATTTTGCCTGGTAGAACTAGTTGACCGAAATAGTAGAAAGTGCCAAAGCACTTTTAGCAAGCAATATGCTTTGTTACACACATTTTACCATGTATAAGACTCTGTTTTCATCTGGTATTAAGATGCATTTTCGTCGATCCTATCGGAAGTGGAGACACATACCCATTTCATATGTCTCTCTTGTCCACTTTCAACCACTTCTGTCCTGGTTTCTTCGAGGGGAGGGTCAATATAGAGGTTTGATGTATGGCCAAGGCCAGCTGAACGCTGTGAGTGTGTGTTAGAAATCAGGAATGTGAGAGAACATTGTGCTTGGTACATTTTTCGTCTTCAGCTGACAGTTTAAATCCCGTCTGGCTAGTTCCGGTCGAATGTGTTTTCGGCTATCTCTGGAAGTGATCGAAAGTGGACAAGCTCAAAACGTTTTACACTCTGTTTAAACTTGTGTTTAGTGTCGTCCACTTGTGATCCGATCGACCAAAATCCTTCTTCATGCCAGGTGGAAACAGGACCAAACCCTGAGAAATAAAAGTGTCCTGTTTTATATGTGGATCTTTGGAAAATTAAGTTAAATACCTTTCTTTGGATTAAGCTATTGCTAAACCTGTGTGGAAAAACATGCGACGTAGCAACAACTAAAAATGGAAAACTGTTTATGTGTTTTGGCCGTTCATTTACATGACAATGGCATTTTGGGTGTCTGGAAACTCAAATTTTTGATAACTGGTTTCAAAGTGCATGTTTTTTTTTTAAAAAAGATCCTGTTATTGTCTCTGTGTGAACAACAAAGATGTAAATTTGGGAAAATGGAGACGTCATGAGCATATGTATTACATGTTCATTCTATTGGTGCTTAGAGTTTCTTTAAAAAGTGACATCGCATCGCCAACTACTGGCCTGACGTGAATAAAACAGCGTTTTTGTTGTTTTCACGGATCGTTTTGACTATGTTGTCATCGGTATGCAAAAAATGCAAAGGAAAAACGTTTCCATTTTTAGTACATTGGTGTCTTGTAAACGTACACTGTAAAAAAAAAAAAAAAACATATGGGGAAAAAAATTACCGTAGTTTTCTTTTATTTTCAATTGAATTCAACTTTGTAAAATTACAAACAATATCTGTAAATTAACAACTTTATGAAATTAAGTAATTTTTTAAAGTTAATTATTGTTAATTTTAAGTATTTTGACATTAACGACATTTTTACACAGAAAAATCTAATTATGCAGTATTCTGTTTTTTTTATTTACATTCAAATGTATGTAAATGTACAAAAATAATCCGTAACTAAACGGCAACAAAATGGTTAAATGACTGGCAGCCAAAAAAACCTTGTAAAGTTAAAGTAAAATATTCTAATTTAAATAAACTGGAAAACACTGTTACAGGTATTTCCTGAATTATTGTTATTACCCAGAACTTTTTTTTACTGTATTTTCGCAGCTTGCATTAATGATTTAAATGGTTTAATGATTTTCATTTAAATGGTTTATCAGTCAAAGACGGTTATCTCAAAATATAGAAAAGAATGAATTGTGCACTATTTAAAGTAAAAATATCATCTAATATGTAATATTATATAATTTATAGACTATATTTATAGTTGAGTGATATGACCAAAATCATAAATCGATGTGTATTAATTGTTTCACATGACTGAATAATTGTTTTTGATTTAGCTATAAACATTTTTACCACTGTATGTTCGTACACTGTATTATTCATATTAACGAATATATGTCTGGCGTCAGTGCAGTAACATTATTGAAAATTTGAATGCGTTATTAAAAATAAATGCATAAAAGTAAAAAAAACTACATTTATTTGAATCGATCCATTTAGTTCTACTCAAATCAGTAACGTGATGAATGTGCTGTGCATTAAAACGGTTGTTAATGGAGCGATTAATTTCCTGCTGAAAGCTTAAAGCCGTGTTGTTGGCGCAGGCCATGTTCTCCACCGACCTGATGGAGTCCCGGCAGGAGCGGGTGGCCATCAACGGGGTGGAGCCGCAGATGATCGGCATGCTGGTGAGCTACGCCTACACGGCGGAGGTGGTGATCTCCAAGGCCAACGTGCAGGCGCTGCTGGCGGCCGCTAATCTGCTGGACGTGATGGCGGTGCGGGAGGCCTGCTGCAGGTTCATGGAGCGACAGATGGATGAGATGAACTGCGTGGGCATCCACTGCTTCGCTGAAGCGCACTCGTGCCGAGAGCTGGAGCGACGCAGCATGGAGTACATCCAGCAGCACTTCAGCAGCGTTTGCCAACAGGTGAACTCAAGATCAGCAGCTCCTAAAGTCATGCTCGGTTTCCACAGCAGGTCTGTGTCCGTGTCAGACGTTAGCTTTCCCATTAAGGGCGGATATTTGGAAGTGATTACCTTTGTGAGGGCTATTTTTTATAATTACGTTATAAAATCTGTCTGTGTGCTGTTACATGTCTGAACTTTCAGAGAATTTAGAGAACTAAAGAACTGGTCTGAATAGAACATATGAATATATGATATCAAAAGATACAATAGATCAAATGAACATTCATATATGGATTGACACAAAAATAATCAGTTTGAAAGGATTAGACATGAATATAAGAAAAAACATAATAATCATAAGCATACATTTTTCTTATTCTTAAACACCAGTATTTACACAACAATTTAATGTTATATTATTATGAGGTTCATGTCATTTTAAAAGGACCTCATTACAGGGAAGGGTTTCAGTATTATGACAATTATTGTTGGCTGTTGCCCTTGATATTGCAATAATTCTTAATGTTTAAATACATTATAAATGCTTGTGTGTGGAGAAACGGCATATTCTTTTAGGCCACACAGGCTAAACAAACCAATAACTGTTTGTTTATTCATCTATACACTTCTGATTGGCCATTGCATTCATGAGCTCAACAGATCATGTAATTGGTGCAAAAACGCTGCAAAAATCAGTGTGTAAAAGGAAATCTTTGATGCAACATGAATGAATGTGTAATTCCAACACATTTGATTCATTTTCACTTGTAATCGCTTAATCGTAAATCATTATGGGAGCTCTTTTTCTTTATTTTCTGTAGATATGTAGCACCGTCTTCACAAAATGCTTCATTTTCCAACTGCATAGACAGCCGAGTCTTATAAAAGCCCACCTTTCCTTTGGTGAATCACCCCTTCAATGGCAAAATGTGGCAGAAACCTTGCCTAACATTGTAAGTGAAAGTAACACCTAGAATGTGCAGAAAACGGTGAGGAATACTGATGTTTTCTGAATTAGAAAGATGTGACGTGATTTCAGCCTTGACTCTTAATTGTAAAGTCGCGATATTTTTAGATAAGTTCATTTAAATATTTTAAGTGTCAAAAGGTCATTCGGTTTAACCGTCCGAAGACCAATACTGCCAGTTCATTTGTGATTAAAATATCTTAAAATGTAATAAATATATATTTTTTATTCTGGTATGGTTTTATAACATCATGTAAACACATAGTGCAAAATGACATTAAAATTATGTGTAGAAGTCTTTGCTTTGTCATGAGAAAGAATGTCCGGAAAAAATTATTTCATTAATGTCATTCGGAGTAACCAATATAAAGGGACCATTTTGTGTTGTCAATATCATGTGACAGGAAATGCAAAAGACCACACGGTCGTGAAGCAAAGTAACTAACTCTCTCTTAACTATTTGAAAAATTCATGTTTTCACTTGCTCATACGGATGTCCCGAAACATCAGCTCATTCGGTACAACCGCTATAAAACATGGAAAATGTTTTAATATTTTAAGAACTTGTATTAAATATAAAATGTTTGATTGTCCTTTTGCTAGCTAGCTAGCAAGGTAACTAGCAAACTCGCTAGATATCATCCTGTCAGCATTGTTTGAAAATATCGTCATGCGGTATAACCAAAAGAGTCATTCAGTAAAACCGAAATTTTGATTAACCTGAATTACTTTTTTGTTGACAAATTTTGTCCATCTTATAAAAATAGCAATCTCATTGTTAACACTTAATAAAACTTCAAAATTAATTATATCTCCATTGTTTTTTTATTGTTTTTTTTTTTTTTTACTAACCTTATTTGTCAATAACCCAGATATATACCTTCTTTCTCTTCTGCCTCACCCTACAGGAGGAGTTCCTTTCTCTTTGTGCCGATAAACTGACAGAGATCATTTCCAGTGACCTTCTGAATGTGCCAAAAGAGGAGACCGTGTTTGAGGCAGCCATTGTTTGGCTGGAGAAAAACCCCTCACGCAGACAGAGCTTCGAGAAGGTTGGTCATAAACCATATTGACCTCTTCCTGACCAGTGCTAGTTCTCTATGGACTTTTAGTAATGCCATAACACTTATGGGGCAGTGACTTTGAGGATGCAAAATTTCAGAAATCACAGGCATATCTCAAAACATATTTGATGTTTAAAGGGATAGTTCACCCAAAAGTGCTGTCATCATTTACTCAAACCCATAAAACACAATCACAAATGAAAATATTGTTAATAAAACCTGAGAGATTTCTGTCCGTTTGAGACATGTTTCCAAGGGAGCCGGGGGTTGGTGTGTTATGATCTCCGTGAAGCGGGTGGGTCCGTGTTGGAGCTGCAGCAGATGTCTGGGATTAGCCGCCTTTGTGTGTTTTGATGAACTAAGCTTGTGAAAGGTCACATGCTCCTAACAGGCTATGATTATAAAGAGAACAGTCACTTCACAGGGTTGTGTGAGAAACGTAAAGCTAGCCCTGATTGGATGGGATCGGATTGCTGTGTTTGCATATCATTGTTGCTATGCAGTTATTTAAAGACTAGAGCTTAGAAACAGCTCTTGAGGAAATCTCACTGCGTATCTCATGGGAATACAAAGCAATTCTGAATGTACAGGAATGATTTTAGGTTGCAATTAGTGACATTTGCTAAGATGAGCATCATTATCACAATTAGGGGTTGAATGACGTTTTTTTTTTTTTAAAGGGACTGGCAGCATCTCTCTACTAATAGTGAAGCTGTGGGTTTTAGTTACTAAGAAATGTATGCAAGAACTTTTCAGTTTCTAAGCTATTTTGCTGAGAAGTCACAGAACTGTGTTAATACATTTCTGCGCTACTGATTGATTCTGTGTGATGTAACGAGTTTTTGAGCTGTACTGTATAGCTATTAACGCCGATTAACTTGCCTGTACAAGAAGTTGTTTAAAACGTAGATTCTCCCATTCAATTTCGAGCATCCAGATGGTAAATTACACATGTCTTGGACTCTATTCATTTGTTTGTCATTTTGGAAACTGAGAGTAAATGGGGAATTCAAATATTTCCTATGCTGTGGCGCCCTCTATAGGACTGGCCGACGTCAAGCTTAAAGCATTAAAGTCGACTAGTCGGTGCAACCCCTAATCATAATTAATCATAATGTGGTCATAAAATAATTTACCCAAAAATGGAAATTCTGGAAATCCAACATTTTGTTAATCTTTGAAATGCAGATAAAGACATTTTTTAATGAGATTTTGATGTGTCAAAAAGTTCATAAAGTCATTGTAAAAGTAATTGAGTTCTGAAGATAGAGGTGTATAAATGAATTTGCCCATGTGACGTCACGGATCCAGTAATATCAAAACAAGCCATTTTTGGAGCTTTATTAAATAAATGTTTTGACGGGGATGTTTTAAGCTCTTACACTTGCAGGATGTTTTAATGGTATAAAGACCTTTTATATGTCAAAACAAATCAAAGCAAATTTGATTTCTCATGTCATGACTACGGTGGCCGAGAGAGCTCAACGCACTGCGAATAAGAAAACACATGCAAATAAAAAAAAAACGTGATCATCAGTTTGACAACACATGTGCTGCAAATCCTCACAACACATGCAAACACAGAAATGCGCTGCATATGCAAAAACGCGCTACATTTACAAAAAGCACTGCAAAGAGCACAAACCACAACGGAAATGTTTCAAGGGGACCCCAAAAAGTGACGGACCCTACTAGGACCTGCGTCCAAAACCAGTTCAACTCACCCTTCACTTATTCACTAATCCCTATATAGTGTACGGCATTTGAGCGCACACAATGTGTTCACAATCATTAAATACTATAAAAGCTGCAAACAAAAATAAACAAGTGCACATTATTTCATGTGTTTATTATTTTGAATAAAGTGTTTTTCAGTTTGCTAGAAGCTCACGCTCACAGATGACGTGGTCGTCGAGCCTCATTGAATTAATGCCTACATAATATATTTTAATATTTTTTAGTCTGTGCTGTTGTCAAGTAGGGTCCGTCACTTTTTGGGGTCCCCCTTGAAACATTTCCGTTGTGGTTTGTGCTATTTGCAGCGCTTTTTGTAAATGTAGCGTGTTTTTGAGTTTGCATGTGTTGTGAGGATTTGCAGCACATGTGTTGTCAAACTGATGATCACGTTTTTTTTTTTATTTGCATGTGTTTTCTTATTCGCAGCGTGTTGAGCTCTCTCGGCCACCGTACATGACCGCTTTAATGCCTTTCCTGAGGTAAATGACGTTGTTTACGAGCTGTTTTATTGATGTCTTGCGGTTGAAGCACTGATTGAGAGATAACATGTGACATGATTCATTTCAGTAAATTGTTTCCATCCTTGTCCGTTCATGTTTATTTCGTGCTGCTATTAGTACTACTAAAGAGGGAGATGTGATCGGATTATGTTCGGGAAAAAATGAAAACCGGTTGAATATTTTCAGTTGCGTAAAGTTGTGTGTTTCACTGATCTCATTTGATTGTGACTGGTTTGTAGGTTCTAGAGCACATCAGGCTGCCGCTCATCAGTCCGTACTACATTCATGACGTTGTCGAGACTCTGGATGTTGTGAAGGAATCACTCAAGTGCCAAAAGCTGATCTCTGAAGCCAAGGACTATTTGCTGCTGCAGGACCGCAGAGGGGAGCTGTACAGCCCTCGAGCACGGCCTCGACGCGCAACAGGTGACCACAGCATTTATGACCCTAAACCTTTCCTGCAACAACGCCTTCTGCATGCATTATAACCACATTTACACTGGCAACCAATTCCCTTTTTTTCTTCAGTTACATCTGAGACAATTCCCTTGTAATTCTGGATTTTTAGGGGCCATCTAAAAATGAAGCACCATCTTCTTCTTCTTCTTCTTTTTCTTCCTCCCTCTAGTCTGTGGCCAGCCCATAGAACCACTTGAGAAGATTGAGAAGAGCCAAATCATTAATCACACCAATTTTGGAGTGTTTAACTCAAACCCTCCAGCTCCACCAACTGTACGAATTTACACTCATTTTTATGCTAATAACTTATGAACAAAATGTTTCATTTGTTTTAAGATGACTCAATTGGGGGAAAAACTGAACTCATCTTGGGTGGTTTATCTGATTTTCCAAAATTAGCTAAGAAAATGCGGGAATAAGCAAATTTTTGATAAGCCTAACTATTTTCATAAAGTCCATCAATGAAGAAAAGAGCACACCAAAATGGATTTGAGGCTGTATCTCTACAATAATGTGGTGTATTAAGGTGAAACTTGGTATGTGTCATCACAGGTATGACTTGAAGGTATGCACAAAGTTGTGGCATAGTGCAGCCTAGTGGTCAGGAGGAATGAAAAGTTTATATTTTTGCCTATAACTCCTGAAAGATCGACCAAAAATCACAAGACATGCCTCTTAGATTTAGTATGGCATTTTAAGTTAAACTGTATGCAATTTTCCAATGTCAGCCATTTTGAATTTTGTAGGACAGTGTTATATTTTACAAACACATTCGCTTGTTATTATGAAATTCGTTATGTGTCATCGGCACTATGCAAGGAATTTACTCACGTTTTGGTCAACAAGTATAATGAAGTTTATAAAAATGCTAATAGCTTTTAAATAATTTTAGCTATTTGAATTTCGTTGAAAACCTACTTTTTTGAACTCCTGCTAGACTGTTAGCATGACTTTTCCAAATTCGATTCAGATCATCTTCAGACCCTGTTGGCGAAAAAGTTATCAAAAGGTTTTTGATAGACCAAATCGTTCTCATTTAATGCACTGACGAATTTGCTGGCGTGATGCCAAACTGAATCTAAGACTGTGTCAATGCTTCCGCATATTGATGCCAATGTGTCATTCTCACCTTACACTGACCACACCACCTAATTTTGAACATTTTGCCTAAAATCGTCTACAAATGTCTTTTAATTACTTATTTTTGCAATTGGTGTTCTTGGCTCTAATAATAAACAGTTTGCAGCTATATTTACATTTGATTTTAAGGTGCTGTTGCTACACATTATTACATGTATTTACTATAGTAATAACTATAACTATAAATGCATAGTTACAAAAAAAAAAACATCCTTAGTAGTTCATGTTTCTCAGTTCTTAAGTACAATGTAACTACGTCACCTTAAGATAAAATCCAACAATATATTTTGTCATTGTTATTAGACAGATAGTTTGCGCTAAATTTACTGAACGCATTGACAAATGTGTGATTGGAGTCCACTTTCCACATTGTAGATTGGTAGTAAAGTCATTGAAATGTAATCCCGAGGTGCGTCCTGGGATGCTTTGATCTGTACTCATCCAGTGGCTGGTGTGTGTTTGTGTCTGTCAGGCACAGCGGAGGTGATTGTGACTGTTGGAGGAGAGGATGATAAGGTTGTGCTGCGCAGCGTGGAGAGTTTCGATCCCCTCACCAGCCAGTGGAAGAGTCTGGCCTGCCTGCCGTTCGCCGTCAGCAAACATGGCCTAGTTGTGTCTGGTGAGTAGGGGTGGGGGAAAAATCGATGCATTGCACGTGATTCTTCTGGATTGATTCTGAGCTTACTTTTTAACCGCAGATGACGTGCTTTAGAATCACCTGCATTTTGCTTGCTTCCAGTTTCTCACACACACACACACCACTCAAACCTTCCATAAAATAGACTTACAAATGCTCTACAAAGGCATCATTTATGTTGTTTGGAATGCTGCAGCCTTATATATTAAAAATATGAAACTCAACGACAAAAGGCTGCTTTCAATTTCAAATGCTGACGTGCGCTTCGTGAGGAGCGCATGTGGCTGTGTGCGAGTGAGTAAATGTACTTGCATCTCAAAATGGTTTAATGGCGCGAAATTCTAGAATCGGAAATCGGATTGGTCCGTGAGGTGGAAGATGAGTGGGTGAAAGGATGTGACATCGCTGTTCAACTTCCTGAGTCAATTGATATTTAACTAGGGCTGGGCAGTATATTAAATATTCACAATGTGTTTGTAATTTTGTTGCCGATATAAAATTAGGATTTTTAACATTTAAAATGTAAATGCATTCAAATGTTACTTTTTATTAACTTGTATTATGTCGGTTCATATGAATGAACATGATTAAATATTGACCTTGTGTTCATTATATGAAAAAGATTACTGTTTTTAACTAGATTTAATACTAGTGAATACTTAAATATCATGAGATTTAGAATACCAGTCAAAAGTCTGTAAGATTTTTATAATATTTGATTTTTTTTTTTAAATAAGTCTCTAATGTTCACCATGTTCACATTTATTTGATCAAAATACAGTAAAAACAGTAATACTGTGAAATAATATTACAATTTAATAACTGTTTTATATGCATATATATTAAAATAAAAGTTTTTCCTGTGATCAAAGCTGAATTTTCAGCATCATTACGTCAGTCTTCAGAGTCACATGATCCTTCAGAAATCAGTATAAAATGATGTTTTGATACTCAAGAAACGTTTATGATTATCAATGTTGAAAAAAAAAAAACACAGCTGTGCTGCTTCATGTTTCTGTGGAAACTGATACATTTATAAGTAATAAGTAGAAAGAAGAAACTACAGCATTTATTTGAAATAAAATCTTTTGTTACATTATAGAAGTATTCACTGTCACGTTTGAGCAATTTAATATATCATTGCTGAATAAAAGTATTCATTTCTTAAAAATACTTACAGAGCACAACTTACTGTTGGAAGTGCAAATGAGTTGTTGTTCAACAGGCATTCAAGTGCCAGTGGTCAGAGGTGACCAAACAGTGTTTTTTGGGATGAATGTTGTTGCGTTTTTTTACAGGCTCCATGTTGTATTTGGCTGGCGGTGAGTTTCCAGACGGCTCGGCCAGTAGAGAGATGTGGCGCTATGACCCGTGTTTCGACTCCTGGTTAGAGATGGCACCCATGAACGTGGCTCGATCAGAACTGGGTAACGGACGTTTACAAAAGAGAAAGTGGCTTATGCTGCGTCCCAGTCGGCTCCGGAAACTGCCGTGGAATGATACTATTGTCTAATGACAACTAGATTGCTAGGAGATGTATTTGTTTACAATAAAACACCTGCAAAGCTCATGGTAGCATTGCTCTTTTTCATTTTACACCATTTCCCAAAAATATTAGGACTAGTAAATGCTTTCTTGGTCAGAATTTGCTGGAAGCAAGTAGGAATATCCAATATCCGATTTGGGATGGAATGCAGCATTACACTCTGCCTTGTTTCTTACCATTGTTTGGAAATAAACAAGACCCTCTTGTTTCAAAAATTGAAATAAATGAATGTGTTGTTCTGCTCTTCCAGGGTTGGTGATGTTGGATGGATATGTGTTTGCTGTGGGCGGCTGGGAAGGCCGTTCTCGTCTGGACTCTGTTGAGTGTTATAATCCTCACACAAACACATGGCAGTTTATGGAGTCGGTCAAAATGGCGGTCACTAGTCCCGCTGTGGTGGCGCTGGATGGATTACTCTATGTGACAGGTAGCAGGTTTCCTCCGACACAAGCTCCCAGGCACTGTTGTACAATAAAACCACATGTGGACTGAAAATAATGTAAATATAGTAGTGCTGTCAATCAGTTAAAAAAAAAGAGAACAATTAATCGCACATTTTTCTGTAACGAATCGGACCTAACTTTAATTTTTTTTTTTATATATATTTTTAATTTGGAGATTTAGTGTGAAATTATTACAATATAACCTAGAAACATTATTGTCCTTTATTTAAACGGGTAAAAACTTTGAGACTCTTTTTCAGAAGTGACCTGGCCAAGATGAGCAGCCAATATTACAATTACAGTAAACCACAGAATCAATACACATTTAAAAACATTTGTAATTTGATTCTTCCTTTTAACGGTTCACAGATCATAGATTTAAAAGTCTGCATCTTCAAATCATTTTGCAAGGCGTTCCAATCACTGGATGTGGCATACCACAAAGCTTGTTTTCCTAATTCCGTTTGTACAGATGGAACTGAAAGGGTGTACAAGTTCTGTGAACGCAAAGAATATACCTCAGCAATTTTCTGTTGAGTAAAGGAACAAAGATATGAAGGCAACAGACCTGAAATAGTATCAATAGTGAAGACCAACATATACTCTATTACACAGCTCAGAATGAAGAGTTCTGAAATTAGAAATTGTTATCCTGAGAGCACCATGATAAAGAGTGTCTAATTGGTTGGTGCCATCTCCATTATCAAGAACTGGCATAACGATTGAGACTAATCTTTTTTTTTTTTTTTTGAAAAAATGAAAAACAGTCTTTGTTTCTCAAATACAACCTCAGCTTAAGCTTGAGTTTAGTCCTTATTTGATTTACATGAGATTTAAAAGATAGAGATTCATCAAATATAAAACTGAAGATATTTGTATTCTGTCGCATCTTCTATTTCAGTACCCAGTAAGGTGGTAACTAAAAATATATTTTCTGCTTGTTTCTTGAGGAAAAAAAACCCCATGACTTTAGTTTAATTAGCACTCAGTCATAATTCAAGCAACAAAGCCTTCGAGAGCAGTAAAGACACAGCTTGATGTAATTTGGGTGCATTGCAGTAAATCACAGTGTCATCAGCATAACAATTAAAATTTTTAATGGTAAAATCATGATGATTTATATAGTTAATAAAAAGTAAAGGCCCCAAAACAGACCCCTGAGGAACACCCCTCATAATCTGTAAAGGTGCAGATGAGTGACCTGGTTTCACAGACATGATCTTGTCACGTTTAAATGATTTGAAAGCATTTGCGTGAGTAAGAGCGTGATCATGTAATGTAATGCTAGCTAAAGGATTACAGGAAAAATGGCGTTAATTGCGTTAAATATTTTTAATGCATTAAAAATTAATCGCACGTGTTGATGCGTTCATTTTGACCGCACTAAAATACAGACAGTGGAGCATTTGGAGAAACAATCATGCGTTTCCGTCTTGTGATGCTAATATTTATACTCCTAAATCTGAATGATTGATGTTTCTTTTCTGAAATCACACAGGAGGTGCCGTTTTAGAAGATGGCGATGGCACAGACTTGGCGCAGGTGTATAACCCTAAAACATGCGTGTGGACAGAGGTGGCGCCCATGCAGATCGCTCGCTCTGGATCTGCTGCCTGTACCCTGAAGGGAAAGATATACGTCATAGGTGAATACCTTTATTTCATCAGTCACATGAGTTTTGTCCTGCAGCTCATAGTTCTTCCTCTGCAGGTGGTTGGCACGCCTCCACCGAGAACACGGATAAGGTGGAGTGCTATGACCCCAAAACCAACAAGTGGACCATGTGCGCTCCCATGAAGGAGAGACGCTATCGGCCCGGCGTGGCGGTGGTGGACGGAAAGATTTACGTTTTAGGAGGAGAGGAGGGATGGGACAGGTGAGAGACACTATTTGTGTCCTATGAAAACAGTTTTATTTTTCATGAGTTACCTTTGATTCCCCCCCCCAAGTTCTCTGTTTCAGTTTTTCTGGATTCTTTTTTTAATTAAATTTTAAAGGGGACCTATTATGCTTTTTTGGTTTGACCTTCCCTTTAGTGTGTATCATACAGTGGCAAGAAAAAGTATGTGAACCCCTTGAAATGAACTGGTTTTCGGCAGTAATTTGCCATAAAATGTGATCTGATCCTCATCGAAGTCACAACAATAGACAATGATAATAGACAAACTTGTTGTAGTGTTGTAAACATGCTGTCATTTTACGCTGGACTGCTTTACAAACGAGCGTCAATTCAATTCTGGATTTGCACAAAAGATTAACATGACGGCACATGCTAGTCTATGAGTTGAATGAATTCCACAGCAACTCCATTCAGAAACATCCAGTTTCATTCTAAAAGTTGTAACTTCTTCCTGAGTCTCTCCATCAGTGTCGACTCCGGTTTGAACAATGTAAAGCTGAACGCCGTTACTGACAATCATCATTTTGGCTGCGTGAGATTCTCCAGCTTTGTTGTTGTTGAGCTGTTAAAGCCCCGCCCTCTTCTGGAAAACGGCATATTTTTGCACACACCCAAATGGGGCCAAATTTGACTAGCAATAATAAGTGATCTGTGGGGTATTTTGAGCTGAAACTTCAGACACATTCTGGGGACACCAGAAATTTATATTACATCCTGTTAAAATGGCATTATTATGGAAGCCCGTTTCTGCCACTGGAAAAAAAAAAGAAGAAGATTTTTGCAACTTTTTATCTCAGAATTTTGGGATAAAAAGTCAGAATTCTGGGATAAAAATTCAGAATTCTGAGATAAAAAGTCAGAATTCTGAGATATAAAGTCGCAATAATCTTTTTTTTTTTTTTCAGTGGCGAGGCTTCCATACTCAAGTGAAGGTCAATCTGAGTAACAGGAAACTAGATTTTTTTTTTTACTGAGAAAAAAAGTCAGAATTCTGACTTTTTATCTCAGAATTCTGACTTTATAACTCGCAATTCTGACTTTTTATCTCAGAATTCTGACTTTATAACTCGCAATTCTGACTTTTTATCTCAGAATTCTGACTTTATAACTCAGAATTCTGTGATTAAAAAGTCGCAAAAATCTTCTTTTTTTTTTTTCAGTGGCGGAAACGGGCTTCCATACATTATGGGTCCCCTTTAAGTAGATTAAACAATATACATTCAATGTACATACAAAAAAAAATTACATTCCTATTAAAATGACTGGATTTTGTTCTCAAGTCTGGCCTTCGAGGTCCACTTTCCTGTAGAGTTTTGCTAGCTAATCAAAGTTTCAGGATTACTTGAAAGTTACAGGCAGGTGAGTTTTATCAAGATTGGAGCAACTTTACACAACAAATCCCATTTTTTCTTACCACTGGATTCCGTCCACATATTCCGCATTGTGGAATCCAAGTCCGAGACCTGCTAGTGATGTCAGCTGAGAATTTCTGACCGAACTGACTTCCCCCGCAGGTATCATGACACTATAGAGCGGTACTGCGAGGAATCGGACAGCTGGGAGATCGTGGGAGAGATGCCCACCAGCCGCAGCTGGCTGAGTTGCGTCTCCCTGCAGCTCCGGAAGGACACTCACGTGGGCAGCCGTCCCGGGACCGCATTGGAGACCGAGTTCCCCGTGGACTGAGAGCAACAGGGTGCCACCTGCAGCACAACCGGCCTGGGAGGGAAGGCCAGGGGCCGGCTTTCAAAGCGCCCGGCTCCGGTTTCCGTGGGCTATTTAGGAACGGAAAAGGTCTGACCCGACCACTGGAAGGTCTTCAGAAAACACCCATGTCATAAGCTACGCTTTCTCCAGTGTGACCCACCGCCATGGGGTGAGGCTGGATGGACTGATGGATATCTGTGGTGATTGTAAGTCTGTGTGTGTTTTGCGCCATCCCAGAGTCTCCACAGTATCAGTTCAGTGTGATGTTCAAGTGACGTACAGGGTTTCGTGTGCTGAGCACCTCATGATTGTGACTCGTAAAAGTACTGATCTGTTTTCTAATGAAGTGTTACAGTGAAAATGTTTTGTACTTTTTGTATGGTGACTTTGTTGTTGTTGTATTTATTAGATGTATTCTTGTTGTGCTGAGAGATTTATGGAGTAACTAGTACAGATACACTGAAACATGTCGATTGACGTTCATCAAACCCGTGAATAGTCTGCGTATTGTGCACAGTATGCAATTTTTCTGTATGTATACCCAAATGACCTACTACTTTTGCCAAAATCTGCAGGATACAACAACTGAGCACTCTGTGCTGGGTGTTAACTTGATTGTCCACAGTATGATGAATGAACCTGAATTACAGCTTCAATTTTTATCATCTTTTCTCGTCTCATTTGTTTGATTTCTGCAAGTTAAGGTTTTTGAGGAACACATTCCAGGATTACTTTATTGGTTGAAGGTCCAAATGTCAGTTTCAGCGCAGCTTCAAAGGGCTCTACACTATCCCAGACGTGGAATAAAGGTCTTATCTACAGAAACTGATTAAAATGACGATATTAAAAAAAAATTTATATATTTTTTAACCATAAATGTTGGTCTTGCACTGCTCTACGAGTTTTCTTTGCACGACACATTGGTATTACATTACAGAATGGCTTTTAACAACGTATAAGCATTAGTTTCAAATGACATTGAACTGAAGAGATGCTCGCGTAAACCTCACATAATTTTGATTTTACCAGGAAAAAACGACCTGGTCCTTCACATAAAAATCAGTCTACATACTTTCATATAGAAGTCAGGCAACTGACAATGAACAGTTGTATTTATATTAATGTAACAATGTTGTAAAATGTTTCCAGAATGTGTCATTTGAATAGTGTCAGATCAGATTCATTTTGATTGAAAAAAAATATTACTGACGTCCTACTACTGACATTCTTTCTACATACATTACCAATTAAATGTTTTTAAAGAAATTAATACTTCAAGGAATGCGTTAATTTGATTAAAAGGTGACAGTAAAGACAATGTTGCAAAATATTTCTATTTCAAATAAATTCTTTTCTTTTGAACTTTCTATTAAAGAATTCTGAAAAAAATGGTTTCTACAAACATTAAATCAGCACATCTGTTCGATAAATCATATTAGAATGATTTCTGATGCTGAAAATTCAGCTGTACCAAAGAAAAATATAATTTACATTTTCATATTACAATAGAAGTTATTTTAAATTATACAAAATTTTCAGTTCATTGTTTTTACTCTCTTCCTGAAAAAAAAATGCAGCACTGATGAGTACAAGACTTTCAATAACAAAAATCTTACCGATACCATAATGTTAAACCATAGTGTACTTTCCTATCTGCAGTGAAGTACATGTAGTTTGTAGTATAACTGTCCAAATATGGATGTAGCACATTATCTACCCTGTATTCAGACACACTTCATGTCCCCTGAAACTGGAGTCTCTTTTATTAAAAGTCTGAAAAGTGATTGACATATAGCTTTACTTCATAAATGTTATTTTAAAATGTTCCATAATGTCAAACAAAGAAAAACAAATTACAAAAAAAGCAAATTAATTCTTTCAGAAATTAAATATGTACTTATGCTGTATGAAAATAATTAAAAACAAACACTTTAAAACTTGGCATACACAAAACAAATCAAGCTAAGAGGACCAGACTCTCAGACCAGCAGTCTCTCGATGGCCATCTGCACCGACTGAATCTGAGGCTTGAGCTGAGAGCCTTCCTTAATGGTGACGGAGGTGGCGATGACGGGTCGGGACACGCCGCACGCGCGACCCAAGGCCTGCTTGGAGCGCACAAACACGTACGGGACGTTCTTGTCCTCGCATAGAAGAGGCAGATGAAGGATGATCTCCAGTGGTTCAGCATCGGCAGCCATCACGATGAACTCCGAAATCCCACGGTTCAGAGTTTTAGTGGCTAAAAACAATCCAAACAGACAAGGCAAAAAATTCATTACGCATGTCACGTGCATTGAGAATTTATAGCAACAGGGTTTCTGCAGGTTTTATGAAGATGAATTTAAGACTTTTAGACCAATTAAAGAAAATTAATTTAGTCATTTAGCAGACGCTTTTATCCAAAGCGACTTACAAGTGAGGCAATTAGGGGTTTCATGTCTTGCTCAAGGACACTTTAGTCATGGTATCAAAGGTGGAGAGAGTGCTGTTCATTCACAATCCCCACCTTCAATTCCTGCCGGCGTGGGAATCGAACCAGCAACCTTCATGTTACAAGCCCAACTCCCTCACCATTAGGCCACGTCTACCCCAAATTCAAAGAATTTGGAAGGGAAAATACGTAAATGATCTCTAAATGTAAAAATCAAAGGAGAAATATTTGTATTAACAAATGAGTGATGATCTTCCTCAGTATTTTTAAGTTGTTTTTCAGTGAAAATGTCAAAATTCTTAATTCTTAAATCAAGAAGCATTTACTGGAGATACAAAATGTGTCTTGTTTTCTGTGAAATGGATCAAAATGAAGCGAGTTTATGCCAATCAGGAAAAAAAAAATCAACTTAATTCAAAGGGACTTTTTCAGAACTCATTGACAGATATTTGTTCTTGTTTTAAGCATAAACTCACTTAATTGTAACTTTTTATTCAATATACATTTTCATTTTGTATTTGTATCTCAAGTAAATATCTTGATTTAAAGATATTTGCATTAAAAACAGGACAAAAATACTGAGGAAGAAATTTTTTTTTTGTAAAATCTAATGCCATGATTTCATGAACTTAAGACTTTCTACTCTGATTTAAGACCTTCATTTCTGTAAGGCTGAATTAAGACTTTAAGACCAGCAGAAACCCTGTGGGACATTATCCTAGCAAACACACAATGTTCCTATATGGTTTCCATTTGGTTATTTTTTGGTAACCAAAAACTAACATTTCCATAAAGAGAACCTAAACAGAACATCCTCTAAAAGGTTAAATTTTGGTTTTATTTTTATTACCTAAAAATAACTGATGACTAACATGTGTTTATCAATCTCTTTATTGAATTATAGCTTATAATTAATATTGATACGAGAATAAATACTGTGATTTCGAAGAGATTTGTCACGTCTAACTGAAAGGAACATAATGCTAACCAAAATGTTTTTGTTTACGAACCAAAAGAGAGAAAAATGTCCTGCTAAACTGCTCAATTCAGTAGTAAGAAATAATGTAATGTTATCCTAGATAAAGTCAAATAATGGTTTACTCATCTTCTTTTGTCTGTGGATAAAATTCATATTTTAAAAACTACAGATTGTGGTGAAGTCATTGTTATTTGGTGCTAAAGACACAAAACCTGGGTTATTGTTGCAACATATTACACACTATAGGACAAATCCAATCTTATTTGGATAAAAGTGTCTGCCAAATGAATAAATGTATTTAATCCTCCATAAAAACGGTTGATGTGCTCAGATTATTTAAAACAAAACATGACAAGTACTGATTATTGACGTCCATCCATTCGTCTTCCACACCGCTTATACTAGGGCTGCGTCCAAAATCAACTTTCTTATTTTTAAATAAGTACTTACTTTGCGAGCACTAAAAAAGTATGTTTATATAGTATGAATGTAATCTGGATGCTCTACATTCGCCACGTTGTCATTATCATGTGACGTACCAGCATCAGTCGCTCACTTCGCTGTCATTCACAAACAGTAAAGTGTCGTCGTCTGCACTCTTCAGAATCTCACCAGAAGTAGTAGGTCATCTGAGTACATTTCTCAACTCTTTTATGAGTGCTGTGAATTCAGACAGACTACTTTTGTCACATACTGTTTTTCGCTCACTATGTAGTATGCAACTTCGGATGCGGTCTATGTGTCACAGGAGTGCTGGACGATTACTGACGTCACAGTGCTAATGACAAGAGTAAAGAGGTCCGGAACATTCTGGGAATGTTAAAAGAGCGTTATCTGAACATTAGAAAATAACATTTAAATGAACCTTTATTTACATAAAGAAAACTGTTTTGGGAACAATCTGTTTTGGTAAGGAAAAATTGTTAACTTCTGTACCTTCATTGGCTCCTTTTCTCAGTTGTTTGTAATTGGCCGCTTGTTGCACCAGATCCAGGATGGTTTTGGTGAGAGTGGAGTCAGCCAGAGGATACGCTTTAGGATTCACGTCTGATTCGGCCTGCAAGACAACAGCATTCATTTCATTTTGAACCTCATTGATCTGAGGATAAAGTTCATCTCTGAAAAATAAAGCCTGTAATACTCAAAATAGTTGGGTTTTGTACACTAGCGCAAGTGTGCCTGTATCTACTAGGGTTATAACCTAATATAGGGTTATTTTTCCTATTTTTCCATCATAAATCGATGAACTTTTGCTTAAAAACAATGAAAACAGTAACTCCAGATAAAAAAAAAAAATGGAACCACCATATAACAAACGCTACAGCTTATAAGTAGCACTTCCTAAAACTGTTCAGAACTTTCTGGAATTTTCTAGAACAATCCAAAAATCTTAATATACATATAGGATAGAGGGACAGAGGAGAACTTTTGGAGCAATTTGATATTTGTTTCAGTAACAATATAAAATGTTGCTCAAGATAAGTGATAGTCTGAAACCTTACATAACAATAATCTAGTGAGATTTCAGCAGGGTTGGGGAGTAACAAAATACAAGTAACTTAGTTACGCATTTAAAATACAAAATGTGAGTAGCTGTATTTCATTAGTTTCATTTTAAATGGGTGGTAATCAGATTACAGTTACATCTGAAAAGTGTTTTAGATTACCAAAGTGATTACTTTGAATTTTAATGTCATTTAAACAGCAATTGGTGATTCTCTGACTCTGACCGTCTGAAAAAGCGGAGTTAAGTTTCATCAACATTTTAATACTTTTAAGAGGATCATAAAAATTTTATTTTTATTTAGTTCTGTCCTGAACAAGAAAAAATGGCTGAATTTATAAAAAAAAATTGCCCAACTGTCAACTGAACTGTCCTGTCATGACCTGATGATCCACGACTGTTTTCATGTTTTGTGAGTCATTTTATAATTCACTCGTCACTGCAACTTTTTCTCACAATTTGTTTATTTTTTTCCTCACAATTGTGAGTTTGCATTTCACATTTCTGACTTCTTTTTCTCAGAATTGCGAGATTTAAACTCACAATTGCAAGTTATAAAGTCAGAATTGGGAGATATAAACTTGCAATACTGAATTTTTTTCTTGAAATTGTGAATTTAATATGCGAGTTAAATGTTATAATTCTGACTTCTCAATATTGTCAGTTTATGTCTCACAATTTTGATTATTCTCAATATTATATATATATATATATATATATATATATATATATATATATATATATATATCTCATTATTCAGACTTTATAACTCACAATTGCAACTTTATATCACACAATTCTGAGGAAAAAAGTCAGAATTGTGAGATAAAAACTCGCAATGACCTTTTTTGTGTTTGTTTCACACTTATTAGTATTCCAAAGTATTCTAAAGTATTTAGATTAAGTTACTAAACTTGAGTAATGTAACGAAATACGTTACAAATTAGTTTTTAAAGCATGTATTTTGTAATCTGTAGTGAAATACATTTTAAAAGTAACCTACCCAGCCCCGGATTTCAGCAATCACAAGAAGAAAAAGTGCAGAATGCCACTCCAAATGCAAACTATAGGACGGTACCAGTTTCTTGGAGCAGAAATTAAAAGGTTGCAAGTTGCAAAGGGGCTGAACATTTTCAGTAAATTTCCAGAGACTTCCCAAAATTAAGAACATTTACAAAAAAAAACCCTGAGTGGAACATTCCGAAGACGTTACAAAATTATTATTTTGTGGGCCGGACCTTTTGATCGGCAACACCAAAAGTGTGACAAAGTAAGGAATATAAATAAATAAATAAATGGGAAGTATTTATACCATGTGTGAGGAAGATCAGTAGTGTTTAGTCCAATGCTATAACATTAACTAGCATTTTGGTGAAAAAGAAAATCATCTCCGGCTCAAAATGCCCCGAACACAACATGAGGGTAAAACAACATGTTCCTCCACTGGACCCAACAGTTCTGACAGCGACGCGTTATTATTTCCCAGTGAACAGAAGACCTCGATCTGGACCAGAGAAACGCGAACATCTGTAGAGACTTTAAACACGGGATTTCAGGATGTAAATAACCATTAAACCACCACGTTTTTATTAGAAACCAACAGTGAGACAAACGCAAACAGCAGCACGTGTGGAGTCGACACACTCTCCACACATCATGATGAAGAATCGAAACACAAGTTAAGCTTATAATTAAAAGAAAACCACATATTTACCATTTCTGCGAGCGTTAAAAGTCCTCTCGGCGTGTGCTGCTTCACGGAGGACGAACAGAACAGAGCGCTGCTGCGTGCTTTCACTGCTACGGGAATTCAGGCGTGATTCGCACGGCGGACGAACGTGTCGCTCTGTACTGCGTCATCAAAACGAGACGAAACAAATCGATGTCAATCGTTTTAGAAAATTTGAGATTTTTCCCATTCTTTGTTATCAATTTTCTTTGCCATATATCACCCAGCCCAAGTATATATAGCTAGTTTGTTTTTTTAAATCGTTTCTTCACTGATATCATCGCATCTCACTCCATTCCAGTAGGTGGCGGAACACGCATCAAACGCTGGTTTGCCAACCGCCATAAAACATCTGAGAAGATCAACAAAAAGATCTCGAGTTCGAACGCAGCGTCTCTGTTCTTATTGCATTTAGTAAGTTAAGTTATGCTTCTTGATACTTTTGAGTAATTTAATGTCTTAAACTACTCTGAAGACTCATTGGTCGCATAGACTTATTTAGGAGTCTCTGATTGGGGAGTCAGAGCATTGAAGATGTTTTTAATCTCAATGTTTTCAGTGACTCGCGAAAGTTTAGCGAATTCACTCCCTCAATTTAAATGCAGCATTAACTCCTGAAACTGCAGTGTCAATGAGACTGTTGGTCAGCAGCAGGAAAATAAGACTTTATGCAAATAGTGAATAGACCATGTACTGAAGCAAGCTAACTGTGCAGTATTATTGTGATATATTTGAAAAAAGCGGTTTGATATTGAAGCTTCTTTTGGCTATAGATGCGTACGCAGTGCGCTGCCGCTGACATCATGTTGCAGATGTACGGTGACCGGGTGGGGACATGTTTGGTTCACTTAGTTTGTGGCCACGAGATATTAAAGGGTTAGTTCACCCCAAAATGAAAATTCTGTCATTAATTACTCAGCCTCATGTCGATCCACACCAGTAAGACCTTCATTCATCTTCAGAACACAAATTAAGATATTTTTGATGAAATCCGAGAGGTATATGACTCGTGTATAGACAGCAATATAATCAGGTTCAGAAAGGAACTAACATCGTTAAAGATGGTGTAGGTCAACCGTAATTTTATGAACCATCGCGAATAATTTTTTGCGCAAAAACAAAATAAAACTAACAACTTTATTCAACGGTATCTTCTCTTGCGTGTCATTCTCCGACACTGTTTATGTTCAGCGCTTCCGTGTTTACGTCAGAACGGCGGCTCGTTATTGGCCGGCTCCCGCGTCAGCGTCACACGCATGCGTGGTGCTGCTCACGTGAAATGCGTACGCCAAATACTGAGCTGACACAGAAGATGAACTAAGGTCTTTTGGACATGAGGGTAACTAATAACAGAATTTTCATTTTTGGGTGAACTAACCCTTTTTATTCGTTTATTATAACATTAGTTTATTATAACCACATTACATTGTGGCCATGAGATCATTTAGTCGAGGTAACAACATCCTTATTATTTCGTGGCATCGAGATCCTATGTTGAGGAATATTAAGCTAATCAATCAGATGAACTTCAATTATATGTGGAAAAGAAAAGCTCATTATATTAAAAAAGCGACAACAGTGAAAGATTATAAAGAAGGGGGTTTACAGGCCATAGATTTTGATTGCATGAATGGAACTTTCAAGGTTAATTGGCTTAAAAGCTTTCTAATAAATGACAATAGTTTCTGGTTCTGCGCTCCTAGGAATATCTTTAAAAGTGTTGGTGGTATAGAATTTTTATTATGTTGTGATTTCTCAATACAGAAACTCCCTCTTAAACTGTCAGACTTTCATAAGCAGGTTCTCTTATACTGGAAGTTGATTTATAAACACAATTTTTCCCCTCACAATTCACCAATTTGGAATAATAGGTACATTTTATTTAGGAATAAGTCACTTTTTTTGAGAGAATGGTGGGAGAGAGGTGTCTGGTCTATTGTTCACTTGTTGGATAAGGAAGGTTGCTTTATGAACCATAAAAGGTTTTGTGAAAAATATAACCTTTATTGTGATTACAAGCAATTTAATATGGTGTTGAACTGCATTCCAAAGGCCTTGGTACAGATGGTTATGTATACAGTGCCCATTGTAACTGAAGCTCTGCATTTACCGTCTTTAAAAATAAATGGGCAAGATTTTGTCACAAGTAGCATGCCAAATAAATTAATCAGAACTTTACTAACCCAAGAAAAATTCCCAAATCAAGCCAGTCAAAATAATGTTAATCAAATTTTCTCCAAGAGCTCCATACATAAATTAAGAACTTTGTATCTTTCCTTTCCTATTCCTCCCAAAGCCAAGGAAGTTCATTTTAAAAATTTTAATGATATCTACCCATCTTCAGAATTCCTTAGGCATAGATTTAATATTGACCACAATAATTGTATTTTCTGTGATTGTGACATTGAAACAACTGTACATTTATTTTTTGACTGTAAATTCAGTAGAGCTTTTTGGTCAGATATGTATGAGTGGCTTAAAGTTTCTGTTAATGTGAATTCTCAATTTTCTAAAAACGATATATTTTTTGGTATACTAATGGAAGATATAAATATTCAATTTTTACTAAATAATGTTTTAATTTTGGGAAAATTTTTCATTCACAAATGTAAGTGCCTTAAAGCAAAACCATTGTTTTCTGTTTTTCAAAAAGAATTTTGGTTGTACTGTAAATCTCTAAGGATGTTAAAATGCATAAAAGGAAAAAAATATATTTACTTTATTGAGGAAATTTAAATTAGAAGACTCTGCTGTGTAAATTTTTATTTTATTTTATTTTTTTTGTTTGTTGTTGTGCTCTGTTCTTTTAGATTCTCTTGTATCTTAATACTGCCTTATTGTACTTGTTTCTTTTTGTAATAAAAAAAAAAAGAGATCCTATGTTGAGGGAAAGAGATTGGGCAAATTCCAATCGGAAGTGAGCATCCCTATGCGCTACTCACTCCGAAGGGCCGAGCACTAGAAGTGGGGACTTTGGTGGGAGTAGGGTTATGTGTCATAATGAAGTAATTTTGAGTGCACTTGGCAAAGGGAGCAAAGAAAGACCACGTAATTTCCTCATTAGCTTCATGTGGAATGTTACCATGATAACTCCAGGCAGTGATAACAGCAATATGTTATAATTGTTGTAAATATGACATATAAATTGTACATTTATAATGAAGTTTCTAAAGGGGTCATGAATTGAGAAATCAAAATTTCCTTGAGCTTTTGACATATAGGAAGTCATCATATTATAAGAATATCCTGTAAGTTTCAAAAGTGAAAGCTTCCTAGTTAGTCCAAAAACAGCTTTTATTGAACCAGAAAATCACTCATTTAGGAATGTGCTCATTTATAGCGTCATTGACGCCTGTGCAGAAGGTTAACGCCCACTCCTACATCATTACCACTGTAGCTCCACCCACTGAATCGTGTGCGGTAAGATGTTGGTAATAACTATTTCTTCTTTCTTTTTTTAGGTAAATAACATGTAACGCTAACACTGGATACAACTAAGCTGTAAACATGCCTTTGAAAGTTGCAAAATATTGTGCAGTGCCAGTTTGTAGAAGAACACAGTCGCTGCATAACCTTCCCTCTGATCCAAACATTAGGAATGCGTGGTTGAACTTTGTTTTTAATGAAGTTCCAGACCACGTGAATAAAACACTGAGCATTTGTTCGCTTCATTTCACTGAGGATTCCTTTATAAACAAGACACAGTTCAACGCTGGATTTGCAGAGAGACTGAGATTAAAAAATGGTGCTGTGCCTACTATATTTGATCCGACAAGAACGGCGAAACACACTTCTGTGAGTAAATAACACATTTACTGTCACTATTGCATTGCTACAGATCGTTTCATATGTACTGATCATGGGTACGTGTCTAACCAAAATTACCAGTGATATGTACTGATTCATGTAGAGTCAGATGTTCATTGTCTCAAAATCATCTTTTGCTGTTTGTGTCAGTAAATCAAACCAGTGATTAAACGGTCAATTTCATGTTACTTGTCTTAGTAGGATGAAAATAATCTGTTATTTAAATGGTGATTAAATTATATATAAAAAAAAAACATCAAAGAACGCTCCCTTTGCAGTCGCTGGAGCTGTCAATCAAACTGAGTTCTGGACACGCACCAAAACTCCCGTTTTATTCAGCGAATCTCTCACATTTGCACTGTTAGTTATGATGAAAGCATTCATTAGATTGTCGAAATCGAGTTGCAATGACGAGATCATGTATGTGATCGTGGATTGTGTTTGAGTGTGCCTTCGCGTTTTACTTTAGCTTTCTGTTTCGCAACCACGACAAGATCAGACATTTATCAGACGCTTTGGCTCTGTTGTGAAACAAATCATCCGCCATGGTCTTGTCAGTCATCTCGTCACATGATCAGAGATTCCGGCTGGACTACGAGTCTGTTGGATGAGCTGGATGGGATCAAAGCGACTGTTATCAAACTGAATTAAATGGTCTTTATTTCTATACAAAGCAAAACAACAGTGGAGGCGTAATGTAAACATAGACATATTTTATCCTAATTTCACCCTCACACTCCGTAATGGCAATTTCACAAGACAGATTTTCACCATGGCTATTTAACATTCAACTTACATTTTAATCTAATGTTCATTTTTAATATTTAAAGTTCTCGTCACACCCCTAGTCGATAGCAATTGTTAGCCATCATAGCCAATCAATTGGAGCACCCCTAATAGGACTTCTAATAGGACACTCAAAGTGAGTGACATTCTCGATCTTTACTTCCACACAGGTTACAATTACTTTATCATAGCTCTTCCTTGGTCTCATTTAAGATTTAAAATGCATTTAATTTGTTGAATCATTGAATAAAGTTGAAGTGGAATCACTTTTTTTCTCAGATCTGGTCCTCCATACCTCATAGTAATCACTGCTCACACCTTCGCCCAAGCCATTCCCCACTGAAAGCTGTTGTAAAGATGGAGATTATTGAAGGGGACAATAATGATATCAGAAATTCAGACACATGTGGAGTGAAAGATAAAGATACAGTGGAGCAAAAAGGTTGGTGTCCGTTCTTGATTCTTCATTAATTACTGCAGGAAAACCTGAATGAAACACATTTTTGACAGAAGATTCAAAATAGCATTGGCCAAGTAGATGTGTGATCTGAAAGTGACGCCTAAAAAAATTGTGTTTTCATTTCAGACTTGAATGTGCAACAGGAAAGTGAAGAATTCAATGATATGAAGAAGAAACAGATTCAGGACCTTCATGATGCCAAAACTGGAGAAAAAAAAGAACAAAAAATATCTCAAAGAGCAGAAGCCAAAAAGTCTATTACCTGCCCTCTATGTGGAAAGAGCTTCTCGTGTAATTCGGTCTTTATTGTTCACACGAGACGCCACACTGGCGAGAAGCCGTTCACATGCACTCAATGTGGAAAGAGTTTCATAAATAAAGGAAACCTTAGTAGTCACATGCAAATTCACAACGAGAAGAAGCCGTTCACATGTGATGAGTGTGGAAAGAGTTTCAAATGGCCGTATAGTCTCAGAGTTCATAAGCTCATCCACTCTGGAGAACGGCCGTTTGATTGCGATCAGTGCGATAAGAAGTTTCTTAAGGAATCGATTCTAAGGGACCACATGAAAGTTCACACAAAAGAGAAGCCTTACTTGTGTTCCGATTGTGGGAAGACGTTCTCGTGGCTGGGGCGTTTTAAAGACCATCAGAAAATACACTCTGGTCTGAAAGAGTATTTGTGCGCAGACTGTGGTAAAGCTTTCACTACAGCCACTCAGTTGAAAGTGCACCAAAGGACCCACACTGGAGAAAGACCTTACAAGTGTTCATATTGTGAAAAGAGATTCAAGCAGTTGGGAACCCTGCAAGGTCATGAGCGAATTCACACCGGAGAGAAGCCTTATCAATGCCATCAGTGTGGCAAGAGGTTCAACTGTTTCAAAACGACACAGATTCACAGTAAGAAGCATTGCCCGAAATTAAATGGAATGTCAGCATGATTGTAAAGCTGCTTTTTTTTGGTTATTTATTATTTGGGAGGGGTGTTTTATTTAAATGTGGGAATTGACTGTCTTCAGAAAAGTGTCAATGGTGTTTTCTTTTCTTTGTACCTCTGTATAAAGTATTTAATTAAATGAAAATTAAAATCACCTTTTGTCCTCTTTAGACTAAGAAGCCCAAAAGCTCAATTTTAGAGAGGTCTCTTGAATATATTATTTGCATTAGCCTACTGTATGTCACACTACGATATGAAAAACTGCATAAACACAAAGCCAAAATAAATGCAAGGTGGTTTAAGAACGCATCAACTTTTACTGTTTCCAGATATTCCTTTAAAATGTCAAAATTAAATTTTTTGGTTTTGTAAATCTGCTCAATCTTGTTTTGCTTTTATAACTTTAGTGTACATTTGACCTACATAAAATAAAAAATCGTTTTGTGTCTTTTTGTTTTCCAATAAAAAAAATGCAGCTGAATTCAGTTAAAATTATCCGTTTTATTCAAATTTTATAAACGTACTTTTCGCGTTGTTTTGCTGTATTTTAATCTCACGTGAGGGACGCAGATCTCAGGTACGTTTTAAATACTTTGTAGCGTATCGTTAATATTGAACAGCTTGAGTTTCCGGCGTGTCCATATATGGTGTGTCGATGAGGCGCACTGGATTGTGGGTAGTTCTTCAGCTCGGCCATAGCTGTCTTTCCCCGCGGCTGAAGGAGAGGAACGGAGTCATGACGGGATTCAGAGGTTTCGCTCATCTCTCCGTGAGTCCTCTTTCTCTCAGAGTGCACGGCTTTCTCCTCTCTGTTTAAATGTCGTGTTTTAAACGCGTACGCGCTTTTTAAGGTCACCACAAACGACCCATTGCAGTGTTAGGCTAATGTTGCTAGTGTCATTGATGAACCGGCGTTTGACATGCAGCAGCGGCTGGAAACTTTCCGCCGGTCGCCGGAAAAACTCGAATAAACACCCGAACACACAGATGTACCCGACAGACTTGTGTTTTCGAGTGTCATGATAGTGGAGGTTGTGAATCAGCTGTGCTGCAGTTGTGATCCTGTGATGAAGGTCATCATGATACACACTGATACTGTACTTTCAGTCACGAGAGCACTAATGACCTTTAACCCGGTCTGATCTGTCACCGTCATCATCATCATCATAGTACAGGATCATGATGAGACCTTCAGATCAAACACATATCAAAGGTTTCATAGGAATACCTCACGAAAAACCTAGGGATATCAGGGAATTATAAAGCTGTGATTTCTAGGTTTGAATATATATATATATATATATATATACACACATCAGGTATGACTAAAATCTTATATCACGATAGTCATTTATGCTTTAAAAATTTTTTATATCTATTTATCATACCATTGAAATCTCATAATTCTTATCACCAATTTCAGTACCACTTAAATACTAGCCTAAAAAAAACTCTCAAGCTTACTGAAGACGAGTAAACAGTGATAAAGAAAACAAACTGCAGTACAACAAAGACAGACAAAATAGACCTACCTGAAAAACTTCAAGCACTAGAAATACTACATAAAGTATAAAGTAGTCAAATGTATAAAAAAACAAAAACGATGCATTTTTTTTACTGTGTGAATTAAATACACACTTATTCTTATTAAAGTTACAAAAGTAAGCAATGAGAGATTTTCTCTCTTTTTGTGTTCATTAGCATTTATAATGACAGCAGGTAAATTAGGATGCTGTCCCTTTAAGACTGACTGCACCAATTATACTCAAGCCTGGTCGTTCTCAGTTGTTCCTTCACTGAAGACATAAATGGCTCTGTTTACTTGCACATACATGGTCACTCTGACTCACAGGTACAGCAACCTCACGGGAACGTAACCGCGACAGGGACGACAGTCCAAAATCTGTACCAGTTGACAAATTTCTACTGGCTAATCATGTCTGCCATTATATCGCCCATATATTGTGCTTAATAATGTCGAGCATGTCCTTAATTCGCAATCGCCGCCTGAGAGAGGCAGGTTTCTGTGTGCCAGTTAGCACGAGCGCTATACCGAGCTTCATCACTCTGAAGTGTCAATCGTGCAATATACATACTGCGCTATATACAATATAGCAAAGTTTATAACAATAGACGTTTTATTTCGTTGAAATTATATATATATAAATCATATCACACAGTCATTATATATATATATACATACAGCGGGGAAAATAAGTATTTGACACATTTTTATCAGTAAGGGGATTTCTAAGTGGGCTATTGACACACAATTTCCACCAGATGTAGCCATCAAGCCAAATATTGAATTCATACAAAGATATCAGAACATTTAAGTATACAAGTTGAGTCCTAATAAATAAAGTATTGAACACACTTTATGTAATACTTTGTAGAAAAGCCTTTGTTGGTGATCACAGCTTCTAGACGCCTCTTGTATGGAGAGAGCAGTCGTCTGCATTGCTCAGGAGTGATTCTGGCCCATTCTTCCACACAAATGGTCTTTAAATCTTGAAGGTTCCTTGGGCCTCTTTTATGAACTTTGATCTTCAGTTCTCTCCATAGATTTTCTATGGGATTTAGGTCAGGTGATTGACTGGGCCATTCAAACAACTTGATTTTCTTTCTTTGAAACCACTTCATTGTTTCCTTGGCCTTGTGTTTGGGATCATTGTCTTGCTAAAATGTCCACCTTTTCATTTTCAGCTTTCTGGTAGATAGCTGCAGATTTTTATCCAGAATGTCCCGGTACATTTCTCCATTCATCCTGCCTTCAATAATATGAAGTCTGCCAGCAGCCCTTGCTGAAAAGCAGCCCCAAACCATGATGCTTCCACCCCCAAACTGAACTGTTGGTCTGGTGTTCTTGGGGTGGTGGGCAGTGCCATTTCTTCTCCACACATGGTGTGTAGAATGACTGCCAAAAAGTTCAATTTTGCTTTCATCTGACCATACTATAGTCTCCCAATAATCCACAGGCTTCTCCAAATGCTCTTTCACAAACTTTAACCGAGCCTCAACATGCTTTTTGTTCAGCAATGGAGTCTTGCGTGGTGAGCGTTCATGGATGCCATGGCGGTTCAGTGCATTGCTTATAGTTTTCTTTGAAACAACAGTACCAAAGTCTTCCTAAAGTTCTGCCCGAGTGGTTCTTGGCTCTTGGAGAACTCTCCTGATTATTCTTTGGACTCCTCGGGAAGGGATCTTACGTGGAGCACCTGATCGTGGCCGGTTTATGGTGAACTGATGCTCTTTCTATTTCGGGATAATGGCCCCCACAGAGCTCACAGGAACATTCAGCATTCTGGAAATGCGCCTATAACCATTCCATCAAAACGCTTTTCAACGATAAGATTACGAAGATCTTGAGAGAGTTCTTTGCTTTTACCCATCATGAAGTCTTTCCTGTGTGCCTCCTGGGTAATGAGAAGCCTTTAATTAGGACTAAAGCAGCTGATATCAATTAGTACTGATAGGGTTTCTCTCTCAATACTGACAAATTTCAGGTGATCTCCTGGCTTTCTATGCCATTTTGCACCTTTTTTTCTTCATGTGTTCAATACTTATTCCCTGTGTCATTTCACTTTATTTATTATGACTCAACTTGTGTACTTAAATGTTCTGATATCTTTGTATGAATTCAATATTTGGCTTGATGGCTACATCTGGTGGAAATTTTGTGTCAATAGCCCACTTAGAAATCCCCTTTACTGATAAAAATGCTGATGTGTCAAATACTTATTTTCCCCGCTGTATATATAAGAAATTTGGGTAAATGTTCTACACTGAAAAAAGGGCTTTCTGATTTTCCTTATTTTTATTAAGGTAAGAATCTACACAAAATCATTTTCTTAAAAGTCTAAATGTTGGTTCCTCATGTCGTTCTACACTCGTAAGACCTTCGGTCATCTTCAGAACACAAATTAAGATATTTTTGATGAAATCCAATGGTTTCTAAAGTCTAGTTTCTATCGCCGTTGGACCTTTTGAGGTCCAGAAAGATAGTAAAGACATTGTTAAAATAGTCCACCTGACTACAGTGGTTCAACCTTAATATTTTGAAGTGACGATATTACTTTTCGTGTGTGAAAAAACAAAACAAAAATAACTTTATTCAACAAGATTTTTCTCTACCGTATCAGTTCAGCGCTTTTTATGTTGGTGAAGATGTCAACTCCCAGGATTCCACGCCCATTCACGGCGTCGTGAAGCTACATCTTTGTTACTGTTTTGAAAAAGCGACCTATAGCAGCAAAACTTACATACTGTGCCTTTAAACCATTAGACACTTGTTCATGGGTCAGACTTTTGAAACGTTTCAAAACTAAAGTTCGAAACAGTATGACTTAATGAAGCCTTGTTTGCTGAAATTATGTGACTTCAAAGCTTTGATTCAAGACAAAATGTTCAAAAACATTTGGAAGCTTCATAAAGTGGCCATCTCCGGTTTACTCACAGCGAGTGTTTTTCACAGAGACGCTGTTATGCTGCCGCCAGGAGGAGTGAGGCATTAACTGAACCTCTGATCACCCGAAAACCTGCAGCACCAGCAGCTCTCCCGCCACAGGACGTCCAGGTAATGTGCTGTTATGCTTTCAGTTTAAATGACCGTTCTAAACCACTACTGAACTTACGATTACCACGGTTTGGTTTAGGTGTCCAAGCTTCCCAGCGGTCTTCTCGTCGCCTCTCTGGAGAACTACTCCCCCGTCTCTAAAGTCGGTGTGTTTGTGAAAGCCGGGAGTCGTTATGAGACTGCCGAAAATCTCGGCGTCACTCACATGCTGCGATTGGCTGGCAATCTGGTACGTTCGTTTAGAAATACTAGTATCTATGAATACATAGTCATACTATTGTTATCAGAATCTGCCCTATTTAAACGTCTGTGTGAGTTGATCAGATATGTAGAGGATGTTTTGTTGGTTTCAAAAGATGAACTTGTGTTTCAGACCACTAAAGGTGCGTCAGCCTTCAGGATCTGTCGGGGTCTGGAGGCAGCGGGCGCCAGCTTGAGGTCAGCTTTGTTTTTATCCACTATACTTCCTGTATCGCACTCTATCATTCTCTCACTGTCGTGTTTAATTTCCTGTTGTTTAGTGTGACATCTTCGAGGGAACACATGGTCTATTCTCTGGACTGTCTAAGGGATGATTTGTGAGTATCTCACAGTAAATGAGCTGTAGATGGAGGTGAAAGCGCAAAGTTCACACCAAAGACAATAACTATAACATGGAAGCTTGTTTCCGCCACTGAATAAAAAAGAAAAAAGGCAATTGCATCCTTTTTATCTCACAATTCTGACTTTTTTTTTTTCTCATAATTGCATGATATAAAGTCACAATTGCAAGTTATGAAGTCAGAATTGTGAGAAAAAAAGTCGCAATTACCTTTTAGTTTAATTTAGTTTATTTAATTTATTTAACAGGGACCATGCGCAACACAAATGTTGTGCCAGAGTTAGCTAAACAGCTTATTTGCATCTGTAGTCCATGGGCAGGATGTTGTTACATAAAATTACAGCACTCCATTATAATCCAGCAGATCAATCACAATATTGCAGAATACAACATCAAATCTTTTTTTTTTTTTTTTTGCAGAGATGTGTTTGATGTATAAATTAATTAATGGTTTTGTTTCAGAGGAGCGGAAAGATGGAATTCGGTGCCTGTTCATATTAGAGAATGTACATTTAGTACTTTTAACACTCAAAAATGGCTTAAGAAAAATCAATCACGTGATTAAAAAAAACAAAAACAAAAGAATAATAATTGTCATGTAATTAATCCATTTTTAAGTGCAGTTTTAAAAGTACTAAATCTTTCCGCTCTAATTGAAAATCATGAATTAATTTATACATCAAACGCATATCTGCAAAAAATCTGTCAAACGTCAATAATGTATAATTTGATGATGTTGCAATGATGATAACTCCTTGTTTTGTTTTTTTTGAGTCTAAAATTTTCACAGCTTGTTTATAAGATTAAACAATGGTTTTAAAGTTGTTACAATTGTTTGAGACCAGCTTGTAGCACAATAAGATAAATGAGGAAGAATCATTGTGTGCATGAAGTTTAGCAGCAGTTTAGTAACTGATGTCTAATATTCCTAAAAACACCTCTAGAAATCTCTTTATAAGTTACTTAAAATTTAAATTTGAATCCACAATCATACCCAAATATTTAAAATCCTCAACAATATTTAGTGCTTCTTTAATTATCTAGTTTATGCTCAACAGTTCTTTATAATAGAAAAGTGCATTCTTTCAGTTACACTTGCATTAAGAGGAAGACAGGATTGAGTTAACCAATCTGAGACTTTGTTCAGTGTAGCAGTAAGTTTGATAGCAGCTTGTTTTGTTTTAGCATAGGTTTAGATAATCTGGACATACCATAGGTAGATCATCAATTTATTTATTTGTTAAATTTGGGTGAACAATTCTGTAGCTGTGCAGTATATTTGAGTTTGTTTTAAGTCTGTATCAACGGCGAAGTAAATCAGTAGTTTTATTATTTTGAGTTTCTTACTCAGATCAATTGTGTGAGATTTGCTATATAAGTCAGCGAACTTAGGCACAGTTTCTTGTTTTATTTGTCAGTTTTGAGTTTTATTAACACCGTTTTATTCATGTCTCTTGTCATTAAGAATTGCTGATTTTTATTCCTCATGGCAAACGATGTAGAAATAGTAGCTTCTCTCACCTGCAAAATGACTTTGTAGACAGTCGGTCCAAAAGATCGTATTTGAAAACGACGTGTGTTTCGTGTACAGTGACGGCCTGATCGAGTACCTGATCAATGTGACCACTGCTCCGAACTTCAGACCCTGGGAGTTGTCTGACCTCTCGCCGAGGCTCAAGATAGACAAGGCGGTTGCGGACCAGAGCCCACAGATAGGTACAGTACACCAAGAAATGAGTGTGGAAAATCATCTGATGACATGCAGAGTCTGATGAGATGTGCTTTCCCTGCACAGGTGTTATTGAGAAGCTGCATGAAGCTGCGTATAAGAACGCTTTATCCAACTCTCTGTACTGTCCAGACCACATGGTGGGGAAGATCAGTGTTGATCATGTAAGTGACTGACATTAGCTCCTCATCTGTTATTGAAGCTGAGCCGATTACAAACGCTCTTCTCTTTCTGTTCTCAAATTCTAGCTGCAACAGTTCTTTGCGAATAATTACACCACTGCCAGAATGGCTCTCGTTGGATTAGGTAAGTCTTTCTCATCAAGTATGTCTACTCAAAATTGTGGTTTTGGTTGCTCTTATTGAAATAAATAGGCCCTTTTATGTTTTTATATATGCTTTTTCGGATCTCAACTTTCATGTAGCTGTTTGTGAATGTAAAAGTGCTGCAAAGATCAAAGTGCACAACAAACGAAGTCATTGTCTCCCAAAAGAAAGAATCTAATTTGAACTGTTAAAATAAGTCGTCTATGTAGGGTTGTTAAAAATTTGCATGATGCCAGCCTATGGCCAGAGCAGAGTGGACCATCTGACCAATCAGAGCAGAGTAGACACCGAACAGAGGTGACGCTGCAAATATGAGAAAATTGAAGTGTTTTTTGATGCATGTAAACCTATTGTAGGAGACTCCAAAACAAAATTAGGAACCTTTAACAGCATAATAGGAGCACTAGTCATAAAAGGCAAAAATATTGAGTGTTTTGTCGCTGTATGTCCCAGCCCAGACTGCGCGTGAATGTTGTTGATGTTGAATCTCTGTGTGTGTGTGAAGGAGTCAGTCATGCTGCTCTGATGAAGGTGGGAGAGCAGTTCTTCAGTGGACACACCGGGGCCGGCGCACCAGGGGCTCAAGCTGTTTACCGCGGCGGTGAGTGAGAACATGCATTGCATTAATGACTGTATTATTGGCAAATGTGCTTAAATGTCATGAAAATACGCCTGTGCAATCATTCCTAATGGTTGAAAATAGGCTTGATATTCTTTGTAACATTAATTCATCCTTCGCAAACAGTTTGATTGACAGGCGATCTGACCAATCGTAACCCCGAATCCGGCATTTTAGTAGATTAACGAGTTATTAGATTAACGTTGGTGAACTTGAACTTCAAAAATTGCGTATACTCGCGTCTTTCTGCGCTTGAAACAACATTCCTTCTGATGTTCATTCATGTTTATTTGATGCTATAAATGAACTACTATGTAGTTATGGTTCAGATGACACGTCACGACACGTTAAAGAGCCACTATACGGTATTTGTTTAAACTTATTTAAAATATTGTAGTTTTATAAAGATGAAACTGTTTCATATCAAAAGTAGCCTGCTCTGTCTTGTCTGTCGACGCGTTGTCAGTGTCCTCTTTGCTCCGCAATGTATTTTTCACTGTGTGAGAACATGATGTGTGGTGTGAGAGCAACAGTAACTAAAGGGGGCGGGTCTGTGCTGCAGGTGAGCTGCGGGTGCAGAGCGGCGGAGGGCTGGTTCACGCGCTGCTGGCCTGTGAAGGAGCCGTGACGGGCTCAGCAGAGGCCAACGCCTTCAGCGTGCTGCAGAGGCTTCTGGGTGCTGGACCGCATGTTAAGAGAGGATCCAACATCACCAGCAAACTCAGTCAGGGCATCGCCAAGGCCACCGCACAGCCGTTTGATGTGAGCACTGGTCATCTGTCATCACTTCTCTCAAAGTATGCATGCTTACATGAGCACTTGCTACAGTTTAGATGCTTCTAATGTGTTTTCCACACAGGCCACGGCTTTCAGTGCCACATACTCTGACTCTGGGCTCTTCGGGGTGTATATCATCTCTCAAGCAAACTCGGCCCATGAGGTGAGTGCTCTGTGAACCAACCTTTTTTTTTTTTTTAAGCTTCCTTGAACTGGATGATGGCGTCACTGTTTTCTGCAAAGCTGCTTCATAGCTGATTTGACTATAAAAAATGAATTTTGCAATATTGACAGCTATTGAAATGAATTAAATCAACACTGAACTGACTCAAAATGAATAACGACACTGTTGTGTCTTCTGTAGAGCTGCTTATTGCTGAATACTTTTCACAGTTATTCAACTGTTCTGAATCAACACCAAACTGAATAATTGACACTGTCTTTTTGGAGCAGCGGAATCTGAATTTGTCTCTCATTTGATCATTGAATCATTATTTTCTTGTTTATCACTGTGAAGCTGCTTTGAAACAATCTGAATCGTATAAAGCACTATAAAAATAAAGGTGACTCATGGTGCCGATAGCCTTGTGAGCAGCGTGCCAACATGTGGCACCGATGCGCATCGGGCGTCCCAAGTTCGAGCCCTGGCTCGCTGTCCCTTCCTGATCCCATCCCCCTCTCCCAATTCACTTCCTGTGAATTTCTCTGAATTTACAAGTTCTTGGAAACCTTTAGGATAATGTAAGTACAAAGCTGCATGAAAAATATAACACTATGCAAGTGGATTTTGAATATTTTAATATAAAAATCATATATATTGTGCATATGCACTAGACAGGAAAAGAAATGAGTCTGCGGCGACGGCAGGGACGGATAAGTGTTTACTGTAATACAGTAGTGTTTGGCCATTACCACTGTACTGCGCTGTCTCGTGTTTTTAAAAGCAAAGAAGTGCTCTGTGTGACGTTCATTTAGCTCACTGCATTTCATTCTGTGTGATCACCAGACCTATAAACCCTAAATCTGCGCAAATTGCTTTTCATCACGGACAGTTGGACTTAGTAAACAAAGTGCACCGTTAAAGAGAGACCGACATGAAATGTTATTACGTTCTCTTTTAATCATGGGAAACGCAAACATGGCAAGGCATGGAAAGTCTCCCAGTGTTCAAAAAGTCATTTTTAACATGCGTGATTGCTGACAATACAGAATTCATATTGAAATGCTGGTGATGTCATGGTACCCAGTGTGTGTACGTCGCCTTCCTTCATGTTCCTTTAATGCTGACGGCGTGAAGCGAGTGAGTGATTGACATCTGCATTGATCTCTCTCTGTGCAGGTGATCAATGCGGCCGTGGCACAGGTGACGGCTGTGGCTGAAGGAAGACTTACTGCAGATGACCTCACCAGAGCAAAGTGAGTTTACTAGCACTGGCCTGTCAACAAACCAAATAAAACACTGGCAAAGCTTTTACACCCTTAATGTACTGCCAAATAAGCCATTTTGACTTCCTTTTTTCTGTCAGTGTTATTACTTGTGTTGATATATGGATGGCGTGGTTTTGAATGAAGGTGCCGTTGTGTTGTGTGTGTGTTCAGGAACCAGCTGAAGGCAGATTATTTGATGTCTCTGGAGAGTTCAGAGGGTCTGCTGGAGGAGCTGGGCGTTCAGGTGATCAGCAGCGGCGCCTACAACTCGCCACAGTCTGTGACGCAGATCATCGACTCAGTGACCTCCAGCGATGTGGTCAAAGTAAGCCTTTTAACTCGGTACAATGAGCTCAAAAGATCAAGGATTTGTCATGAGGGAAGCGTCAAGCATCCTCTCTGTCCAACAAGATTATTTATTGGACCGAAGTGAGAGAGCAGCAAGAGTGACAGTGTCACCATAGCTGTCAGGAGCATAATCGACAGTTTTCCCTTGATGACATGTCCAAAAAAGCCTTTTTCAGCAAATATGTAGCTAGTACTCTCCTCCACTGAACAGTTTGCAAGCCTTGTAATGCAAACAGGGGCTTTCAATTCTGGCCCTGGATCCGCTCCAACCTTGATCAAACTCGCATGGATAACATCTGGATCTCTATTTGCAGACTTTGATAGTAAAAATAATAATAATAATAATAATAATAATAATTAAAAAAAATAAATAAATAAATATATATAAAATAATAATAAATAAATTTTATTTATTATTATATATATATATATATATATATATATATATATATAAAATATTATTATTGTTTTTTTTGTTTTTTTTTACATATAAACATGAATTTATTAACCAATTAGAGTCATTGACCCATGGCAGCTGATCATTCTTCTGCAGCTGCTTTTTGCTTTTACCATGCACATATGTAACTGCATCATCAGCTAACATCTGACAATTAACAGTTGATGCACAAACGTCAGGCAGGTCATTAATTTACAAACAACAAAGGTCCCAATATCGAACCTTGGGGTACAGCAACAGAATTAGTAACCATTTGTGAAGTCTTAAGCAATGTATACCATTTTTTTTGTTATTATTAGGATCTAAATAAACAAATAACTGACTATTAGCTTACCAGGTGGTTTTGCTAGTGACACCACTTGCTCATGAAACGGTTAAAGCTGTAAAAAAACAACTGTTTTGATATTGACAGCAAAATTCAAAATGATATTTGACAGCGGAATTCTGTGTTTTGTTTTTCTCTACAGGCTGCAAAGAAGTTTGTTGAAAGCAAGAAGACCATGTCAAGTTGTGGACATCTGGCAAACACACCATTTGTTGATGAATTGTGAGGGAAGGTCCTAATATAAAGTGCACACATTGTGCAGCTGCTTATTCAAGTGTAAAATAATTCTGAAACCCTGATTGCTGTTGACGGTGTTTTTGTTTTCGTCAGTTCATCATGAAGTCAGGTCCTTAGTAAGGTGTACTGAGAGCACAGCCATCATTTTCGTCCTTTTCACTGTATATCTGCTGTACATTCATTAAAACAAATCTATCAGTCATAAATGCTGCCTGTCTGCTTCGTAATTTCACTGAGGAGTTTGTGGGGTCGTGATTTCTGACCCATTGCCTATCGATGTTAGTTCTTCAGTAGCCTGCAGAGGGAGACATTGAGGAAATAATGAAATCTCATTTGTGATTGTTTGCAGTTTTAAAAAGGTATGAGTGAATTATTAAAAGTAAAAGACTAAAACTGTTTTAGCTGCATTAAAATATATTCACTAGCGTCAGTTCATGAATAACTAATACGTTTTTGACCCTTACAAGGCACGTTTTAAGTCGTAGATTTGGCATAAATAAACTCTAATATATTTATACATATTTAAACGAACCTAAATAGTTATAAACTATCTCTAGTCAAAGACCAGTCAATAAAATAATAATGAAAAAAGACTTTACATGCTTTTCTCATACCTAATCAAAATATTAAGTATTTGTCACAAGGTTACTAAAGTATGAACACCAACAATACTGTTTATTTACTATTTTCTATTTCCCATAATATGTAAATTATGATTATTGTATATTTTGAGCCGTGCCCATATGTCCATACATTAAAAAACATTTTCCAGTGTCTAGAGTTTTTTTTAAACCTTTTACATGTATCTTTGTAATGTATCTGAAATGTAAACGTATGCTGCAGATAATATAATTAATAATTGCACATTTTGAATGCAAAATAAAACGCGTTTTTATAGTGATCTCAGGCTTTTGAACCCCGCTGCTCTTTCACTGAATAAACACGTCACGGTCTCTCTCTCTATATTGCATAATATATCGTTCGTGAAATGTATTTTGAGATTACCGCGTGCCTAAGTGGGTAATAATTACAGTCAGAAGTGCTCATAAATGTGGATGAAGCCCACACACATAACAGACCCCCCTTTAACCACGTGCAGTCTCGCGAGAGCAGCAGACAGAGCGTGATCTCGCAGGCCTGTTGTGTGTCTGACGATAGACGCTGCGTGGGGGTTTTCACTTGATGTCATTGGGAAAGACGCGAGAGGTGCGTTTACACTACAGCGTCTCATGCTCCTACGGCGTCTCCCAGGCGTTTATTTACAAACCTACGCAGTTAACGCTCTCTCGCCTCACATTTTGACGGGTTTTTGGGGATGAAGGTGATGCGGCGGTGCTGTGCTCGCGCTCGGCGTCCGTGCAGATGCGCGTGCAGCTGAGCAGAAAGATGGACCACAACACCGTCGACGAAAACGGCCCTGCACGGCTCTAATTCACTTCTTTTACGCTTTTGCTGTTAAATCCCGCGGTCGAGCCCTTCTTGGAGATGGATATGTGGACGTCGAGTGGCGTTAGGCCCTCCGGATGGCAAACAAACCGTGCGGATCTGTAGCCTGTTAGCTAGTAACAGAAGAAGACCGCAGTCTCCGTGTGAGGGTGATGATGAGGACGGAGCATCAGCTGTTAGGAGGAAGATCAGGGACACAACCTGGTCTTTAGGGAGTTTGTTTAGTTCTACAAAGCTGCTGGACTTCTAGCCATATCATATCACGGCATATCATGCAGACCTGAGCAGTGTTTACTGACCGCTCCTGAGATCTGTTCAGAGACTCGCGCAGTTCTTCACTCCTGTGTCCGAGTCCAGGTAACCTGAGATGGATAAACTCACCATTATTTCAGGATGTCTCTTTCTGGCAGCGGATATATTTGCCATAGCGAGCATTGCCAATCCGGACTGGATCAACACTGGCGAGTCAGCAGGTGAGAGATCAGATCAATAATCCTCTATCATATGGTCAACACAACTGCGTGTGTGCATCTCTAAACAAGAGCCGTTTCGCGTTTACATGCCTCCTCTATTTTAGATCATAATGTCTCTGTCTCAGATTAACATTGCATAAAGATACGCTTCATAAATGACAGCAAAAACGTGATTAGTTAAAACGCATTCAAGCGTTGGTTTCTTGTATGTTCATGCGCAGGCGCATTTGAATGTACTGGTAAGTACTCTTATAATGTTTTTTTAATAAAACCTCATTTGAAAATGCTGAGTATTGACGCAAAAGTCACGATTCGATTCACAAACTTGCCATTCGATTCGGAATCGATTCTTTTGGATGTGTGTATGTATCAGGTACAGTGTATGCGTCAAAACGGCGTTTATTACTTGAATTTCGTAGTATAATTGACAGAAAATGGATGAAAGCTGAGACTTGTAGCTTATAAATCGTAACAAAGCGATTTATTTTGAAGGTAAGTGAGTTACAAATCATATTTAGTGAAGTTTTTGTTCAAACATCAGCAGAAAACGACACTGACTAAAAGATTAATTCTCGATATTCTCAGCCGAACGCTAATATTACTCTCAAATTAGTTCAAATCATTTTCAAGCTTTAAATACTTGTCTAAAGTTTATATTTTGTAGCTCAGAAATATGTTTTTGTATGTCATGAAATTTAAAAATGCGTATAAAATGTTTTGAATCTTTTTTTTTTTTTTTTTTTTAAATGCTGGGTTGTTTCAACCCATGTTTGGGTCAATTATGGACAAACTAAACCGAGTTTAAAAATTGAATTTAAAAATATGGGTTGAAACAACCCAGCATTTTTAGAGCTCATTTAACATTTTTATAAATAAAAAAAGCTGTAAAATCATGTTAAAAATCATTCTCCTTTAATCAGGAGCGACTGAAAGGTCATGTTGACGCATCAAAAATTGCATCATGATTCTTTTGTACTATTTGACCCCATCATAGATATCGTAATCCTCTGACCACTACTTCGAAGCTTTAAACGAAGCTCAAGATGTGATAAATAATTTAACATAAGCGATTCATTCGTGTCAAGTTGTTCAGTGACTCGTCAGTTTTATTTATTAGGACATCTACACGGTTATTATTAAACCTCTAAAGCCGCACCGCAGATCACGACTGTCTTCAAATGTCCATGTGCCGGCGGGCTGTTGATAAACAGCTGCTCTTTGTTCAGCATGCATGACTGCTTGGTAAGTGGGTCAGCAGGGGTTCAAGCACAATCCTCTCAATTCAGCAAGAATCACTGGCCTTGTGCTGTTCTCTTACATGTCAAATGCTACAGCGGTGAATCGGGTGTCAAAACATGCTGCTGTGTGAAGAAGATATTCCTTTGTGTCATTTTCAGCCATCCAGCACAAGATGTTTAGCACATGCTTCCTATCTAATTCATTTTCCCCACATGTGTGAGGTTTATTGTTGTCTGTAGCAGGCATTGTTGTCCCATAGTGCGATGAAGTTGTTATTGGTGAATGTCACACACACACACAAAAACACAAACATTTCTCATGCAGCGGTTTTGTTTCCACTGCATTATTTGATATTGTTTAATTGACAGTTAAGCACATTAACCACACACACACACACACACAATTCTTCTCATTACTGTAATGTGTCCAGGTGTGTGTTTTTTTGTGTGTGTATTTTTTTCTCGGTGGTAATTCTCATTAGAGGCTAAAAGAAAAGTTACACAATACACTCTGTCCACTTAGTCCTTTTTTATACTGTTATGAAATGAGGGATTAAAATGGATGGTAGATCACAGAAATATCTTTCAAACTCTTTAGTTAATTCCTTTGGGAAACAATGTACACACACACAATATACATACAGGGCTCAACGCTAAGGATTTTTTCTACTGTCCAGGTTGGGCTAGAGGTTAAAATTTTTACTTGTCTTGCCAAAATATTCACTGGTCAAACCATATAAAATGTAATGTTAAATAAATAAAAATAAAATGGGTATAGTTATTGTTTTCTGTGTTTTTGACCTACAATCCTAAAGGTCTTTGCACTGAATCTGAAATTGTCAAGTTAAAAAAAAAAAACGACCATTTTGTCACGTTTACACACTGCCTCTGAAACTTTAGTCTATCATTAAAAAAAAAAAATATTTTTTTGCATTTTTCACATCTGTATCACGCATTTTGAGATGTTCTAATGACTCCGTGCCCCCGTACAAGAACACCAAAATCCAGAATGGCGTCTGACATCCACTTTCGTCTCGCAGCACAAAGCGCTGTATGACAGGCGGAATACATATATTAGTGGTCTTTTTAATATGTGGCTCCAGTATCGCTTGCAAATCATCAAACTGAGCCACTGACGTCCTTTGAATCTCTTGGGATAATCCCGCAGCTCCTTGAAAAAGAGGTGGAACTCTCCTTCCTCTTCGCAGTCTCAGGATTGGATGGACCCAATATTTCTTCTTTCTTTTTCTCTTTTTGAGAAGAGTGGACCGCAAAATCATCCTCACAGCTTGAAGACTCCATTTTGTATTGTTTTGCTTTTTTTTTTGTTGCAACGGATTAATAAGCATCAGACTTGTTGTGTTTTCTGTGTGTGACTTTTTTAGGATGTCGAATATGAAAAAATGCATACGAACATTTCTGATACAGTGTGCAAAGACCTCTTAACGCACATTTTTCAAATATTGTTAGAGATAATTAAACAGTCTGTAATAAGAACCAATAAAATCACGAGCACAAATGAATACAAAAGAACGGTAACACTTTACAATAAGGTTCATTAATGTATTAACTAACAGGAACTAACCATGAGCAATACATTTATTACTGTATTTACTAATCTTGGTTAACTTAATGAAAATACAGTTTGTTCACAGTGCATTAACTGATGTTAACAAGATTTTAATGTATTAATAATGTTGAAATTAACAAAGATTAATCAATTCTGTTGAAGTACAGTTCATTATTTGTTCATATTAACTAATGAACCTTATTGTAAAATGTTACCGAACAGAAATATGTGAAATAAACAGCGCTTTTCAGTTTTCTTACGTTGGTCTAACAGTAGTTTTCAGGTAGAGAAATTAAATAATCAAATAACTGCATAGTTTTCACTATATAAATGAAATATAGATTAATCCTTATTAAAGTTACCAAAGCAAGAGCAGTGAGCATTTTTTCTTCTTTGATTTAACATTAAAAACGGGCAGCAGCTGGAATATTAGGCTGCTGTCACTTTAAGACCTAATGCATGGATCCAATGCACTGCTTTTCCATTTGTTTCTCAAAGTAAACGCACACTAGACTCGTTTCTCTGGTGTCTTTAGACCTTGCACTTTTTTTGTTTCCACTGACCTGTTTACGAGGACACTCGCCAATATGGGCATTTTGACAATTTTGTCTGAATGTGTCCAGTCAAACTCAAGAACACGTGGAAAAAAAACAAACTAATTCAGCATGCAGATTTCTGGGCGTGAACTTCCGATGTGTGTTGGACACACAATTTCCCAAACGGCAAGTACCAAATTTACTTCTTGCACGTCTTCTTGCGCTTGTGCACCTCAGCAGAGGATAACTGGACTGACCCGCAGACCAATCGCATCACCGCATCTCAAATGTTGCTTTGGTGATTCTGAGCCAAAGTCTGTCATCTGAATGATTTTTGGTTTAATTTTCTCCCAGAAGCATCTCACATGATTGCTTTCCCAAACATCAGCATCAGAATGCAAGATGACATCTGAGACGTAAGTCATTTGTGATGGAGGAAAAAAAATCCAGTTTCTTCCCCGATTGCATAGTCTTCCATTTTTATTACGGATGTTTTGCTCCATTTTCCCTGCAAAGTGACATTGTGCTCTTGTAAAATATATTGTAAATGGTACTTTATTCGCAAATGTTTTATGCGATATTCCAATTTTGCGCACAAGTTAAATCCACAACTTTGAATGGAAATGTAGAGATAAAAAAAATAGAGATTCACTCTATAAAAGCCAAAAGTCAATCGACTTGATGAAAACAACACCGTAAAGGCATCGTTGATGTTTGTTTGTGTGTCAAATTGTTCTTTTCAGCTTGCCAAATGAAGAATTGTGAGTTCATTGTTTAGAGCATGACTACATGTGATTGAGTAAACTGAATGGGCGCCTTTTGTGAGGCATTGTCAGATTGTTTCCTTCCTGTGAATGGTAAAATCATTAAAGTGTTTGCAGTGTCCCTGCCCTCTCTTTGATGTGGTCTGTGACCAGAATGAAGCAGAATAATTGGCTGATGAGACATTGTTTAGGCCCTTTCAGGGAAATTGTGTTTTTGATCTTCTTCTAGACATTTTGACTAAATGTTTCCATTGAAGTTTTTGTTGTTTTGATTTCTGTTATTTAATTTTTTCCCTGTGTTGATGGGTACACAGACATTTTCTCTCAGTGCAAGAAAGGTTGCTGCCTTTTTCTTTTCTTTTTAGTTTGCAGTCATTATTATTGCTTATAGTTGGTGATAGTGAATCAAAATAAACCTCTAGTCCAGTGGTCTCAAACGGTCCTGCAGAGTTTAGCTCCAACTCGCCTGCCTAAAATTTTCTAGGGCTGTGTCCAGAATCGCACCCCTACACCCTTAAATAGGACACTACTGGAGGGAACATCCATTTGTAGTGGTGTCCAAAACCATAGTGGATGTTATCAAGTGCACTCATTCAATCCCACAATGCACTGCAATAATGAAAGTACAACCAATGTATGCGCAATGGCTAGAGAATACCTGTAATACACTGTGAGTGTCGTGCACCAAATTAATTCCCGCATCTCGCCAGAATGGCACCCGCAACTGAATCATCCATTTTCCAAACCACTGGTTCACTGTTGCTACAGCGTAATATATCATACAGGTATAAAATCATTTTTAAGTGATTTTTGTTTTTAAATTCAGATTTATACAGTTTCTATGGCAGTTCAAGATAAATCTTTTCATTACTACTGGAGATGTCGGTTTAAGTTTCAAAAGATTATTAAACAGAAAGCACAATCTAAGCAAAAGAGGCAGCCCTTCCGGCACACTCAGTCACCCACCCATTCATCCATTCACTCAGTCACTCACCCACTCAGTTACTCACTTATCCACTCAGTCGCACGCTCACGCACTCAGCCATCCACTCATTCACTCAGTCAGTCAGTCAGTCACTCACCCATCCATCCACCCACTCACTCATTCAGTCACCCACTCAGTCACTCACTCAGTCATTCACTCACTCACTCAGTCAGTCAGTCAGTCACTCACCCATCCACCCACCCACTCACTCATTCAGTCACCCACTCAGTTACTCACTCAGTCACTCACTCAGTTACTCACTCAGTCACTCAGTCAGTCACTCAGTCACTCACTCAGTCACTCACTCAGTTACTCACTCAGTCACTCAGTCAGTCACTCAGTCAGTCACTCAGTCAGTCACTCACCCATCCACTCACTCATTCAGTCACCCACTCAGTTACTCAGTCAGTCACTCACTCACTCAGTCAGTCACTCACTCACTCAGTCAGTCACTCACTCACTCAGTCAGTCAGTCACTCACCCATCCACCCACCCACTCACTCATTCAGTCACCCACTCAGTTACTCACTCAGTCAGTCACTCACTCACTCAGTCACTCGCTCAGTCAGTCACTCACTCAGTCACTCACTCACTCAGTCAGTCAGTCACTCAGTCAGTCACTCAGTCAGTCAGTCAGTCACTCACTCACTCAGTCAGTCAGTCAGTCACTCAGTCAGTCAGTCACTCAGTCAGTCAGTCACTCAGTCAGTCAGTCACTCAGTCAGTCACTCAGTCACTCACTCAGTCAGTCACTCAGTCACTCACTCAGTCACTCACCCATCCACCCACCCACTCGCTCATTCAGTCACCCACTCAGTTACTCACTCACTCAGTCACTCACTCAGTCACTCACTCAGTCACTCACTCAGTCAGTCACTCAGTCAGTCACTCAGTCAGTCACTCACCCACCCGCTCATTCAGTCACCCACTCAGTTACTCAGTCAGTCACTCACTCACTCAGTCACTCAGTCAGTCACTCAGTCAGTCACTCACTCACTCACTCACCCATCCACCCACCCACTCACTCATTCAGTCACTCACTCAGTTACTCACTCAGTCAGTCAGTCACTCACTCAGTCACTCAGTCAGTCACTCAGTCAGTCACTCACTCACTCACTCACCCATCCACCCACCCACTCACTCATTCAGTCACTCACTCAGTTACTCACTCAGTCAGTCACTCACTCAGTCAGTCACTCACTCACTCAGTCACTCACTCAGTCAGTCAGTCAGTCACTCACCTATCCACCCACCCACTCACTCATTCAGTCACCCACTCAGTTACTCACTCAGTCACTCAGTCACTCGCTCAGTCAGTCAGTCACTCAGTCGCTCACTCAGTCGCTCACTCAGTCACTCACTCAGTCATTCAGTCACTCACTCTGTCAGTCACTCACTCTGTCACTCACTCAGTCACTCAGTCACTCACTCAGTCATTCAGTCACTCACTCTGTCAGTCACTCAGTCACTCAGTCATTCAGTCAGTCAGTCACTCACTCAGTCACTCACTCACTCAGTCACTCACTCAGTCACTCACTCAGTCACTCAGTCACTCACTCAGTCACTCAGTCAGTCACTCACTCAGTCAGTCACTCAGTCAGTCAGTCACTCACTCAGTCACTCACTCAGTCAGTCAGTCACTCACTCAGTCAGTCACTCACTCAGTCACTCACTCAGTCACTCACTCACTCAGTCACTCACTCAGTCAGTCACTCACTCAGTCAGTCACTCACTCAGTCAGTCACTCAGTCAGTCACTCAGTCAGTCAGTCACTCACTCAGTCAGTCAGTCACTCACTCAGTCAGTCACTCAGTCAGTCACTCAGTTAGTCACTCACTCAGTCAGTCAGTCACTCACTCAGTCACTCACTCACTCAGTCACTCACTCACTCAGTCACTCACTCACTCACTCAGTCACTCACTCAGTCACTCACTCAGTCACTCACTCAGTCACTCACTCAGTCACTCAGTCACTCAGTCACTCACTCAGTCAGTCACTCACTCAGTCAGTCACTCACTCAGTCAGTCACTCACTCAGTCAGTCACTCAGTCAGTCACTCACTCAGTCACTCACTCAGTCAGTCACTCACTCAGTCACTCACTCAGTCAGTCAGTCACTCAGTCAGTCACTCACTCAATCACTCACTCACTCAGTCAGTCACTCAGTCAGTCACTCACTCAGTCACTCACTCACTCAGTCAGTCACTCAGTCAGTCACTCACTCACTCAGTCAGTCACTCACTCAGTCAGTCAGTCACTCAGTCAGTCACTCACTCAGTCAGTCACTCACTCAGTCACTCACTCACTCAGTCACTCACTCACTCAGTCACTCACTCACTCAGTCACTCACTCACTCAGTCACTCACTCACTCACTCAGTCACTCACTCACTCAGTCAGTCACTCACTCACTCAGTCACTCACTCAGTCAGTCACTCACTCAGTCAGTCACTCACTCAGTCAGTCACTCACTCACTCAGTCACTCACTCACTCAGTCACTCACTCACTCAGTCACTCACTCACTCAGTCAGTCACTCACTCACTCAGTCACTCACTCACTCAGTCACTCACTCACTCACTCACTCAGTCACTCACTCACTCAGTCACTCACTCAGTCAGTCAGTCACTCACTCACTCACTCACTCACTCACTCACTCAGTCAGTCAGTCAGTCATGTACATTCAGCAAGTGAATGTTTTAGCTCTAACGCTGGATGTTGACGGTTGATGCTGATGCTGACAGACTAACTGCGTGTGTCCACTGACGCAGAGCATTTTCAACGCCCTGGTCTAAGCCATTGCTGTTAAAGTAGTGCCTTTCTACCTGTGCGCTCATCATCAGTTGTGTCTGTATGCTGGCTCGTCCTTTCCACCAGCATCCTTGAACTCCAAACTTTGTTTTTTTTTTTTCTTTTATTATTATTATTCAGCTATTAAATCATCATTGTGCATCGCTCTCTAGCGGTTAATAAATAGAACTGCATGTGTCTTGCGGAAGAACATTGTAGCCAGAGCTACTTCTCACTGTTTGTCTATTACGAGTCACGCAGGTACTGTGATACTCCGCAGCCGAGCCGAGCCCGGTCTGAAATAATCCAAATATAAACACTTATTATAGGCATACCGTAGTGATTCAGGATAAAACAAAAACACGGTTTGGAAAATGGATTCATGATGTACTCGTTCATTAAATAAATTGTTCATTTTGAAAACAAGAAAGTCACGGACGGCAGCCGCTGCTGATGCCTCGTTCTGTTACACACGCGCGAATAACATGATCATGCACTCGCACATATGCGACCACATAAAATTTTAACTCGCACATTCTCAAAAAAAGGTCGCATATGCAACCATTTTGGTCACAGTCTGGAACCCTGCTTTGAACTAGGCACCTGAGAATATGAAGACTGGAATATCAGATTTTATAAATCTATTTCTAATTGATGTAGAAAGCAACAATATAACTTGCTAAACTACTCTGAACACCTTTTAGTAAAAGCATAGCAACACTCTGGCTGACATTGTGATAAGATTTTCACAGCCAAGCCCGTACCTGTGTCTTTGTAAGAAATGTTTTGAAACCTTTTTTTATTCTTAATTCTTAAGTCTCTGCAGGTTGACTCATAAAAAATGCTCCAGACACTCAATTAGAAAATGCTTGTTTTTAAAATCCCCATAGTTTTTGCATTTAATATATAATTTGCCCATGGGAGTTATTGTTTATTGAAAATGTAGATCACTTTTTTTATATCAGAATCGCTGTTTGTTCAGCAGAACCATTGGCAGCATGCCATGTTGCTTTGCTCTGACCACAGTGGTGCTCAGCTGTTTTTTGCATTTTATTTGCGTACCATTGTTTCAGACCACTTTATCATTTTTAAGTCCAACCAACATTATCTGCTGGTAATTACCTTTAGCAAACATTTAGCCTTTTTCCTTCAGCGAACATGCGTTTTGTTGTTCAGTTAGGATGTCTTCACATTGCCATACCTTTACATCATAGTCAGGTGATCTGATCACAGCTGGTCGGCCCAAACATCTGGCATGATGTCCGATGAAGTCTTGGCACGTATACGAGATTATCGGCATTGGCCAGTTATTAGTCCCAACTTTTACTAAATGAAAATACAAGCCAATTCATTAATCTTTTTATAAAGGGTTACTGAAAAGTATTTTCTCGCATGTGTTCTCAGGTTGTAAGGGCATTTAAACCTCGTTTCCCTCATTGCTCTCAGACTCCTTATGTTTGACAGGAATGTGTCCATCTATCCCCTCGAACACTAGCGGGGAAAAATGCTGGGAAACTGTTTGATTGGCATTTATTGCTCTGTTTCACATCTGCGGTGCCAGCGAGACAGCTGAAATTATGGTATGTTTGTTCGCTTTTTCTAAAGGAAACGACAGGCACAGGCAGGAAATTATGCAGTGGAGACCTTCAAACTCAGCCCGTGACTGAGAACCCAAGAGCTCGCGGGGACAAAACACAAGTTGGTGGTCGTGACATTTACAAAATGAAAAAAGCCCTGTGAGCCTTTTATTCCCAGAGAAACACTCGGAGTGAGAGGAATGATTAATTCGGCTCAGTGTCTCCGTGTGACAGCATACAGTACTCATTTCACTCTCTAGGCAGGGAGCTGATTGTTTGGAGCTTGTTTTAGAGGTGTCGAAGGCATTTTTAACAGTACTGTTTCTGTTTGCAGCAAAATAAGTGCCCGGCTAGAAATGCCACTTCCTCCCACTTCTTCTGAAGCACTTGCTGATGTAAAATTCTGAGTGGAAAACAAAATATTCAAGTGTATTGTAAACTGACGGTTAAGTCAGTGCAGAATATTGTACATTTTGTCAGGTGTTTTGTAGTTTCTTAGTTTTTTATATTTAGTCAAATTTGTCCTGTTTTAGTCAAGTTTTATTCAACTAAGGCCCGGTTTCACATACAGGGTTTTGATTAAGCCAGGATTAGACCCTAGAGAAAAGAATCACTACTGGTGTGCATTTTGAGGTAAAACAATGGCACTGACATATTTTGAAGTCCCCCTGTGGTGAAAATCAAGTTTTTAATATTTATGTCTTTGTGGTGTTTTACGACAAACCATGTGCAAATTCAGAAGTCAACACCATTGAGTATTCTCTCTTTAAAACTGCAGTAAACCAAAGTCGCTGGTGTTTCTGACGTCATAAACTACCTTGTAACCAATCACGTCAACGATGATAACATAGTCAAGCAAAACGCTAATATTAATTACCGTTGTGTCAGTTGTAAGATTGGATACCGTTGTGCGGCGTTTACCTCAGGAAGTTGACCGAGTGGATCTCGTGCGAGTGAGTTGAGGCGGGGCTAATTATAATATATTAAATATAATATATTAAATCTGGCAAGGGTGAAGTTACTTTCAAGTTGTTTTAAGGCATTTTCACAGGAAAAAATGTTTAAAAATGTAATTTTAGTGATAAAATATGTTTATAAAAGGGATAAAATTATTACTTTATTTTACTCTTTATTACATACTTTAAGATGTTAAGAAGTTGCAGTTTGTTAAAACGGCTCAAACATCCATTTTATTCTGGGACTGGCTTAAGCCTTGTATGTGAAACATGGCGATAATGCATTTTAGTCCACTTTCAGTCAATGAAATCATTTTAGTCATGCTGTGTAATGGTTAAATTCATAATCGTGATTGTCCTTCTCAATTATAATTACATTTGAGAAATGCATTTCATAAGAATTATTGATTTATTAAACATTATTAAAAGATATATAAAAAGAAGTTATTTTTTTCTATCAAGTTCAATCTTTTTCTTTTATTGGAAAAAAAAGGCTTCTGACTCATTTTAAAAGTATTACTAAAATGTATTTGACAGGCAAGGTTTTTAATTATGTATTGTGTCAAATTCCATATAGGTCAACAAATGCATAACATTAACTCTGGCTGTCTGTAAAAAGGTAGAGCGATCACATTAAGCGCATCTGAATAACTCAAAAACAACAATTACTCAAAAACAACAATTACATTTTTTGAAAACCTGCATTTACACTTCTTAATGGAGCACGAAGAGAGGGACCATAAATGTGTTTTAACCAGGAATAACAATTAAAAACAATGTAGTGCACTGGTTGCCATGACAACGGTAAAATTCGGTCCCGTGCAATATATATTCGTCCCTGTTTGGCATAAATCTTTGGCTGACGCATCATGTTTCAGGTTTTTTTTACTCCACAATATTAAGATGCTGTGCCAAGTTAAAAATAGTTTTTCTGTTTTAAAAATGTGTATCCATCTCTGATCCATTCTATTGCAATGGTCGGTCCAGCTGTTGGCCCTCTTTACTCAAAATAAACTGTATGCATGCATGTATTGATGGGTTCCACTGAATAGTCGGTGTAAATGCAGCAGTAGAATGATTGGGCATGTGACAGTCCATCTTTGGTCCGAACTTCTCACACTTTGGCATTCTTGCCAAGCCCGGCTCTAATTGGAAGCTGAGAACATAATCCAATTAGACCAAATATTTAATAAACAAATGCACGAAATGGCCGGACCATTAGCAGATTTTTTTTGTGAATGCCAGGTGTTCTGGTTCTAGGAAACCTGCAGAGTTTTCTTCAGGCACAGATTCCATGCGGGCCTGGTTATTTTGTCCTTCTTCATTGTAATTCATTGAGCTACATACTGAGGAGCTCTTAGGAAGAGGATTTTATGAAAAGGACTAACATGCTCTCAGCAATGCTTATCCGAATACATGAAAGGAATAATAAGCGACTGAGAGAGACGGACCTCTTGAAAAGTGAGGCCAGTCTGTTTTCCACTGACTCATGGCTGCTTGAGAAAATAAAGCCCGACTCGCTGACTCGGTTGAACATGCAGCGAGCATTTCTAGAGCTCTTGCTGCTGACCAGATTTATTTTCTTTATGTCCCTGCTCTTGTCGTTCATAAGCACTGGTCCACTGATGTGGGTTTTCAATGGTGAATAACAGTAACTAGACTGCAGGGTGGCCTATGCTTGATAGAAAGCTGTTGTGTGACCTAGAATTATACAACTTATTTAAAGCTAATGAAATGTATAAATATCTTCTGAAATTACACTTAAAAATACTTAAAGGGTTAGTTCACCCCAAAATGAAAATTGTCATTAATTCCTCACCCTCATGTCGTTCCACGTCCGTAAGACTTTTGTTCATCTTCAGAACACAAATGAAGATATTTTTGATGATTGAATGCTGTCAGATTTCCTTCCATTGACTGCCACTTTGATGCTTCAAAAACTTTTTAAAGGCGTCGGAAAACGAATCCATATGAATCAAGTGGTTTAGTCCAAATTTTCTCAACAGAATTGATCGCTTGATGTGATGAATAGATTTAAATGGTAAATGGACTGCATTTTATATAGCGCTTTCACAGACCTATGGCCACCAAAGCGCTTTACAATTTGCCTCACATTCACCCATTCAGTCACTCATTCATACACCGACGGCGGTGTCAGCCGTGCAAGGCGCCATCCAGCTCGTCGGGAGCAGCTGGGGTCAGGTGTTTTGCTCATGGACACCTCGACACTTGGTCAGGTGGAACCGGGGATTGAACCACCAACCTTCCGGTTTGTAGACAAACTACATGAACCACTGCCGATTTAATATAGGCTTTTGCTCTCATGTAAACATTGATCAGGGAACATAAGCAGAAGCTCAACCGTACATGAATAGCGCAGAAGAACAAACCTCTTCCAGTAGCTCAAACATGATGCGTAGCACGCGAGAATGAATCTCATTGGTTACGCAGGATGTTTGAGCTTATGAAACAAGGTTCGTAACGAAAGGTTGAGCTTCTGCTCATGTTCGCTGATCATAACAAGCAATCGATTCTCTTCAGATTATTTACAGATAATTTAGACTAAGCCACTCGATTCATATGGATTAGTTTTCTGATCTCGTCATGAAGTTTTTGAAGTGGAAGTTACAAAGGCAGTCAATGGAAGGAAATATGGCAGCATACTGTCATCAAAAAGATCTTCATTTTTGTTCTGAAGATGTTTTGTGGGTTTGGAACGACATGAGGGTGACGAATTAAAGACAGAATTTTCATTTTGGGGTGAACTGTCCCTTTAAGACAAAAGTTTTACATTATCTATTGACAAGGCTGTTGGTAGACTTTGGAACTAACACCAGGGATGCTTGAGAATTATTTACCAATATTAATAGTTTCCTCAGTACTCTTAACTAAACTTTAGTGATCTGATCTAGTGATATTTTTCCACCAAATTTTCTTTTTCGTGACTATTGAATACTGACACCAACACCATGTCAAATGACATCACAGTTTATCATTTGCACACCTTTTTAAGTCTTACCAATATAAACATTCAAGCTAATTTCAAACCGTTCTTGTGTGCTCTCCATATTATTTGGTAGTGTTTAGTTACATGTTAAGCCCATTCAATTTTTGATATGATAAAATCTTATGCTTCCAGCAATATATTATCCTTGCGTTCACTGTGGGTCCATCACGGGCTCAGGATGTGTATGCATCTGTGTGCGTCTGAGCAAATTCGGTGCATTAAAAAAAGAACAAGCCTGTAGCGCCGTGTACGGCCCCCGCTTTCCACCCACTAGGGTTCAGAGGCTGTTTGACTCATCTCCATAACGCTCCATATCTCCAGAGCTGCTCAGCCTGGACTAATGAGAGAACTGCAATGCTCAGGAAGCATTTCCTGTTGTTTCACTGACAGGCTGCGAACAGGAGAGTGGTCTAGAGTCTCTGAATGTGTCAAGCCGCTGTTGAAATGGAGTCTCCCAAATATTACTGGTGTTTACCACTTTATCTGCCACTGAAATGCAAACAGTGCCCACTCATTGTGAGAGAAACCCCTCCCTTATACGCATTCGTTATTGTGCATCACGCATTCAAGTGGGAAACATAACAAGGAACAAAGAAAAAGAATTATATTGTGAAAAATAAGTTGAGTAATTTTAAACTATTTTGAATGAGGTTGAGAACCACTGGTCTAGAATTACGAGTTTCCCACTTGCGTAAATATTACGTCGCTTGGTCGTTTATTTATTCTTGGAACTTGATATTTCCGACCCACTTGAAGGCCACAAAATCTATTTTGATTTTCGTTTTTTACGTGACTGCGTTTGCATAGAGAAGGATTTTGGTCAAGAAGTGCATTTGACCATTCACACAAAGACCTGTGAGCATTGGTATAGCTTTGACATTTCTGATTTAACTGGAACGTTTCCTTGAAGTTCTGGATTTGCAAAATATTCATGACCGCATTTACTGAATTTGATTGCAGATAAATGTTATTTGTGTCGATAAGGACTGCTGTTCTGTCATAATCACGAACAGAAGTTTCAGTCAATAACACAATCTGCTGAAGAGTATATTTCTAGTTTCCAACCAGGGCTTTTTGGGAATTTGGCAGAGCTCCAGCGCACTGACTTGTTCCAGGTTTATTTATCCAGATGTGTTGTTCTAAATGACGTTCTTTTTGTGTGTGCATGTGTTTTTGGGAAAAGGACACAGGGGGTTTGTGTCCTATGAATGTCTAAACTGTAGTTGTGGGTGCGATTCAGAGTCGTCTGTCTTTTTAGTGTACCATAGCGTGCCAGCTGGTTGTAATGATGGAATTAGACATTGAAGTTGTGAATCAGCGGGGGATTGGTGGGTGCTGGGAGAAATGTTTACCGGATGCAGACACTAGTCTTTATCAAGCTCTTTAAAGGCTTTCTTCCCACCACGACAAAATGCTTCTTTCCCATCATCAAACTCGGGCTTAAACTCGAAGTTCTGTTTTACATTTGCAACTCTGTAATGGTTCAAGCTGAGCGTAAATCAGCTTTCTTGCGTTATACAATGTGAAATCCTCTAGAGCTTGTAATGCAGATGAACTTTTGGTTTTTTGTCTGAAGCTGAGAGTACATCTGTTTACTAATTGAATTCATAGTGATGTCTATGGTGAACTTAATGTATCTTTTAGTTTAAAAAAAGGTGAAAAATAAAGGGATAGTTCACCCAAAAATGAAGAGTAGGTGTATATGACCATCTTCTTTCAGACTAACACAATTGGTGATATATTAAAAAAGATCCTCGGTCCTCCAAGGTTTATAATAGTTGTGAACTATTTTTAAACGTTTTAAAACAAAAAAAAAGCATCTATCTATAATAAAAGTAATCCATACAAATCCATAACGGAGTTAATAAAGGCTTTTTGAAGCAAAGGGATGCGTTTTTGTAAGAAAAATATTTAAAACTTGATATATTAAAACTAGCTTCCGGCAGACTAAGTTGAGTTGCGCCACGAGTAACCCCCGATGCAATGTATGACACAGGATGTTGATGTATCGTAAGCTTGGACGCCTCTCGCAATTCAAGCAAATAGGGCTATACAACAAACTAAAGCTCCTCTTCTCTTAAATCCTAATGCTCCGACATTTCTCTTTAAAATTTCTGACTGGTGTTTTGTTTCGCTCTATCCTCTACGCCTCCGCCACCAAATTGACTAGCGCAGTATGCGTACGGCCGTCCACCGGAAGCTAGTTATTTGAATTTTTTTTAAATATGGGTAATTTTCTTCCAAAAACACATCCCTTCGCTTCAGAAGGCCTTTATTAGCCCTCTGGAGCTGTGTGGATTACTTTGATTATGGGTGGATGGAGGCATTTTTTGTTTTAGAACATGGCCATTATACACAACCATTATAAACCTTGGAGGATTAAGGGTATTTTTAAATATATCTCCAATTCTCCTCATCTGAAAGAAGATAGTCATAGTCTCCTAGGATGGCTTGAGGGTGAGTAAATCATGGGATAATCTTCATTTTTAGGTGAACTAATCCTTTAAGTAGTTTTTCTCAACTGAAAAAGTCAACAAGTCTAATGTATTTTGCTATTTTATGCTAAAAAATATTCTTATAAGCAGATAACCTTAATTTACTGCAACCATCAAAATGCATGCAAATATACTAACAGAAATTCCACAATTCATCTGGTCATCATTGCAGAATAAACACGACAGAACCCAGAAATGAATGACTGTCATAAATTTGACTTTTTTTTTTGATCATCACTCATCAACCAGGATCTTATTACTTGTTACTTATTTTATTTAATTATAAATATTTTCATGCTTTGTGGCGTTTACACATGTAAGTAGTTCTTATGTTCAGTAAAACACTCAGATCACTTCTTTCAAGAGGTAAGAAAGTATAATTCTTGACACAGTATTAAAATATCTCAGAAATGGGCCATATATGGTCCACTTTTGTCAAGCTTCAAAGCATCGTCTAACTAAGAGAGGTGCTAAGTTATCATTTTCCCTGTATATGGAGTAAAGGACAGGATTTCCTTTGTTCTTCCATGTCCAGGATGTTTTCTTGATGGATTCTCCACAATCCACTGCCTATTTTCCAGGGCGTAATGTGAATTCTTCCTGTATGTGAACTCTGGTTCAGTGATGCATTTAAAGTGTACTTACAGCTTCTTTAGACCTGCTCTTGGCCTTCACAGACTGCACGGCACCAGCAGACGTCTACAAATGGATTGACAACATAAAATTTGAGCTTGCTTTTTGTTTTCATTTGATGCCATGTTTCATGTGTATTATGTTCTTTGAACCTTCAGCCTGGCATGTAGAAGTAACTGCATCTTCAGTAAGCAAGCATCTGCTAAGAACATAGGAAAAGCATATAGATGCGAGCATGAAATTGACCTCTTCAGCAGTCAGAAATCGATCGACTTTGTCAGTGTCAGTATCTTGTCTGCATTATGCATGCTGAATTGACAACCATGGCAAAATGAATATTATTGATCTGTATTATATTGTGATAGTATTAATTCTTCGGTTTCTGTCAATGTTAGATATTTAGCTATGGGCACTTGTTGAAAATAAAGTCTTATCACTATTTCACCATTATTGCAGCCCTATTAAAACATGTTTGTGTAGTGAGGTGTTTTGCGCAATCCTGTATCTGAGGTCAGCTCTTTCCTGAGGCCATTTGAATGACGAAGGGTAGAGATGGTCTTATTATTATTGGGAGATACAAGGATCCGTCGCTCTACCATTGGAAAACGTGTACTAAACGTGGCTAACTTGGATCACGTGTGCCTTGATAATCAAATTACAGCCTTGACGTCATTGAATTTTGAGTTGCGACAGTCGATCACTGTTTGCGAAAACCATAGAAATGAATGAGAAGTCCCGTGAACTGAATCATACCTGTAGCGCAATTGTCCATGACTTCTCTTATAAAACAGCATTTTGTTCGGTGTCATCTAAAAATAGGGGGATCACTTGTTAATACGAGGTGTAACATGCAACTCTGCATATAAAAAGTAATGGTGTAACTTTATTAGTTAAATTAAGCAATACAATAATGCAATCCCTAAACCTGTCCCATCAAACCCGTGCTCATCCGTCACACATGCTTTTAATTATTTATTTTTTTTAATGTTTAACATGTTCCCTGTCAAGTTTGTTATAGACCTAAATATAGACTTCAACACACATGATATAGGGCTAAATTAACACCGCTCAAGTATGAATAACATGGCATTCGTGTTAAGACCAACTCACACTGCAACAAAACACCACAAATGTTCACCTTTGTGTAGTTGTTCACCTTTGAAAGAAGACGATTGAAAAAGGGGTTGAAGATTAAGCCCTTTTTGGTGCACTTTAATAGACAAGAACCTTTTTTATTTATATATATACACATAAAAATGGGTTTTATATATATATATATATATATATATATATATATATACATACATATATATATAATATGCTATTGTCTTTTTTTATATCGTAATTTTGGTAAAACATTTAATGCATTCATTTTTTTCATATTGTATAAATGTTTGTACAGTAGAGCAGTGCCTATGGTATTTTTACACATTTAAGACTGTCCATAAAGTGTAGGGAAAGAGGTTTGTGTTTTGCTGTCTTAGAAATATAAAATCTGCTGTTGCTGAAGTCTCCCTCTGTCTGGTGTCTTTTTATATAACCCATTTTGTACACACATTCTGCTTTTTCCTCCCTACACACAGAGTTACGAAATCACAATTCACAACCCTATTATTTCTGCTCCACCAATGTAGATTCACTCGCACACCTTAATTTCTACGAGTTGACAGTAACGCTTTCCTCAGCGCCAGACTCGACAAACACCAATAGACCCGTTTCACAAGCTGTTTTCTCGCTCTCTGTCTTCTGACTCCATAATTGAAAGTCACAGGAATAATATCCGGGATTGTTTTTTTGTTTTTATTTTTTTTGTTTGTTTGTTCTTGCTATTGAAGCAAATGGGAACGCAAGAATCATGCTGTCGTCTCTCATTCACCATAGAAGTTTACCCATCCATTCCCCGGAAATGTGAAAAGGGTCCATTGAACATTTCGTCTTTGAAAGCGGACACCAACAGGGTTAACACACTGATTCATCAAAACCCAACAACAGTTGTTGATGTTGGGTCAGTGTGACTTGGCCTTCAGCTGTGATTTTCCCTGGTAGATTGCCAGTCTTTGGCAATGACTTTTCACAACAATCATTGAAAATGTTAATATTGGCAATATCTAAAAGGTAGCACATCTACATACATAAATGAAATGATGTACATAAATATAGGAAGGCATAAACAAACATAGCAAATAGAAATGGTAAATGGAAGAAACTCATTTGGATAATGATTACTGTAACACTTTGGTATGGGATAAACACATTCACCATTAACCACGACTTTTGCCTCAATCTCTTAATAGTTAGTGAGGTCGTTGTAGCGTTATAAATTTAGGTATTGGATAGGATTAGGGATGTAGAATATGGTCATGCAGAAAAAGGCATTAATATGTGCTTTATAAGTACTAATAAACAGCCAAAATGAAGGCTAATAAGCAATTAGTTAAAAGTGAGAATTGTTCCCCATACTAAAGTTGTACTTGTAGTGCAATTTCTGGTCCTAACTGGATTGGGCGACCGAGTCCTACGGGTTAACATACAGTCACTTACAGGTTAATCTCTAGTTAATCTGTTTGGGTGGCTGTGTGATCTGGCTGTAAAGCTGTCATAAGGATTTAGCTGGCTGTGAAGAAAGACCTTGAGTGTAATGTCGTATAATTATCGGCCTGTTTCACGATTGTCTTTTACAGCTAAAGAGTTTGAAACTGAACTGGTAAAGCACTATTTGTCGGCTAATAATATCTTAAGTCAAACTGAGTCGAGTTTTAGACAAGGACATAGTACTATAACTGCGCCAAATGCCAGTCACTAATGACATTATTACTGCATTGGATGATAAAAATCTTGTTGCACTTGATTTATCCAAAGCATTTGATTCTGTGGATCATGATCTTCTCTTGCAGATACTAGTGTCATCTATACTATGGCTCCATCTTTATAAGTGCAATGGACTCTTTACAGAATGCTTTTAATTCATTTCAGACTTCTCTTGATAACCTAAAATTAGCATTGAACACTTAAAAAAAAAACTAAATGCATGATTTATGCATGATCACTTAATGACTTTGATTAACTTCTGATGGTACTCAGCTGGAAAGGGTTGCATCTTAAATATCTTGGTATCTGCACTGTAAAAGAAAAATAGTCAAATTAACAGTAACTTACTGGCAACAATTATTAAAATTGACATTGAATATCGGAATTCAGGGCAGAAATTCTAAACTAACATTAAAGCTATTAGCTAGAATTAGTTACATTCTGTAATTTCTGTATGTATGAAAATATTAAGATTTAAGCCTACTCACCAGATTCGAAGCACAGAGAAGATGCACTGACATGATAGAAAAACTTTTGCGCTCTCATGCGCCCCCCACTGACAGAAATTAAGAATGTTAATGCGAGGCACCCGGTCCTGAACTTTTATTGTAGGATAGCAATTTTACCCACGAAAGTTTGTGTGGTATTTTTCGCGACCATGCACTACTGTATTTAGATTTACAGTTACTGATAATTTCCCAGAATACATTAAATCTACAGTAACATACCGTCAACCGTGTATGCAACATGGAACTGTTGAAAATACAATAAAATACTGTGAAAAACCAAAATACAGTAACATACTTTACACAGCTTATACAGCAAGAAACTGTTGAGAAAAACGGTATAATACTGTGTAAACAGTGTGGCTTGATAGTAAGCTTTTTTTTTAAGATATGAGATAGATTAGATTAGACGAGAGAGATGTTTATTGAGTGGTGTTATACATTTCTTTGTTATATTTACCTTGTGCTGCCTATCTTGACCAGGACTCCCTGATAGAAGAGATAAAGTATCTCAATGGGACCTTCCTGGTTAAATAAAATAAAGTAAAAAAAAAAAAAAAAGTAGGTTTGCATAGTATTTTAGCACTTAAATTGTGGTACCAAAATTTTAATGTTACAGACGTATAACAACATTATTTTTCTTATTTCAGTACCTGTCCCTGACAACAATGTGCATTCAGCATTTTTCAGCTGTTCAGGCAGTGAAATGTATTTAAATCCATGTAAATGTCAGCCTTGAAATGCCATTTGATTGTCTGATGGTTTGCTTGAGTACAGCAGTGCGAGCACAGCCTCAGGGACTCTGCGTCTGACAGGTGCAGCGTGTTTTTCCTGCAGGAAACAAGCTCTGAACTTTATACTCGACGGCTATGTTGTTTTTGTTTTTCCTCTAGTGTGCCATGTTATAGTTTAGTCCCTTGCTAAACACCCTGATAAAGAGCAGATCAAGTTTTTGTGGGTTGAATGGGGCTCGCGTGTCATTAACGTTGTGTTCTGTGATTCCAGGAGCTCTTACCGTGGGGCTGGTGCGTCAATGTCAGACCATTCACGGACGAGATCGAACCTGCATCCCCCCGCGACTCCCCCCGGAGTGGGTCACCACGCTCTTCTTTATCATCATGGGCATCATCTCCCTCACGGTCACCTGTGGGTTGTTGGTGGCCTCGCATTGGCGTCGAGAAGCCACAAAGTACGCAAGGTGGATCGCCTTCACAGGAAGTGAGTGACGTGCCTCATGTTTGAGTCACACAAGCTGTTTTCCTCTTGCCTTTTTGACCCGTCCACCACAAATGTGAAGATGAAGTTTGTGGTTTCAGCACACCAGTGAGAATTGAATAATCAATATAAATTTTGTACAGAATATTGCTGAAAATTAAAATTAATGTGCCAAAAACTGCACCAATAGGACTTCTCCTTCCTGCTGCAAAACTAGCCAAGAAGTAATACTTGTGTTCCAGCAGTTAATTCCCCATCTGAAAGAGTTTTGAGTGCCTGTTGGAACATAGTGTCGTACCACAGAGCATCTCTTAAACCAGAAAGTGTTGATAGACTTGATAAAAACACGTGCATCATCTACCCCAGTTGCACAGTGTAAAATGTAGTCGGTGAATTACAGTGCTCTAAAGAAGCTGTCAAGAGTGTACCTATTTTGCACTCTTTTTGTCATATTGTTATATATACATGTTAATTTAATAAAAGTGGTTAAAGAAAATGAGCAAAAGGTTTAGTGGCCAAAAGTGATATCAGGTCTTGGAAAGTAATCTTCACCCTTCATTTCAATATTACAAATTTGTTAAAGATTTTGTAAGCATGCTTTGTAGTTGTGCTTGGGGTAAATTAATTTTTGTAATCATACTTTTTGGCCAGGCTTATTTACAAATAAATTGTGCATGCATGCAAAAAATAAGAGACATATTAACTAATTATGTTGTAATCAATGTATGTTTTTTCCTGTGAGTTTTTTTGTTTTTCTATGCATTTATTGTAGTTTGCCTATTTTGCCAAATAATTTTGTCAGATAAATACCGTAACCAAGTTTAGTGATTTGTGTTTTCTCTCATATTTAAAATATTTTAAAAACCTAAAATGACCCTACAAGTTTGAATAAAGTATTGAAAATGAGGAAAATCCTCATATTTTAATAAGTTAATCGAACTTGTAGGGTCATTAAAAACAAATATCCCCTTCGAACCACTTTTGCCCAGTACTATATATTGATTGTCAAAATTTGGAAAGAGATTCAGTTCAGATTTTAGATATATCGTCCAGCCCTACCAGTGATATGGTTCAAAATTTTGACTTTGCAATATTGATATGCCCAGCTGCTCAAACGAATCGCAATTAAATTGAAACCACAAACATCACCTTTAAGACTGACACACACCGCCAATGGTGCGACAATCCTGCACAGTACAGTGAAAAAAGTGGCTTTTGGCAGTAAAAATGACTACATCTGTTGTACTACGGTTACTCAAGTTAGGTGTGGCGCATAAAAATTAAATGCATGAAATATATAATATTGGGAATTGATTGTCTTATCACTTCATTTCTTTTTTTAACACGGTGTAGTCATCGGCACAGTACGAGCATACTGTATACTGTACTGTACGCATGCTCAGTTTGCACATGCTCTGAGCGAAGTGTGCAAAGACTGTTTTTATCCGTCATCGTAGAACAACGCTGAATAAAATTAATTAAAATAATGAAGACAGGTGTCTCTCCACAAATTGTTCTAATGGAAAGAGTGAAACAAAATCTGAAAATGTATAGACTTTCCACATGCTCTTGACAAAACATTGGTTTTACCCTATCAAATGAGGTGTCGTTTCCCAGCTGTGGGGAGCGTGTAAGTCCTGCACACAAGCAAGCAGTCAGAGAGACAGATGATCTCTGTGGTTTGGGGTTGAATGAGGCTGCTGAGGTGTTGTGTGTCTGTCGGGCATGTGCGTAGCATCTGTTGTGTTCGCTCACTGGAGACACTATTAACTTTTCTTCTCTGTTCCTCGAGCTAGTTTGCAAATCCTTTGTGTGTCCTATAAAGAAACTGTTCAATTTAAACTTCGTCTCAGGATACAATAACTATAGTTAACTGTGCTGCAAATTCAACACCTTAATATGTCACCTTAGCTTCAGCTCAGAAGTGTTTCGACCTGTATTGGTGTCGCTAAAATATTCCGACTATTCACTAGGGTGTTGCTATTCTTTAGTTATGATTTGAGTGTTTTGGGTTTTCTTGGTGGTTGCCAGCGGGTGTTTAGGTAGTTACTTACAGAGTACAGAGTGCAGAGTTTGGGTTCTGGAAGTAAAAACTTCATTCATTTTCTCAAGAGAGAAACTGATTTAACAATAACTTTAAACACAGACCTACTGTGAGTTTTGAGGTTATTAATCGATGGTTTTGAAGTCATCCATTCTCATTTTTTCAACTTATTTTTAAAATAGTTTAACAATGAATTAATGGTGAAAAACCATAAATTACCACAAAATAGAAGAAAAGAAATTTCCCATGATACTGTAATGAAAAGTCTCAGCCAGAGAGTTGCACCAAAAGATCTCTTTAGCTTTGTGCACTCCCATAATGCACTGTGAATTACATTACGGTCTGTCAAGCTATGCTGGATGATTCTTTAATTGCAGGTACATTTAGTGTCCAAAGTCATTATTTTTTTCTGCTTTTTTCAAGTTGTTATTTATATATATATATATATATATATATATATATATATATATATATATATATATATATATATATATATATATAAAAATTATTATTGGTTATTCTTTGTCATGGATCACAAGCTGTTACAGGCCATAAAATATATTCTGAAAATCACGATTTCTTGTGTATTTTTCCGTCATTTGTGTAATTAAAATATTTTTTTACTTTTCTTTTGGTAATATTTCATTTATTTTATTTTTAAAATCTCTAAATAGTAATTTTCCTATTTCTACAACATTAAATTGTTTAAAAAAAGTTTTATAAAAATGTGTCCATAAATCTTGCATCAATTCTGTTTCTGTACCATACTATGCCTTTAAATTGGTGGAATTATCTCCCACAACTACGTACGATACAGGAAATGATGTCACTTTCCCTCACTGACAAGATATGAAGCACTCAAAGGTGTGTGTGTGTGTGTGTGTGTGTGTGTGTGTGTGTGCTCTCTGAGAAAATATTTTAATCTAAAAATTTCTTAAAGTGCTTTTTTTAATATGTCAAAATTGTTACTACAACATGAGAAGGAAAACCGAATTCATAACTGATCTCACAGTGGGTCTTTTAATCATGATTTCATTAGTGCCATGTCCTCTTAGCATTTGTTTATTATCTTTAGCATTTAGTTTTTGGCTACAGTTGAATTGAAATACAGTTCTGTTACCGTCAAGCTCTCTTACCGAGGTAGAGTAACAATGCTGACGGTATGTAACAGAGTTGATGGTAACAGAGTTGACAAACTTTACTATAAAGAAATGTTTTTTCGTTTAAAGTAAAAAAAAATTGTACTTGTTTGGCAAACATTGAATTATTAAAATTGAATGTGTTTTCAATAAGACACTGGACAGAATTTAAGTGAGCAGTTTTATTCTTTAATGTTTTGAAATGCAAGATGCATCGCCAATTTTAGAATAACTCATGCATACTTTACAATAACCTTTAAAATATATTTCTATAGATGTGATCAACAACCTTAAATGCATTGGGATTTTTTTCACCATCGTTTTAAATTCAATTATGTCTTTTGAATTGATTCAGGGGATTGTAGTTCTTTCCCTCTTTAATGTTCACAGTCTTCAGAGAATTTTCTAATACTTTTTTTATATAAGTATTTTGCTTCAAAATAAAAGTTTGTAATAATGTAGTTTACCTCATAGCTGGTTGGCTTGGTGTATGGCTTATAACACTTTTAACACAAATAAAGTTCCTATGGGGGAAAATGAAAGCAATATTGCCGGCACCAGCGCAATGCCACTGAAAAAGTGTCTGGGCACTAATGCACACTGTTGTTCAAACGTTCCCTGCCCAAGTCTCTGTGACGTTCAGGATATGGCTCAGGTTGCTCCTTTAGTCCAAGTCTATAAAATTTCGATCACCATTTAATCGCCCACCAGATTAAGAAAACAAAAACCATCTGAGCCAAGGTAGAAAGCAGACAGGAAGTTCGAAGTAACAGCATACCTCTCCTGAACAAGCCTCAGGATTTGAGGTATTGTGTAGAGTGCATTAAACAAAAGCTTCTAATTTGGCAGAAAAAACCCTTCAGATTAGCTCCTGATTATATCTGTTGTGTAATCAAAAGCCCAAAATCGGCTCTCTAGTGTGTCACAATGGCCAAGTGGAGTGTGATTATGAAATGGTCTTTTTCCGTTGTCTAATGGGTGGCATTGGCAGCACATGCAGAAAGATGCTGTTGAATGTAGAAGTCATTTTGCTGAGAATCGCATGCGTAGTGGCATGGTTGCCATGGTAACAGGAAAGAAATAGTCCCAATTGTCCAGGTTCCGCTTACCGTCTCTGAACCTCAGTGACTCACTTGTCTTTTTCTATCGCTGTGTGTGGGTGGTGGTTACGGTGTTTAAAAGAGCAACAGCTCCTTAACTAGAACACCTCCGCAGGCTGGGATCATAACCCCCTCCATCGGGGTTACATTTGAAGACCGGCAATTTAGCAAAATAGTGCAGGATTGCTACGCCACAGCACACAAATATTTCTTAATGGTGCTAATGGTTGAAAACTCTCCAGGTAATTCTTTTGTTTTGTTTTGTTTTTTCTTCTCAATGTAGTGAAAACGTCAAAGTTTAAAATTCTGTACTTGAATCGATTATTTTTAATTGAGACAAACCAACTAATACCACAAAACATGACAAATCATCAGTTCCCACCAAAAAATAATGTCACTTAATGAAAGAAGGAACTGACTCTTAAAGGGATGTTTAAGACAAGCAGGATGTTGAGGACATATTCCCAATATTACCAGCCATGTTTTGTTTGAAACATTTCAATTAGAAAAGGAAAAAAGAAACCAAAATTTCAAGAATGCCAGTTTCCACATCAGCAGCACCAATGGACATGGCAAAACAATTAACATTTCTGTTCAAAATCTCACCTGTAATCACATAATTATGACAAAACGACTAATGATTCCACTTTTTTAATGATTTTTTGTGAATATTGTAGGGCTGCCCCCTAATAGTGGATTAAATGTTAGTCTTTAAAAAAGGGCTTAGTCGACCAAAATGTTATTAGTCAAATCCACAGGAAGTGGTGAAGATCGTTGCAGTAATTACAGTATGTCGGGCAGGAAATCCAAACTTTTGTCCTATCATCTATCGTCCTCAAATATAGCTTAATAATAATAAATGTGCACTATTATTAGGCATATATCCAAATGTTTGTGTACAGTGTGGAAGCTGAACTTACTGCGAGACATGGACGTAATCATTTGCAACAGCGGAAACGCCTTAAAATCATTTTTGGTTAGATAAGAGTAATACATCATTTGAAACTGGGTCTACTTTTATTTGTATGAACTCACGATAACAACAAAACATTGTGCTTTTGTAAGTTAAAGACAGCTTTCTGCTGTCTATGTCTCCGTGAACTAAAGCACGTCAAAAAATGTACCGAAACTACTTGCCTCAGAGGCATGTCAAACATATCTCTAGAAAGCTTGCAACGTCTACATCTAAACACATCCGTTAGCTGCGTTCTATATGCGCGTCCACTATACTGCGGAGATGTTGAGGGAGCATCGTCAGCTTCATCTGTGCAGCCGACACAGACTCAGAATACACTAGTTTATTAATAATGTCTCCATATTAAAAATGTCTCCTTGCTATTTTTCCCAACACATCAGTACTTTTGACGGTGCTTTGCGGAAAGCTATGCACGTGCTATATAGTAGGCTTTTATATATTAAATGCTCATTGTGGTTTATTTATATTTAAGCAATTAAATTAATAGGCTATAAACATTTGATTAGTTGACTAATGGCTTAAGTGGACGACTACTAGTTGACTGGAAAAATGTATTTAGTCTTCGCGACACATAAACCGATTATCTCTTCCTAGTTATTACACTGAATAAACATGAATGAACATCAAAATCAGAAGGAATGTTGTTTCAACCGCGGAAAGATGTCAGTACACCATTTTTCAAGTACTAGTCCACCGACATTAATCGACTAACTCTGGTTTGTTTGTCTGACAAAACGGCGTTATGATTGATCACATCGCCTGTCAGTCAAACTCCTGGTGGATTGGGACTTGCAAATGCATGGCAAATATAACCTGCAAATATTTTAAAAGCTTATTTTAGATCTGATGTACATTCACATTGATTCTGGGCCTGTGAATAATCCATTTACAGCTCATTGCTTGAGCGTTTGGTCTCCAGGTGGGGTTAACACAGGTGTCTGGGCTAAAGCTGCCACTGGCCTCAAGCCACCCAAACCTGAAAGAGCAGCTTTGTGTGACGAACACAAGCCCCCTGTGTCCCCTCGCACCACGCCCAGCTTGACCAGGTTACGCTCGCGGCTCGGCGTCTGGTGTCGTGTCCGCAGCTGTGGCTCTGGCTCGCGTTGGCTTCAGCATATGGTGCGTCAGCGGGGACACGCGTAAACATTAGCTTGCTCAGACTTGTGGCCTAACCAGAATGCTGGAAATGTTGTAGTATGTTTCCAGTATGTTGGAAATGTTTTATAAATGGACATTTATTAATAAGTTTAATGAATAACAATGAAACAAACTATTATTAAATTGCTTATTAATGAATGTTCAACTTTTATTATTGTTGCTTCTGGTAATTATGAGTCTGAATTTTAATTTCCAACCTATTCATTGATAGCCAGCCATATAGTCATTTTTAAACAATAGTTGGGTTAAATAAAACCAGCATGTTGGGCAAACATTTAACCCAACCGCTGGGTTAAAACGACACGACGGATTGATATGATGATATACTATTCATGTATAACTTTACCTGTTTGGACAAACCCAGCGATTGTCTTTTTTTTTTTTTTTTGCTTTTTCTTTCTTTCTTTTTTTTTGCATTATAGCCAACATATAATGCAAAAAAAAATGTACAGCTATGAGTAGTGGGTAAAATTTCTATTTGTGCGCATCCCTTCCAAAAATCCGTTTCTTTAATGCTCATGAATGAGTAAATTGTATACAGAATAGCTCAAAACTAACGCTGAGAATATATATGATGAATCATTAAGCTTTATAGTGCCAAATCGCAGGTTTCCAAATGCATTTCTGTCTCCGTCAATCCATCCAACAGAAATACTCTCCGACAGATCTGCTAGCAACATAAATGTGTCAGGGCCGAAGCCTGTTTCTATTTCCGCTCTATCCATTCAATTAGTTTTTCTTCATTGTGCTCAAAAAAGCATCTCACCTCTTTTCGTGGAACTTGTTATTCTTTTTTTTTTTACAGAATGAACAGAGTGGTGGTCTGGCATTTACCACTGCAGGAAGTGCTTTTTTTTTACTCTGCGCTAAGGGCATGACCTTTTGTCCACAGCCTAGTTACCATTCATCTCCTTAACCCACTCCTTTGTGTGCATCTAAGAGCCGAGACCGACTAAAGTGGTTTATGCAATAAATGTTCAAAGGCAGGAGCTTAATGCTGACACGCACAGCCTCAGTCAGATCAGTGCACTTCTCTCAAGGCCGTCGTGTTTAATTGCAGCACAGCATTCTGCTGAAAGATGCTATTATCTTGCTTATGGGCACCAAGATTGAGCCGAGACTGCACTCAGGCATCTATTAGCAGTGTCTGTTTTTATCTCGCTAAAAGCCTTTCTGCCAGGCTAACATGAACCCATGCTGAGTGTTATCACTCTGGTCATGGAGGAGGTCTGTTAAACGTGACAGGCCAGAGGTCTGAAGGGTTGATGATTGGGAAAAGACATTTCAGGGCTTTGCTGTTCAAAACATCAATGTTTTTTTTCTTTCTTTTCTGCAATTATAATTATGGGTCGAGCAGCCATATGGTGATATATTTGAAAAATATATCACAATTTATACTTTTTTTTTTTTTTGTCTCATATTTATCGATATTGATATTTATCACAATATATAATTTGATAATCCTGCCAGCTTGAAGATGATCCGAACAATGACTGAAGCCTGGAGAAAGCGGAGTGTTCATAGTTCATAGTTTTACAAAAAAATAGAATAACATAACGTAAACTTAACTATTCCGTCCTTCGGATGAGACGTTAACCCGAGGTCCTGACTCTCTGTGGTCCTTAAAAATCCCAGGATTTCTTTCGAAAAGAGTAGGGGTGTAACCCCAGCATCCTGGCCACTGTCCATCATGGCCTCCTAATCATCCCCAATCACTGATTGGCTCCCTGTCTCCTCTCCACCAATCAGCTGGTGTGTGGTGGGCGTTCTGGCACAAAATGACTGCCGTGGCATCATCCAGGTGGATTCTGCACATTGGTGGCGGTTGAGAAGAATCGCCCTACCATATGTAAAGCGCTTTGAGTACCCAGAAAAGCGCTATATAAATGTAACGAATTATTATTATTGTTATTATTAACTGTGCAAACATGCTTTTTCTGCCTTAAAACAATAGAAGTTAGGTTGACGTGTCACGTGTAAAATAGTGGCAAACAGTAAACATCTCAAATATTTGAAGAGGTACAACCTATACGAAAAGTTCACTGTTAAAAAAAAAAAAGTTGAAAAATATTAACTATGGACTGGTTTTACATCTGTGAAATGATTGATGTAGAAATTGGAGTTAAAACTGCAAAATGAAGATTGTAAATTATGCTACACAGATCAAAATGGAACCTCAGTTTTGTACTCTGTGTTGTCGCTGGGATGGAAAAGGTTTGTTGCATTTCCCATCTTGGTTGGACCTGACTGACATGTTTTGCACATCATTTGGCCTGGTTCACACTGAAGATGTTTTTCCATTTCCCATTATTTTTCTATGCAAGCACTCTAGATGACTGTTGCGCTTGCGTCTTTTGCAGTCTCTCACATGACACTGCCCTCTAAAAAGTGGCACTCAAGTTAAAAACTTCAACAAAAAATGCCTCAAAAGCTTGCACAAGCTCCCTGCACACTGACTGTCTATTGATGTGTTTGTTTCTGGACATATCAGGTAAAAATGTCCAGAGCTTATCAGAATCAACATAAATTTTATCGCAATCTTGATATGGTTTATCTCCCAGCCCTAGTGTTTCATTCATGGTGCCACTTTTGGGAAGGGGATCAGTGCAGTGCCACCAACAGCACAAATTTTCATGTCACAACATCACGTCTCACAGTCAGTGTGGAGAGACAAATTGCTTGTTGTTGGAAACTCAGTATACCACCTAATTAGTACATGGTGTTACGCCTGACTAGATTTTTGTCTCTGTGGATTTTAGTGAAAATGTTTTTTTTGCTTGTCGTCCTACATATTTTGGCCGGTCTCAAAATTTGGCTTTCACAGTCTTCAGCTCAAACCTCACAAAATGTATCAAATGGACTTTAGTTAATCCACTATTAAAGTAGGGCTGCAACAACTAATTGATAATCAAATTCATTATCACTTATTTTCATTATTGATTATCGATTTTATCAATTAGTCTACACGCTGTGCTCAAAAACCATCAGCCAGTTCCGTCACTTTACAGTAGTGAACAACCCATGGACTAGGGTTGTGAAAAGTACAGACTTTGGTGCCAAGTTGGTACCAAATTAAAAAAAAAAAACAATGTGATGATCCCAGCATTGCCCCCGAGCATTTTGAGCTCATTCATAAACGCCTCTGATTGGCCGTTGTGTTCACGCACTCAATGGAAATGTCTGTGATGTGTCCAACTTGGTACTGTGGACAAAACTGTGGACAAAACACATATGAGTGTTGGCATTGAGTGAGCTTCTGCGGAAAGGTACATGATCTAAGTTTTTATCTATAAGCGCTTCAAAAAAAAGCATGAGTGTTTACCGCGTCTTGCCATGTGATGCTTTGACGTGCCGTTTAATGCGAGAAGTGATACTACATCTTGATATTCAGTACTTGAGCATTTGCTCTGAAATAGCTTGATTATATCATTCACGTATTTTTAGAAAATGAAATAATACATCGATTGAAGTTGTCAATTTGAACTGATTCACAGAAATTTTTTGATACTAATTTTTGATACTGAAGGTGAAATCAGACACAATTAACATTCTTAATGTACTTGCAATTTGTGAGACGCAAAGCAACATGAAAGCATCGAGTCTTTTGGAAACTTGAAGGCTAATTACAAAACACTACAATCAATATTGTGATATTCACTGTCTTCCCTTAAATTTATTTTGGGAATAAAGTAGTTGTAAATGCATTGTGAATAATCCATGTGGTGGCCAGCGCTAACTCTATCTTGGACTGCTTTGGTGAATTAAAATGAGAAATTAGAGCGATCTAGTGAAAACGCCCTGAGGTTTTTGGGGCCCCCTGTTGGTCAAAAAATGAAATATTGATGTTTTTCCTAAATGTATAATTTAGGGGAAAAAAATTTCTGCCTTTGTCCTTTTCCCTGTAATTGCTGCTTTTTTTATTTAAATCATCCCACCTTGATTTCTCCTAATTCTTGTATTTGTGTACATTCTTCTTATTGCCCTGATAATAACACTTGCTTTTTCTTTTGCAGTGATCTTGTTTTGTATGGCCGCCCTCATATTCCCAATAGGATTCTACATCAATGAAGTAGGGGGACAACCATACAAATTACCCAACAACACAGTGGTGGGCTCCTCCTACGTACTGTTCGTACTCTCCATCTTCTTCACAATAGTGGGGCTCCTGTTTGCGGGAAAAGTCTGTCTTCCTGGCTGAGGGGACGGTCCCAGCTGGGACAGCTGGGGTGTTCAATGTGAAACGGGACGTAACGGCACTCATCGAGAAGGGGCGACGACAGGGGACGCTATTATATGGTAAACACTAAACTCATTAAACTGCAAAACTAATAAAGACGATTACCGCACACACTACATACGAGTGCGTCCGACCACATGCTCCCCTTCGCCCAACCTGTGCTTAGTTAAACCTGTGCTGTCTTTATGTTGCACCTTTGAGTTTCAACCCAAAGGATCGGAGGAGTCGGAAGTACACAGGACCGAGTGCATCCACAGTATTACTTCACTTTGGAATATAAGTCCGTTATCTTCGGTTCGTTTAAGTTTCGCACTCACGTATGCCCCCTGCCTTTGTGGAGAGGAAGGACAAGAAAGCGGTGGAGAATGCGGGCAGAGACACGTTGGGCCGGGCGCTCAGTCCAACAAATTGGATTCTCCACATTCTCTCTAGCGGCCCAAGAGCTGGCCAGGACGCTGCACTGTTACAAAAGAGGGAAGCCGGTAAAAGGGAACAGTATTAAGAACAGTTTTGCTCGCACACTACGACGAGGCAAGCGCTCCAGGACTGCCGGTCAGGACCCTGCAAGGCTGTGCCTCACTGTTAAACCACGCTCAGATATTGACAGACGCGTCTCTGAATCTGACATCATACCAAAAGAAACTCCCACCCGTCCTCGCTTGAGTATGGGGCGAGGCGGCTCGAGTCGCAGGCGGATGTTTTTGACTTTACACCTGTTCATCTCTTCTTGTTTTGATCTCTGGATTCACAGAGCCCTTTACTTGTTTGGTTTGATTTGCTAATGTGCCATAAACCTGTTTTCATTGTATGAATGCTAAGGGCATGAGAGGAGCACTGTGCAGTATAGCCATTTCAGTAGGTGAAGCACTACAAAAACAAACGAACTCCTTACCTCATTATTTTGCGATTCAGCATTATTTTTCCCCCTCACCATGACAAAATGTGTACCCTGTAAGTTATGTTATGCCTCGATCACGGACGTTTCGTTAAAACGCTGTTATCCTGGCGATTTATTTATCTGACACTGAATAAAAGGAGCTCAAGAATGTGTGCTTGTTACATCAACCCCGTTTCTGTTTTTGGAAAGCAAATGTACCATGTAAGTGTCTTTAGAGTGGAACGAAACCAGAACTGTGTTTTATTTATGGACGTGTGATATGAAGGTTACATTTTGCCCACAAGTTTGTTTGTTTTTTTTTTTCCCATAAAATCTCCTCTTGGTGTATGTTCGGTTTTATTTGAATGTGCTTTTCTGTTCAATCCTTTTTATGGAGGGTCATGATCCCAGCCACCTTTACGTTCTTCACTAAATTAATTTCATTAATGCTTCAGAAGACTGCACTTTCTTTGGAAACACTCATATTCATCATAGTATGGAAGCTTGCTTCTGCCACTGAATTAAAAATAAAAATTATTGCAAGATATAAATTCAAGTTGCATTGTCAAAATTGCGAGATGTGAACTCACAATTACGAGTTTACATCTCAGTTATGAGTTCTTTTCTCAGGATTGTGAGAACTCGCAGTCACTAGTTATGTTAGAATTACGAGATATAAACTCGCAGATGACATTTTACATGCAATTGTGAGTAAAGTCCGAATTGTAAGTTTACGAATTGCAACAAACTCAAGTTTATATCACGCATTTCTGAGAAAAAAAAGTCATAATGGCGGGAAAAAAGTCTTTTTTTTCAGTGGCTGAAACGAGCTTCCGTATTACAGGGATGGCAAACGAATGAGAGATATTTATTCAAATTTTAGATGATTCTCGTAAATATATGGGGTAAGAACATAAACTCTTGGATTGCAGAATTGATAAAAATGTTTATAAGGAAAAACTCCCACCTGGATATTCAGGCAAGATGTGCACAATTGCTTTTGGCGAAAGATGACGTATCGCACTGGGACCTAAATTAATGTGAACTCTGAGAACAACGGTGGACGGCATCACCTCCGCGCTAAAGACTGCTTCTGCTTTGAATATTTTTGGAAACCCATCGTAAAATGGAATAAAATTATAGGGGTAATTAACATCAATGACATATAGGGTAATGAAAAGCTATTATTTATGATTTCAAAAGGGAAGGAAACAAATGTACGAGTAACAGTATTATCTATCGAAGGATGTTAGCAGTCCTTGTGCACAGTTACTGTTAACAGATTCATGTTACTGGCAAGACAACTGTTTTCTCTGCTACTCTTTGTTTCAGTATCTCACTGTATACAATAAAAGGCATAAAAGAAGGTGGACTGCTTGAGTTCAGCTGAGCTTTGCTTTATTGAGAACGCAGTTGGAGCTATTGCTCTACTTTCTATTCCTTTGGTGAAAATTCAGCACTTTACATGCATGAAGGTTCTATGGCTAATTGCGTTTTGAGTAATTTTTGGAAGCATGGGATGTATGGTTGCCTAGCAACTAGCAGTTAAATTTGCAATATTCAAAACATCAGCCCGCTACCCTTTTTTCGAGCTAGAAGATTCTCGGAGCAGACTCTGTTTTTCTCAGTATGTGACATTTAAGTAAAACCTATTAAAAAATCATTCTTAGGAACGGCCGTCAAATGGATGAGATTTTTGATGTCTTTTTGAACTTTTACAAGTTTGCGAAATTGAAATAGATGTCAGATTTAAATGTTAGACTTGTAAATGCAACGTTAAAGGGCGCTCCATTTCCTCACGTCAGGTTGGCTGAAAGGTCCAGGCTTTGGAAGAGATGGAGTGATTTACCGGTGAAGACTCTTAGAGGGCCTTTAAATATGTGTCATCCTTTATATTGTACTGTTGAACACATAAATCTGATGGGCTGATGAACAAGGCGTGCGATTATTTTCAGGGAAATGCACGGCTGAGGTAGTTCCAGGCATTACATGTCCATTTCACTTCACCAAATGATTTCAGTTATTTCAAAAGTCCTTGCAGCAGCAAAAGAAACAAAACCCACAACAACACTGACCATCGGTTCAAATATTTCCATGTTTTTATGCCATAAAATTACGTGTTATTATGCATGGAAAGCACTCCCACTCAAATATATACTCATTTATACTTTAATTCAGTTTAACTTAAACTGAACACCCAAGCAACCTCATAGAAACACCTTAGCAACCACCCGGAATACCCTAGAAACACCCTAGAAACAATAAAAATCTGTCCTGAGGCTGCATGGCCTTAGTTCTTTAAACTTTGACCCTTTCAAACTTTTTATCTAGTTTAATTTGCTTTAAAATGAAAAACTAAAGACAAATGACAAAATTGCTAATACTTTAAAATCTAAATAAAAACTACTAGCATCTCGATACTAAAATAAAACTGCATTAAATTCTGCATCATGATTATTTGTTATTAATATCCCTATTGTTTAATTAAACAAATATGCATACAGGTTTGTGAAAATATCTTTCACCATGCACGTGTCCACGAATATTTATTTATTTAAAGACAGCCGATGTTTACATATATGGATGGTTGCCAGAGTGTTACTATGCAGTTGCTAAGGTGTTTACATGGCTTGTTTCTCGTGTTTTGTCGCATTAAGTACACTTGTTCTCAACATGGAGCGCTGAAGTTCAAAACCAACAGAGATGCTTGAATGAATAGAAACCAGGACTGCTCATGAAAACGTGTCTTCATGTATGTCAACGTGAGCGCTGGCTGCTCTCGAGCTGAAATGCTCAGTCGGCTGCCATGGAGACGCCTAACACAGCGCGGCTGTCAGTCACTGATGAGTTCGAACAGCACAAGGACGTTTACTAAGTTCTGCGCGAGGATTATAAATATACTGTACGCGCGCACGAGCTGCTGTTGATCACGCGCGAGCTTTCAGAACAAAGGAGCGCGCGAAGGTAAACATTGCAACACTTCACCGTTGTTTCCCGCAAAATATCATAGTTACTGCATAGTTCGGGCGTTGCTACGGTTATATCACAATAAAGCGATATAGAAATAGAATTTCCTTTCAGAAACTTTCATTCTTTCTTTCGCCTATTAAAATACACGAGATGGAGACTATGGAGATAGTAGTCTTCTTGAGAAAACTAATGATAGTATAGTTTTACTTTGTAAAGTGCTTTAAAAAACAAACATAAAAGTACCAAACAATATTAACAAACAACTGGGGATTGTAAGATTTTGTTCATGTTTTTGAGGCTTTTGATATTGTGAATTTTTATTACAATTTAAAATAACTGCTATATTTTAAACTGTAATTTATTCCAGTGATCACAGCTGAATTTCAGCATCATTACTCCAGTTTTCAAAGTCACATGATCCTTCAGAAATCATTATAATATGATGTTTTGCTGTTCAGAAAGTTCAAAACAACAGCATTTATTTGTTATAAATTATATTAGGTGGCCTTAACTACTATGAACTTACATCAAAAGTTCAAAATAAGTACAATGTAACGCTTTTGCTGCTCTTGAGGTGGATAAGGGTAAGGTTTGGTGTTATGGGTAAGTGTAAGAGTGGGTTAAGGTGTAATTAATATGTAATTACAGATATCTATGCAGGTATTTTTAAGTACAATGTAAAAACATGCTTGTACACAAGAAGTACATTGTCAAATTATTAATTTAATGCAAGTGCATAGTAGTTAAGGCCACCTAATATAAAGCAGGACTATAAAAGTGATTGCAGAGATCAATCCTAAAAGAGTTCATCACTGTTCATCACATTACACTGTTAGTGCTCAGAACCTGTGGCCTCTGGAAGTTCCTCCATCTCCGTATGGAGCAGAAGACAGGACCCCTCAAATGGTGATATTATACAACAGATTCAGCCTCATGTTTCTACATTCGATATGCAGGTGATGACATTTCCAGGTCTTGTTTTAATGATCTTTAGGGCACAGAGCTGTGACTCTCACATAGAGACAAGTGATCAGTCCACCATGGAGGTCTTCAGACAAAACCAATCTTCAGATGTAACGGTCACTTCATTCATATTCTCTATATTTTTGTGTGGTTGACACCTGCACTACAGTACTCAAGACTGCTCTCGAGAATAACTTACATTTTAGACACAAGTTTTTGGTATTTCGTGAAATGAATCCGATGCTTTGAACAAATCGGTTGAGTAAATGATTCAATGACTCACTCATTAAGTGACTTGTCACCACCCACTGGTGGTTTTGTTTCGTATTTAAAAGTAGGCCTATCATTTTATTTTTCCATCATTTTTCTATATTCAAAATGTTATTTTTAAAACATTGTTTACGCAGGTGTAATTCTACTGTACTTCTGTTCCACCTCTGCAACACAAAGATGAATTTAATTGTTAGTGATCTGATTGGGCTCTATAGTGTATTCGAACTGTATTTATTGATTAAATTGAAGAGATTTCTCAGACAGTAGATATGGATCCTTTAGATGAGTGCTGGTCTGGTCTCGGTGTCGGTTTATGTTGTCTTGACTACAACACTTTAACCTTTAATCGTGCAGTTATTGCAGTCTGATTTTTTAATCATTACATTTTAAGTTCATTTGCTGTATGAAATGAGCTGTATCAGGCTGTTGTTGTCGTGAGCTCACTGCTGTACTATTGACCTGTGAATCATCATTGATATTCAGCGCGAGCAGGAGCGGAGAGATCGCAGTGAAGCGTTCGAGGGCTCAGAGCTCTGGCTGGAGTCGAGAGGTCTGGAGAGCCGTGGACTGTCTCTCTCTCACCTCTTCTCTCTCTGCACCACTCTTCCTCTGTAAGTTTCACTCTTTCACACCTCGTGCTGTTTGACTTACACCCATTTACACCGAAACTGATATAGCTCAACCAACCTACAACATTCCTATTATAACTAACAAAGCTGCCAATAAGTGAAAACGTGCCAGTTTGTGAACAAATCATCAGATTTTTTTTGTTTTTTTTGGCCACAGGTTTTGCCATCAACAACAAATTCCCCACACAATATCTATTAAGCGGTCGTCTTGAAGCATGTGAATTAGTTTGGGTCTTAGAAACCAGGTAGTTGAATTGTAATTACCTGCTGTTCTCAAAACAAGCAAGGAAACAAGAGTAATAGATGCAAGCTCAAAATTCTCTCCTTATTTTATGGAATTATAAACCATGCTTTCAGATCTAATACCCGTCACTATTACAGATGATACACATACCGTTATTTGACAGACAACTGAGTTTAAGGTAGAAATGCATGGCCTCTTTTACAGTGAGAAAAGCATATCCTTGTGAAAAAGAAGTGCGATTAGTTGAATTGAATGTGCACTTGTAGTGTATTTAAAATCTAAGTATATTTTAATTGCAAATAAAATAATATTCATGAAATTAAGTGTACTTAAAGAGAGTACACTTTCACAACTTTCAGTAACACTATGTCGTTGTTACACGTTACATGTAGTTACTGTATTTATAACTATAAATTATGCATTATTACATGCAATTAACACTTAACCAAATCCTCACACTAACCCTAAACCTATAATAAGTACATAATTAAAATAAAGTGTAAACCGACTTTCTTAACACACTTCAGTACACTTTAAAGCTGCAATATGTAAGATTTTTGCAGTAAAATATCCAAAAACCTCTAGGCCAGTGTTATATATTTTGTTCAGTTGAGTATTACAATATCCCAAATGTTTCCAACTATTTGCAAATTGTGAGAACTATTGCTATTTTAACCAAAGATCCGGGGCGTGTGAGTGAGTCGCCTGTCAATGACGTCATATCCGCGTTACCCTCGGTTTCCGATTTTATTTTGTAGAAACCATGGAAACACCAAAGACACTTTAATATATTACATGTTTTATTAGACAAGGGAACATCTGTTTTGATACACTTATAGACAGAAAACGAATTAATGTAATATAGCTCAACACGTTTAGTCTTATTGTTTAAATCTAATTTTCCTGATTTTTTGCGAGTACCATGCTTAACCATGCCTCAGAGAAAAACACTATTTTGTCAAGTAGCAAACAGCATAATCAGATGCCGCTTTATTTTAACAGTAATACAGTGTCTCACGGCAGCCGTCGAGCAAATGTACAGAGTAACGTTGTAACATTGTTTCAACACACTCAAATGTATCTGATATGATAAACAGAGCTGTTTACCTCATACTCATGACCGGTAAAGCGGAAGTGGTGCCGGCGACTGTGTCATAATAAAAGTCCTGCTGCTCGTGAGGCATGTGTCGCGTTCGTCTCTCATTAACAATCTCTCCAGCTCCTCGTTCAGCTCCACAACACTCGCTCCTGCTACAGTAACATTAATAAACTCATCCATGAACATGATTTCTGCCCGAGTCCTATCCCGTTTCTTTTCCACCGGCTGTGAGGTGAAGACCACACGTCCCAAGATTACACGCTCAAACTAGCATCATCAAACTACGCCATTGTTTTGAATAGGCGACCTCTAGCGGACGAAAAACTACATAGTGCAGCTTTAAAAAAGTGCGCTTTGAATTAGCCAAATTAAAAAAAAATGAAAGCGAACTTTAAAGTACTTTTTCAATCATTGTTTTAATAATCTTTTATCATGCTTTAGATAACTAACATAATAAAAGCACATGTAGCATACTTGATTTTAACTCTACTGCTATTTGATATTAAATAGTTGATTTTAAATGTGCTAAATTGCAACTTCATCATTACAAATGTGTAATATATTGTCAGTACACCTGATCCTTGTTTTGTTCATCGAGTTCACTCGGTAGATGCGTCTCATTTCAGAGGCTGCGTCCTCCAGAGATCGCATTTGAAGGTCGTCATTGACTGTTATTCCTGGTGAGGTGTAAAATATGGTCACTTTTCTTAAAAGAGACTGCCTCGATGATGAATGCAGCCTTCGAAATGAGACACAGCTTGTATATATTGCACTCAGTTGAGTTTTCTCATTGTCTTGTGTTGACTGCGCTCTAGCACACTGTTCTGTTGATTGTTGTTGTAGATTACTCTTTTGTTTTGTTTAATAAAGTCTATGCTGCGATTAGATCCACATGGTTTACGTTTTCTTTCTCATCCTGAGCATGAACATTTCAAAGACATAAGTAATTATGAAATTACATGTGTACTTAAGTATGTGCTTAAATTTGGGTACTTAAGTCTAATTAAGTGGGTCATTAATGTTATCAAGTTTTCATGTGTAAAAATTTTGGGGGGAAAGGTATTTAATTGTCCTAAAATGACATGGATCTTAAAAATAAGCAGCATTTTTTTGTTTTTTTTGATTTTGAGGTGAAATATGACTCTGACGTGTTCTTTGTGATTTTTTTTTTCCAACTAGTAAACTGTAAATTGTGTTCTCTCGTGTGTGTGTGTTGACGGCAGAGCTGAGAGTGGAGACGGGCTGAGCAAACAGATGCACATCAGCAGTGAGTCACTGGTTGACTTTGAAGAGCAGCTTTACATGTGAGAATCATCTCCTCCACTTCTTTACAGTCATGACTATGCTTTATCATTGTCAGTGCTACTGAATGCAGTTAATGTCGTTTATATATATTTATAGGTCCATCAAAATATTGAATTAATTACATTATTTGAGAAAATACATTATGGTATATAGATTAAATAATCTAACACTACTTGTTTTGTGGTTGCAGACAAGTAAAGCATTTGATTTTTGAAGTCAATATTTTTAGTTTCATTACAAAATTGACAAATCAAGGGTTAAATGTATTAATCTTATAACACATTGTTATTTAATTTAATAAACTGAATTAACCTAACAGCCCAAATATTGTATGAATAGAGTTTCTATTTACAACAAGTGCAAATAGCCTGCCTTGTTGTCTAGTTGAGCCAGACAAAATTACAAAAGAAACCTGTCTGATAACAGTAACATGGAATGAGTAAGGCGGGAGGCGTTAACTTTCGACTACTGACATGAGTTTGAACAAAGTCTCTTTAAGGCAAGTTATTTTACTTCACTTGACGGTAATCTTTGAAACACCTCAGCGATTTCAGTCATGCAAGTGCAGCTCCTCTCTGTTTGAATAGAGAAACATCAAATTCTCCAAAACTGTTGACCTTACGATTACATTCAATATTTGAAATCACCAATGAAATCTGACAACTGTCTCATAAATTTTGTTTCTAAACGCTTAAATAATGACATTTTTCAGGCTAGACTGAACTGTTTCTATAGCTGACGGAACTTCTAACGGCAGCTGCGGTGACACAATGACTTTACCAATCACTGATTGGCTTTTTAATTTTGAAGGCGGGACTTATTCCACCATATTACCTGTTGCGCTTCCTCCCATTCATAGTAATATATGACTGCACTGTCTTTGTATATCTAAAGACTTTGGTTCGAATCCACCTTTCTCCCAGCTCATTCTTCTCCTTTTTCCTCATAAAAATGCAGAAAGTATTGGAAATAATGGGTATTTAAAAGTGTATTTTAAAGTGTTTTACAGGTAAGGTTAGAGATAGGGGAGGGCTTTAGGCACAAGGACAAGTTAAGTCCCAATAAGACAGCAATCATTTAAGATTTTAATAAATATATTCATATAAGTAATGCATTGTTAGTATTGCACTGTTTTGTAATAAACAAATATCTGCCACTATTTGCACTAGGTACAAAAATAGCAACCACTATCTATACTTAGTGCAAAGAAAACACTGTTTAATGGTTTTAAGATGCGTTTTGGTTGATAGACAATGCTAATTACAGATGTAAATGGGGTCTAAAACGTTTTGAGCTTGTCCACTTTCGACCACTTTTAAAGGTAGTCGAATACGCATTCGACCGGATTGTTTTTGTAGCGGAAACACTGTGTTAGAATGTGTTCGAACAGCCACTAAAGACCACTTGCTCTCCATCTACTGACCTACTGCGTAAACATTATGGGAAGAGCACTAGTCAGATGGGATTTAAACATTGTCGGCTGAAGACCCAAGTTTGGCTGAAAAATGTACCGCGCACAATGTTCTCTCACCATTCTTGATTTCTAGCTCTAATTCACAGCGTTCGGCCGGTCTTGCGGCTGAAGCAGAAACGAAAGCTGATGCTCGACCGTTTTTTTCCATTAGATCGAAAGATCTGAAAAAACCTATACATTGACCCTCCCCTCGAAAATATCAGAACAGAAGCGGTCGAAAATGGACAAAGAGACGGATTAAAACACTAGGTGTAAATGGGTATGTGTCTGCTTCGTCCACTTGTGATCCGAACGACCAAAAGTATCTCAATACCAGGTGGAAACAGAGCCCTAGTACAAATAACCTCTGCCTAATATGAATCTGACTGTTGATAGCATCACTAGTGTTAAATTCAGATGTTTTGATCTGTTTTTGTAGTGCCATTGAGATGTACCATGCCCGAATTAAGTGGCTAAGTCAAGGAAACAGGAAGGTAACCTCGATCTCTGAGACGTCTTCACTCCATGAATCTGGTTTAAGCAGATGAACTTTGGTACACAGTGTCGGTTTGATTTGGTCTGTCAGGTGTTTGGGGTGGTGAACGGATCCCGAGTCGGAGTGCTTGTCGACACATCTGATTTGAACTGCTCTGCAGAGAGACTAACAGATCTACAGCGAGAGCTCTTAGTATGACCACAGATGAGTCACTGCTTCGTACTTTATTTTGCTAAATGAATCAATTACACTGCTCATTTTCTGGTTTTTCTTCTCACTCGCTCATGCAACACCATCTTAGACCCTCATTGAGGAGCAACTACGCTTCAAAAACCAACTGTATCTATTGTCCTATGGCTCAGAGGTCAGCAGCCTTTGGGACAAACCGCTAGACATCTGCCCTCTACGGTGAGTGACGTTGTTTGTGTGAATATTATCTATTTATAGTGTTATTTTCATGAATCATATGGATCAATGATAATGTAAACCTTTTGGGTTGTAGAAACAGCTTTACCTCGCCACTATTTTCATTTAGGATGCTTAATGTCTGTTTAGAGAGACTCCTTGTTTTATTTTAGGTTGTCATGAGGGATGAGTGGGCACGTGTGAGAACAGTTTGTACTTGTATTAGATGCCAAGAAATCACTAGAGAGGACGGGATGCAAGGACAAGAGAGAGAATGGGGAGATGAGATAATGAGAGAAGAGGATAAAGACCACAGTTCTGACAACTTTTTTTGGCCTCTCGTCATTCAAAATGAATCATTCTACAAGACATTTGTTGAAACATGGTGATGATGAAATGATACGCTCAACTGAAACAGAACCTCAAATGTGACTCATTTGAAACTCACACAAATAGGGAGACTAACCTCACAATTCATTTCAATAGAGTTTACATTAGCATGTTGCTAAGTTAACGGTGCAATTGTATATATCCAGATAGCTCATTCAGCTGCTCCACACGCGTCAACTCATCCACCATCTTGGAATAGTCAACGGTTCAAGTGCTTCTCATCATTCAGACCAACTCCACACTATATGCAGTCTATGGTTTTAAGAAACAGATGTCTATGGTAGGCTTCTCTGATGAGTTTTAACCAATACTCCATTTATTTACTATTTCCAAAATTATCTAACTTTATTGATCAGACTCATGCAGATATCGATCTTCTTAAGCTACATATGAATAAGTAAGTTGCAGATGCATGTTTATCTTGCTCTCGAGTGTTCACAGACCAACTTTGACTATTCCAGGATGGTGGATTGGTTATATAGTAACCCAGTGTATAGATATCTATGGGTGTAATACTGAACATAAAAACACACACCCAAATATTTGGGTAAAATAGTCAAATAATTACACTGAAGTATTTGATTAAAATACAGGCATTTACAGCAGCAACTATTAGAGCATGTCATCACAAAGGTGGTTATGCTTTTTTGGGGCATTAAATAATGGCATACCAGTAAATCGACAACTGGAAACCTTAGAAAATCACATCAATTGATTTTAGCTAAATACTCTCCTCCCATAAATTTTGCGTCTGAAAGGGAAATCCTAAAAATGCATATGCAGTAAGTCCATGCCTTTATACTGCCAGTAGTTTTAAGATCAAAAGAGAGTTAGGGCTGACGCAAGCTGTCAGTAAATCTGGCCCTATGTCTCCACAAAGGATGCATGCGATGCTTCTTTATAATATGGCCAAATTAAGATATCTTTGAGAGCAGCATAATTAAGATACCTACCTTTCGAACAGCTTGTGGGGAGCTCAACCATGACGCCTGCAGAGGCAGCTCACTTCACAGCAAAATCCCCAGTGTTAAATTAACACCCCTCAGTGTTCATATGTGTCCACACCAGAGTTTTAAAATAACACCAAAGCTGTTTTGAGGTTAATGAGATAATTAAGTGATTAATCAAGTGATGATTGAGCATTAGTGATTGACACCTGCTGTTAACAAGCAGAATCACTGAAGACAAGAGGAACAACAAGAATATAAAAAAGAGAAGAGACCAACTGACTTCATTATTACACATATTACTAACCAGTTTGACTTTATTTCTGCATATGTCTCCAAAAGCTCTTATTGAGAACTAACTGAGGTTTAGATGTTGATGTTTTGTTTAATGTGTTGTTTGAAGACACCATTATGGAGATCAGTGTTTTCTTTAGTTGTGCTCTTTTAACTTTAGTTTTTCTTTGGCTGTTGCAACTTTGTGTTTGTATAACACATTTGTGATAGCAAAAGAAACAATAACCAGGTCCTGATGGTTATGTTTTGATAACGACATAATCATCATGTAATTACCTGATTGACTGCTTTCATTCAAGCACTGAATTTATGCATGATGCATATTTTAATATTGATGATTGCAGGCCTGTGATTCTACAGCTTGAGATCCAGCAGTGATGAACTGAATGAACTCATAAATACATTGTGCATTGAAACTACTGCATTATTTAGACACACACAGACATTATGAATCAGCATATGAATCTCAACAATGGTGACAATCAACAAAATATTCAGACAAACAAATAAACTCTGAACATCACAAAACAAGCTACTAAAGTCACAACAAAACAACAGCAAAATAAAAGAAATAGTACAAATTAATGGACAATTCAGCTGCATAATTTGTGCATGCTGGGAGCCGTAGATGTTTTTGACTGGTGACTCCCATCAGGTACTGCAGCATGAAGCATTTTGTTTGATTGTCAGCATTGTTGAGTTTCATACGCTGATACTTGATGATACTTGTGTGATTATACTGGATCACAAGTTGCAGCTTCACAGGAATACTTTCACGAATAATTAATAAAAACACCTATATAATCAGTTATTAAATGTTGGATGAGATCAATGAATGAGGTTACTGCATGATGATTATAACATCATCAGTACATAACAAGTTCAGTTTATTTATATAACACTTATAAAACACCCACTCGATTGACCAAAGAGCTGTACAGAGATTCAGAAGGAAAAAGTAAAGGAACAAATATATATATATATATATATATATATACAATCACAACTAAAAACACAGCTAAGACAGGGTCTAACCCCAGTTTATACAAAACTAAATGAATAAGTAAAGTAAAAAAGAAACTCCGCAAACACACTTAGAAGAAGAAGATTAATTATAAGCCATGGAAAACAAATATGTTTTTAGTAGAGACTTAAAAGTGGTCAGGGAAGGGGCTAATCTAATTTCTAAAGGCAGATTACGCTCAATCCCCTCTATGTTTGAGTCTGGAATTAAAAGAAGTTCTGGTCACTGGATCTCAAACATTTAGAAAGAGTATATAGTTGCAACAATTCAGATAAATAGATGGGAGCTAGATCAAATAAAGATTTATACACAGATAAAAGGATTTTAAAATCAATTCTGAATTTAATAGGGTCCTCAAAACTGGAGTGATATGAGCGCTTTTATGGCTATTATGAAGGAATCTTGCAGCAGAATTTTGAAATACAGTAGTAAAGTGAATTGCAGTAGTCTAAACGTGAGGTAATAAAAGCAGTGACAGCCATCTCTAGAGTTTTAGGATTTAGGAAAGGATTCATTTTAGACAACAGACGAACGAGAGCATATTACAGAGGAAATCTGTAAAGGTTTAAAGACTCATCTAGCAGAACGCTGTACACGTGAAGATCTAAACACAGATAGTCTACCCAGATCGAAGCTAGTTGCCTGAGTTATCAATGGGCCCATTATTTCCATTTAAAGACAGAAAAGATAATTAATTTTTTTTTTAATTATTATTAAAAAAACTACAGGTTAGATGAGCAACAGAAGAGAAAAAATGGCCTAACTTGACAAAAAAAATTCAGTCTGAGAGATAAGACTGGAACCACTTAAGTGCGATTCCTTTTAGCCCCACATAAGATTCAAATCTAGATATCAGAGTAGAGTGGTCAACAGTGTCAAAAGCTGCTGATAGACTCGCCAGTGTCTGTAGATAGATAAATGTCATTTAACACTCTCAAAAGGGCAGATTCAGTACTGTGAGCCTCTCTCAACAAATGTGCTTCATAAACACAAAGTTGCAGCAGCTAGTAAAAAAAATAATGTTTAAAAAGTAAAAACTAAAGCAAACACTGATCAACATAGTGGTGACTTCAACCAAAACTATTATTTTCAGTAAAAAATCAACATCTGTTAATTCTCAATAAGAACTTTTGTAGATGTATGACAGAAATAAAGTCAAACCAGTTAATAATAAGTGTAATACTATGTAATGGCTGGAAGTCAGTTGTAGTTCTTGTGCTTTTGCTCAACTTTCCTTCAGTGATTCTGCTTGTCAACAGCAGGCGTTCATCACTAATACTTAAGGCGTTCTTTCACTAATCACTTAATCGCAATTATCTCATTAACTTTAACACTGTTTCAGTGTTATTTTAACACTGTGTAGTGTGGACACTGAGAATTTAAAATGGGATTTACTGTGTAGGTTTTGGAATATAGCTCTATTATAATTTTAGTTTTGCTACACATAAGGAATGTGAATGAAAGTCTGCAGCAGGAGGCTCTTTCTCAGTGTCACGTCCCGTCTCAGGCTCAGGGAGTGTTATGCGTGGGTCATGCAGCTTCAAGCAAGTGGAGGCTGTGATCTCCTGCAGGCGCTACAGAGGGCACTGACCCACTCACAGCTGGACACGCTGCTCATCATCCTGGCTGCTCGGTGAGAGTTTATTTTGCTATGATGAATCACTTTTTCTTAACTTAACTTTAGCCAGCAGCCATTTCATTTCCATCATTATTGTACCCACCTTTAGATATATTTGCACTCCATTGTCCTGAAATAGTTTGAGTGCTATAATTGGTCATATCTTTGGAGATGGTTTTAAAATGGCAGCCAAGGCCTATTTCCTCTCTCAGCATAATAGAGGGCAACAGCAGAGCTATGGAAGTAAAACTCATTTTCACTTTCTACATAGAGAAATAGATGTTAAGTCATAACATAAGCCACTTTTCCACCGGCGGGTCATAACAAGTGGAAATATACCTGGAACAATTCATTACTGTTCTTAGAACTGTTTGACCCAACAGCGGCTTTACACAGCTTTTAAGATAGATCTACCATGAGTCTGGAGGTTGTTAAGAGGTGCTATATTCATCTGTAAAAGACAAAACTCGGAGCAATTTAGGGATAAATGAGGCGAGAAGTGACAGACCACTCCTATGAATCATTGCAAATCATGTAATTCACAGTGCTTTAAACTCTCTTTTACTTATTTTTTGCTTCAAATCAAATGTTTTAAAGAGCCCCTATTATGCTTTTTCAGACATTACATTTAATGCAGTGTAGCTGTTTGTCAATGTAAAAGGTCTCAAATTAATAAGGTAAAACCAACGCTATCATTATGCTGGGTAGAAGCTACACAATATCAGCCAGATTTTGGCACGATCCATTTGGCTTAGGGTGTCGTGGTGATTCGTAATTGACAATGGGCATCAGGACGCAAAAATTAATTGTTTTATCTCATATAGTATGTCATAGTGGCAGGACGACAACCGATGCCACGTCTGCGATGCTTCAAAACATCACGACAGGTAGCATATTGAATTTTTTTTTTGGTCCTCCACAACTGGATCCATCACATCTGTGACCTTGACCAATAGGAGCACAGAAGCTCTTCCGTACACAGCTTTCAAACATGGCGAAAGGAAAGAGAGACAATGGTATTGGTGGAATTTTGAAATGGAGGAAAGGTTTGTGGAACCATAGCAACAATGATCCTGCCTTTATGATTTTCCTCGAGGAACTGCCAATGCTGGTGAACATTAGTGGAGGCGCTTCAGCAACCCGGTGAGTGCTAGAATTAGCATTTACGCTCTTGTTGCAGAAGTCAGTCGCTAGTTCCCAATGGCATCACGTACGTCATTAGAGACAGCAAGCAATGATTGGTTGGGAATCACCAATGTAGTCTAACATTCTCCAGGAATTTAGGAGTCAAAATGGCATAATCTAAGACACAGGTGATTATCGTAAAAAAAACATGAACCTAGCTTTACTGTTCATATCATTGACTGTGTATCAAGCGCTAAGGAAGATACGGAGCTGAAATTCAGATTTGGTAAAAGGTGTTTCCGACACATGCTGTAAGCGGCAGTCCAATCACAACAGACTGGGCCATCTGACCAATCAGAGCAGAGTAGACCAATCACCTTGCATGACCTTGGATGCATGTAAACCTATTTTAGGAGACCTCTAAAATAAATTAGGAGCCTTTAAAATAGCATAATAGGGGCATTTTAAGTGTCATAATAGAGTGAGTTAATTTGGCTCAGAACTCTAGAACGTTCCTGAAGGAAATAAAAGGAAAAAAATGCTTTGGAACCAAGCCAGCTGAAAAAATAGATGTTCAATGTTTGAGTTACTGATGCAAAATTATGTTTTGAACCTTATATAATGATTATTTGATGATTTTCTGTATTTACAGCCCTGATCAGACTGTGGACGTTATATGTGACTGTTTAGCTCTGAACCGAATGCCCTCTGTTCATGCGGTCGCCTACAACTGCAGCAGTCCTGCCACCATTGTGAGGATTGTCTGTTCTTTATTTAATATGCAGAGGGACATTTTCCATCTCTGTCACTGATTGATGTGTCCTGTCATAGGAGACTGTGAAGCGAATGGCAGCAGTCTCTGGGGGAAGATATCACCTGTTTTCTGCTGCACTGGTAATCTTTAAAAATTCGAAATAAACATGAAAATATTCACAATAATCTCTCAAACCAGAATGAAACTGAAATTACATGCAGTGGCGCCAAAAAGCATTAGGACATTTAAGCATATACACATTCAAAAAATATGAAATTCATCCAAAATTATATTTTTTTAGGGTTGAAATTATAGTAGATATAATGTTAAAAATGAAGACAAAAAGTGTTCATTCTTGTCTTGTTCAAAAATGAAAATTCATTCATCTTGGAAACACGAGTGAAGATATTGTTAATGAAACCTGAGAGATTTCCGTCCTTCATTTGAAGGTCATTTCCACCAACTTTCACGCTTCATAAGAAAACGTTCATAAAAATGTAACAAATCCATATGAATGGAGCAGTTTTCATGAGACGCGATCAGCTCAAACACACACCGAAGTTTGTTCTCGCGAAGAACATTAAAAATGGCTTTATGTTTCAAAGTTAACCGAAAGTCTTTCAAGTTTGGAAAAACCTGAGGGTGAGTAATTGATGACAGAATTTTCATTTTTCTCTAACCCTTTAATATTAGTCTCTACACCTGTGTTCCTCTACTAGGACACCTGTGTGAACTTGAGAGGAACTGTTATTCAACACCAGCTGAACAAAAGTCCCTGAGCAAAAATGATGAAGAAAGGGGAAATACTTTTTTGGAATTGTACATGAATATCTGTGTGTGTTTGTCTTCCAGGGTGTGGTAGACGGCAGTACAGATGTAGATCTGCTGTGGGCGGAGATTAAAGCAGCTCGGGATGTTCTTATCCAAATTCAGAACATGCGTCAGGGTCGACTTGGAGACACAGCTGTCACTGTTGAGTCAGAGGTGATCCTACATAAAGTTACACTAAAATACTTCGGTAGACAGTCACAAAGAAGCACTGTGTCAGAACTGAAGTACAGTGAGTTTCAATAGCGTAGCACTCTCATGAACAACCCTGGTGAAAAAGAATATATTTTATTATATTTAATAATATATTTTAATTTAATTGAAAATAACATGCAATTAACTCAGTTTGAATACAAGTATATTATTTCCTTAATAAGTACTCGTTTTAAAGGATTTTAATTCTTTTTTATATGGGTGAATATGAATACCATGAGCTGAAATGTACTTTAAAAAATACTAGCATAGTATATGTCCACAAAAACATGGTATTGATATGACACTATGTTACTACCATGCCACTTTTTGTTTGTGAAATTGTTTTCTACCAGGTTCTCCCAGGACGCATGTTTTAAGATTGTGAGGGCTGGAAATGTTTTCACTTGAAGTCTTAACTTCTTCCTCCCCAGATCTCCAGGGGTTTGGACAGTCTTACTCTTTCTGACTTCAGTCCTGTAAGTTCTGCTCCGCTATGCATCAAACCCGCAGGCCCAGCGCCCAGGAGCTCCAGCGAATGGCTGAAGACCAACGGCCTGAAGGGTATCTGCCATGTTCACGCTTCAATTTACAGATATATTGACACGCAGGGTTGGGGAGTAACGAAATACAAGTAACTTAGTTACGTATTTAAAATACAAAATTTGAGTAGCTGTATTTCATTACAGTTACATTTTAAATGGGTGGTAATCAGATTACAGTTACATCTGAAAAGTGTTTTAGATTACCAAAGTGATTACTTTGAGTTTTAATGTTATTTAAACAGCGATTGGTGATTCTCTGACTCTGACTGTCTGAAAAAGTGGAGTTAAGTTTCATGTTTTCGACTGTTTTCATGTTTTGTGATAGTTGTTTGAGAGTCATTTTATAATTGTAAAAAAGGTCACTGCAACTTTTCCTCACAATTGCGAGATTTAAACTCACAATTGCAAGTTATAAAGTTAGAATTGGGAGATATAAACTTGCAATACTGACTTTTTTTCTTGCAATTGTGAATTTAGTATGTTGAGTTTATATCTCATAATTCTGACTTTTCTCAATATTGTGAGTTTATATCTCATAATTCTGAGGGAAAAAGTCAGAATTGTAAAATAAAAACTTGCAATTACCTTTTTTGTGTTTGTTCCACACTTATTAGTATTCCAAAGTAATCTAATGTATTTAGATTAAGTTACTAAACTTGAGTAATGAAACGAAATACATTACAAATGACTTTTTAAAGCATGTATTTTGTAATCTGCAGTGAAATACATTTTAAAAGTAACCTACCCAGCCCTGTTGACACATGACATATGACAAAGATGACTTAGGGTGGTCGTGGCCTAACGGTGAGGGAGTTGGGCTTGTAACTTGAAGGTTGCTGGTTCGATTCCCACACCGACAGGAATTGAAGGTGTGGATTGTGAATGAACAGCACTCTCTCCACCTTCGATACCATGACTAAGGTGTCCTTGAGCAAGACACCTGACCCCTAATTGCTCCCCTTGTAAGTCGCTTTGGATGAAAAGTCTGCCAAATGAATAAATGTAAATGTAAATATTTCCAAGTGAAACAGAATATTCAACAAGAAAAAAGTGGGGTGAGAAATTAAGAAAGTAAATATAGGGTCACTTGTGATTTAATGTTGACTTTTTAAAGTTGGCATGAAATAAAAGCTGTGATAGTCTCTTCTCCCCTATTGTGCCATATATCAGAGTAAAACAGCTTCTCGAACAAGAACAAATGTAGGGCGGGACTTGATTTTGTCCAGGGGGAATTGATTGGATGGTTGTGGTTTCCTATTGGTGGATCTCATGTGAGTGACAGGTTGCCCCGCCCAGGGTTGGGCAAAAATACATCAAAATGTATTTTAAAATAAAATACCAAATACCTTAATTTTAAATGTATCAAAATAAACTACCGAATTTTTGTATTTTAAAAATACTAAAAAATACTTTTACAAGGGAGCATGACATTTCTTCACAAACCTTCCATCAGTTGGTCTATTTGATCTGTCCCTTCACCATTACACTGACTCACCTGATTCAAACAATGTTTGATAGCAACAGCTTTTCTCTACCTGAGTCATGCAATAAATCTGACGTACTAAAATATTTAAAAACCACTTGAACAGGGTTATATATTTTGTTGACTTGTGTACTTATATTATTTCAAATGTTTCCAAGAAATCTAGAGAAATAAGCAATTTTGACCAGGACACAGGCTTGCCTATCAATGACATCACACCCGCGTTACCCTTGGTTTCCAGTTTTATTTTGTAGAAACCATGGAAACACCAAAGACACTTTTGTATATTTGTTTGTGACAGGTGAGCGACTGTTCGGATGGACTAAAGTATTTTGATACAAAATACGAAGACATTTTCATCAACCCTATCAAATACAAATTTAAAAAAAATACTATTTGAAATACATGTATCATAAATACTGCCCATCCCTGGCCTCGCAATAACACCAGTAAACACATCATCAGTGAAGAGAATGTCCCATAAAAAAACAAAAAATGTCCATTTTAATGTCATGATGTCTTGACAAATGTCAAAATGCTCTAAATTTTCTGAATAGGCAGCACTGTAACTTCCAAAAAGCGCAGTCTGACAATCCGAGAGACATATTTACTGCAGCATGTGTCAGTTTAATTGCGAGTGTGTGTCTTGATCAGAGTGGTTAGTCTTGGCTTACAGTTGTGTGTGTGCAGCTCAGAAGCTGGATCTGTACCAGCTGCTGGCTCGTAATGCCTATTCTTCGCAAGAGACTTTTGTGCCAATCTTGGGAAAGACTGTTTCCGCTACAGTTCACGAGGTGATGAACATGTCCTGCTGCATTTATGAATCCACTTTGAGTCCCATCTGTTCACCTGTACTGCAGTCTTTCTCAACTAACTCTAACTGTGCCTGTCTGCAGCGGGTGATGGTGCAGTTTGAGTGGCATGATGGAACAGTGAAGAATTTGCATGTCGAACTTCCATCACTGCAAAAGTACCAGGTACATTTTATATCCACAAACTTCATATGACAAACTTGGACCAGCTGAAACCCAACTAGAGCAATAAGCAATGACAGCTTTTTCACTAACCTAAACCAGAGTCAGGGTTGGGGAGTAACGAAATACAAGTAACTTAGTTACGTATTTACAATATAAAATGTGAGTCACTGTATTTCATTACAGTTACATTTTAAATGGGTGGTAATCAGATTACAGTTACATCTGAAAAGTGTTTTAGATTACCAAAGTGATTACTTTGAGTTTTAATGTCATTTAAACAGCAATTGGTGATTCTCTGACTCTGACCGTCTGAAAAAGTGGAGTTAAGTTTCATGTTTTCCACTGTTTTCATGTTTTATGAGTCATTTTATAATTCACTCGTCACTGCAACTTTTTCTCACAATTTATTTTTTTCCCTCACAAAGTTTGCGTTTCACAATTCTGACTTTTTTTTCTCAGAATTGCGAGATTTAAACTCACAATTTCAAGTTATAAAGTCAGAATTGGGAGATATAAACTTGCAATACTGACTTTTTTCTTGCAATTGTGAATTTAGTATGTGAGTTTATATCTCATAATTCTGACTTTTCTCAATATTTTCAGTTTATATCTCATAATTTTGACTTTTCTCAATATTGCGAGTTTATATCTCATAATTCTGACTTTATAACTCGCAATTGCAACTTTATATCACGCAATTCTGAGGGAAAAAGTCAGAATTGTGAGATAAAAACTTGCAATTACCTTTTCTGTGTTTGTTCCACACTTATTAGTATTCCAAAGTATTCTAAAGTATTTAGATTAAGTTACTAAACTTGAGTAATGTAACGAAATACGTTACAAATTACTTTTTAAAGCATGTATTTTGTAATCTGTAGTGAAATACATTTTAAAAGTAACCTACCCAGCCCTGACCAGAGTTAATCTTCCTTCAAGTCCACCTGGTAAACTTCTACTTTCAAGCAAACAATGAATTGACTAGCTTTACATTAGCTGACCCTTATTGCTAAAATATGGAGCCCCACGCATTACAAAAATGAATCAAGATATCATAACCACAAATGAAGAATTCCTTATGATTTATTGATTTGTTCTCTTGTTTTAGGTCAAATGTGGCCAATTACTCACACATTCCCTCAATAAAGGGAACAAATTAGTACAACACAGCCATGATTTAACCAGACCGCTCTCCAAAATTCATCCAAAAGTCTTCAATGCTGAACATGCAACATTAATGAATGATGTTATTAATAATATTATTTACCTAACCTGCCGTCACCTCGACAGGTCTAATATATCTATCAGGTGTAAGGATGTGTGCTATTCCATATACAAAATAGGTTGTATTTATCTGTATTTTGCAGGTTTTTGTCCAATTATGCAGAATCTTTTCTTTTTTTTTCACTTCTGTTTGGCTTTCATGTCCAGAAGCAGCTGATGGATACTGTGCGTCTGTTTGAAAGGAGAGTTGAGTGGCTGAACAGGACGGGCAGCCAGCAGATATGGGGAACCGTGTGTGAGCAGAGGTGAGAACCTTTAGCTGAGACGTATCAATCATTTCAGCAGCACCCTGCCAAGTGGACTTCAACATATAGTGTTCTGAAGGGCACTGCAGATGGCATAGAGAACAATATACATTGATACCACTTGTTGAAAGAAAGTGCATTTTAGAATACTTTTAAAAAAAGAGTACTTGGAAATAATATACTTTAAAAGAATATAACACTTTGTTTTACAGTGTCATTGCAACACTGTAGTACATTCAATTAACCCTAAACCAATTCCTCATCCTACCCCTAACCCTATAGTAACTACATGTAGTTAATTTTTATTACTCAGTACTTAAATGTATAAATACACTATAATACTGACACCTTAAAATAAAGTGTAACCGAATATACTTAACTGAATGTAATGTTTTCAACACTTAATTGCATGTTATTTACTGTTAAATGAGTAATTTCTGTCAAATTCTGTCAATTATGAAGATGTTTTTGATGAATTCTGAGAGCTTTCTGTCCCTCCGCAGACACAACTATCACTTTCAAGGCCCGGAAAGAGAGTAAAGGCATCATTAAAGTAATCCATATGACTCCAGTTGTTTAACCTAAATTTTATAAAGCGATGCGAGACAAAACAAAACATAATTTACCACGTTATTTACAAAATATTAATCTCCAGCGTGTTCACAAGAGCACCATGACCATGTGTGTTGTGTTGATGCGAGAGCAGATGTTGTGTGAACCTGCATTAAAGATTCATATTTTGTAAAAAAAAAAAATTAAGTTTAAGCGGAGGCGCTTAAAAATTAAGCACTCGCATTAGTAGTTGCACTTAAGAGTGGTTTAGACCCGCTTAAGAATAGGACGTAATCTTTGTGTAATTTCATATACATATTATAAATATCATATATATTATAACAAATTATAATCAAGTACTTTACATGTGCTTAGTTTGTTAGTCAAGACATCAAAATAAGTGTACTTTTTAAAAGAATGACAAAAATTTATAATGATTTAAAATGTACTTATATGTAAAAGCTTTAATTTGACATTATAACAAAGTGCACTTCTTAAGTGTACTCAAGTGTGTTAAGAAACAGTCATGAATGTACATACTCTTTAAGTACACTTAAGTGGCCTTTTAGTTCATGAATATTAAATCATCTGCAAGGACAGATTATTATACACATTCAATTAAGTGCACTTCTTTTTCACAAGGGATATCACTTCAGAGGACGCGGGAAGGTTTTGACACGATTTATGTATGCCATTATACTGAAACTCAAGTATTGTCTGTGTTCAATGGTTTCCAATTTTATCAACAGACATACCATGTTTAAGGAGCAACTGTGTAGGGTTTCTGTGAACTAGAACTTGTAGTTTTCGACTGGTTTTACTTGAGGACTTGAGTGCCAAAATGATCCATTGTACAAAAGTAAACAAAAACAACCTTAAAATCAATCATGGAAATGTATTAATAATCCCATGAACTGCACCGACTCAACAATGCACAAAACAACAACAGCAGACGTGCGCTTTACAGTCTTGATAGTTTGAGTGCTTTTTAAATGCACTCAGCAGCCAATAATTGAAAAACAACCCCACTCAAAACACTTTACGGTCAGCACAAACAATGTTTATCCCTGTAAAATAAACTTGAGTATTAGTACATATTGATCCTTGTTTGCCAGCTTTTAACCTTTGTGGAAATCCATTACTGTTGGTTCAGGGGGATCCAGGGATCCGGAGTGTGCGTCTCAGTTTCTTTGTCTGTCTCCATACAGGGTGCAGGTTCTTCTGGACATGTCTGGGATGAACACCCACTACCAGCTTCACATCCAGCACGCCCTCCGGATACTCCTGCAGGAGCAGCTGGCTAATAAACACAGCTTCAATGTCATCGTGTAAGACACTGTCAATTGATTTCATTTACTTATAGTGTGACAGATCATGATCTGCCTTGTCATTGGGTCCCAGAGTCTCCCTAGAGCTGATTTTACATCTTAAAGGGGTCCTATTATGCTTGTTTTCCATGTTCTTTAGTTTGCAATGTTTCGGTTTGAGCATGAAAAAGGTCTGCAAATTTAAAAAGCACAAAGTCCCTCCAGCGGGAGTTCTTTTCAATATCAGTAACACTGTTTCTGAACTCCCTAAAACGCCTCCATTGTAGTCTTAAGTTTTCTTCTGGGAATGAATAATACTCCTCATTTCAATAATTCTCACTCCCTAGGCATACGCAAAATAAAGGGGCGAGACGTGGTTAGCTAGTAGTGTTGAAACTCACGGTTCTGGTAAGGGGCGGGACATTGTCCAAACACTTGACCAATCACAACACACTGAGCTTTTTGGAAGGAGGGGCTTCATAGAAACATGAACTGAACAGAGCGTTACTGACAGACTGGGAAGAGAGGAGCTTTGAAAAACTTTAAATAAGGGCATAATAGGTCCCCTTTAAGTTTTACTTATATAAGTTGGGTTGAAAATGGACAAACCCAACAATTGGGTTGTTTTAAGGACAGCAGTTGTGTTAAATGCTTGCCCAATCTCCTGGGTAGTTTTACTTAACTCAACAATTTTTTAAACATTACTGTATTGCTTGCTTAAAATTAACCCAAAGTATGTTGAAAATAAACATTTATTAATATGTTATTAATAAGTTTAATGAATAGTAATTAAAAAATAAACATTTATTTAAATTGCTTAGTAATAAATGTTCTCTTTTTGATTATTATTGTTGCCTCAATGATTATTTTTAATTTCCAACCTATTTTGGGTTCATTTTAAGCCAGCCATACAGTGATTTTTTTAATCAATATTTAGGTTGAATAAAACTCTCTGGCAAACGTTTAACCCAACCGCTGCACTGTTCAAAAAATTACTGTAGATTTTACAGTATAATACTGGTAGCAGGGTTGCCAGCCAGTTACTGTAAAAATTACAGTAGTGTTACTGTAATTTAATTTACAGAATTTCCCTGTATTCTCTGATTACAGTAAATAACTGTATTTTTTAAATTACGAAGGGTCAATTTACAGCAATATTCTGTAAATTTGAGTCAAACCAACACGTGACCCCAGAATGCATTGCAGTTTACAGCAATATGCTGTATTATTAAAAAAACAGTCAGCGGCTGTAAAATAATGCTGTAATTTTTACAGTAATTCATTACAGTGTGGGTTTGTCCATTTTCAACCCAACTTGGATTGTTTTTAACCCAGCAATTTTTTAGTGAATGAAACCTGAAGTTCATTCCACTAAAACTTTCAAGCATTAAAAAGTTTACTTTGTAAAAGTAATGCATATGAATCAAACAGTTTAATTCAGAACCAATGAGGTTTGTTTTTGTGAGTCAAGCAAGTTCGGTTGGTCATATTTGATTAGTTCCATGCAAATGTGTTGATCATTGTTTATTAAATAAAAGCCGAAATCTGTTGTAGAGCCATCGTTTCTCTTCAGAAGACTTGAAAACCTCTCTGGAATCAAGACTTGCTTTAATTTGGTCACTACATAATTCCCATTCTTCTATTTGTGTTATTTCATAGTGGGTGATCTAAAATGCGGACAATAGCGAAACTAAAGAATTAGTAAGTGTTTAAAGACAAAAAAGAAGAATAATAAATCACAAAAATGAACATTTGCCTCTTTACTTTAAATTGGCATGATATATTCATGTTATTTATTTGTAAATCTAGAGCAGAACAGCTCACAGAGGTGCATTCGGCAGTTTGCATAAATGCAAATTTGCACTTCTCAGCTAAATAAATGGTCTGTGTGTGACACAACTGTGCCAGAGCAACAGAATTGAGGCACAGGTACAAGCAGGAACGGCGCGGCTATAGGGAGCACTGGGACTTTTCTCAGTGGGCTGCTCGACTCGTGGTCCAGCTGTCGATCCCGAATTTAGATGCTAAATAAATAAACAAAGGTTTTAATAGGAGAAAAATAAATTCTGACATCATCTGGCCAGTCTATTTAAGCTGCAGTGGTGGATCCTGACAACATAGTCAACAGTTTTGAAAATATGAACTAGATAATACAGCAGGCAGCAGTTTTTCATTAGGCTCGTATAGGCGCTAGTCCATTTCTGCTCGCTATATGGATCAAATTACCACCGTATCATTGGTACAGCTCCAGAATGCACTCTTAATAATAAAGACTTCTATGGAAGAACCTTTAACATCCATGGACGCTTTCAAAAGGTTCTTATAGTGGATAAATATTCTTCAGATGATTAAAAATCAATGGTTATTTTCAGATCTGTTTACTGAGAGATTCCCAAGCTAACAGGGAACGTTCCCAGAACGTTCTCTGTAAGTTATGAACAAACTTTCTTCCAGTAATGTTCGGTTAGTTATCTGGTCTTTAATAATATTATCAAAACGTTAGCACTGAAACGTTATACATCATTCATAGATCTTTTCTTTTTTTGTCGAATGTTTTTATTTAAATGTCACTACTTGTCTCAGACTGTTCAGAGAATATTCAAAAGTAACATTCTCATAATGTTTGGAAAATTATAAAATGTAATGTTTCCTAACATTCGTATAACCAAGAAAAAAACACGATTGTTTTGAATGTTCAAGGAACATAACTTAATGGGAACGTTAGCATAACGTTTTTAAAACGTATTTTTGTTAGTTTCATCTTTGAGGGAACTATGGTTTTTCTATGGCACTGGAACCTTTTGGTATCTTTTTTTTTAATAGTGTAATTTTGTGCACATGTACCTGTGCAAATACATCACATTCATACATCAGTTAATGTACACAATCATTTTTGCATCATTGCTCACACTTACACAGAGGAAATGAAGACATTAATGGGCCAGTGTAAAGCCTCTGAACCATTTATCAGTTTTCGGCAGTTGTCTGCTCCTGTTTTAGCATAGTCATGAGTGCTCTACTTTAGTCTGGCATGAATAGAAGTCTTAATAGATTTTGCCTGGCAGCGCACATACCTGCTCTTAATACTGCAGAGCAGCTGCACACTTCACTCCAGAGCATTTCATCATGTCACATGACTCAGGCCTTACCTTGAGGAACAGTGTCAGTGCGTTATTTGATGAATAATTAATTGATTATAAAATCAACGAGGCTGTTAAATTCACTAGTGAGTAGATGAGTTCATCTGTTTGGCTGATGACATTTAAAGTCACATTAGGCACTTGTTAGCAGCCGCCTTTTCCAAGACAAGTAAAAATCACAAGGGGGTATTGCTGATGTACACTCACCTAAAGGATTATTAGGAACACCTGTTCAATTTCTCATTAATGCAATTATCTAATCAACCAATCACATGGCAGTTGCTTCAATGCATTTAGGGGTGTGGTCCTGGTCAAGACAATCTCCTGAACTCCAAACTGAACGTCAGAATGGGAAAGAAAGGTGATTTAAGCAATTCTGAATGTGGCATGGTTGTTGGTGCCAGACGGGCCGGTCTGAGTATTTCACAATCTGCTCAGTTACTGGGATTTTCACACACAACCATTTCTAGGGTTTACAAAGAATGGTGTGAAAAGGGAAAAACATCCAGTATGCGGCAGTCCTGTGGGCGAAAATGCCTTGTTGATGCTAGAGGTCAGAGGAGAATGGGCCGACTGATTCAAGCTGATAGAAGAGCAACTTTGACTGAAATAACCACTCGTTACAACCGAGGTATGCAGCAAAGCATTTGTGTAGCCACAACACGCACAACCTTGAGGGAGATGGGCTACAACAGCAGAAGACCCCACCGGGTACCACTCATCTCCACTACAAATAGGAAAAAGAGGCTACAATTTGCACAAGCTCACCAAAATTGGACAGTTGAAGACTGGAAAAATGTTGCCTGGTCTGATGAGTCTCGATTTCTGTTGAGACATTCAGATGGTAGAGTCAGAATTTGGCGTAAACAGAATGAGAACATGGATCCATCATGCCTTGTTACCACTGTGCAGGCTGGTGGTGGTGGTGTAATGGTGTGGGGGATGTTTTCTTGGCACACTTTAGGCCCCTTAGTGCCAATTGGGCATCGTTTAAATGCCACGGCCTACCTGAACATTGTTTCTGACCATGTCCATCCCTTCATGACCACCATGTACCCATCCTCTGATGGCTACTTCCAGCAGGATAATGCACCATGTCACAAAGCTCGAATCATTTCAAATTGGTTTCTTGAACATGACAATGAGTTCACTGTACTAAAATGGCCCCCACAGTCACCAGATCTCAACCCAAAAGAGCATCTTTGGGATGTGGTGGAACGGGAGCTTCGTACCCTGGATGTGCATCCCACAAATCCCCATCAACTGCAAGATGCTATCCTATCAATATGGGCCAACATTTCTAAAGAATGCTTTCAGCACCTTGTTGAATCAATGCCACGTAGAATTAAGGCAGTTCTGAAGGGGTCAAACACAGTATTAGTATGGTGTTCCTAATAATCCTTTAGGTGAGTGTATATTATACTGTAAAATAAAACATGAAAATCACCACAGACCTTATTTCAAACATTTAGCCAAAAACCCATTTAAAAATCCCACTGAATTCAGGACAATGGAACCAGAATTGCTAAAATGCAGCATATTTCCAAGTTGTGGCCTTCATACCTGCATCACTCTATGAGCCAGATTTACTAAACTGCGCAAATTTGCGTGAGAGCACAATTCCACAAATGCGCCGATGGGAGTAGCAAGTTTTGTTTGTGATCTACTGCTACTGCAGAGATGTAGTCAAATCATTTATATAATGACCAACGCAATCTACTTTAGCCGCGCAAATTAGCGTTGGGTCGCAACTAAGCAGAGCTGATGCTCATCAGGTGTGGTTCGACACAGACGCAACTTGTTACATGTATAACGTCTTCCTCTAGCTTTCCAAAGAATTTAATACGAATGGAAAATATTTTCTCCCTTCTACCACAAGCTCTCTGTTCTCAGCTGTGTCTCCTCCTAGCAGGAACAATTGTGTTAAATAATGGCGCAGAAAATTGACTAGCGCAAACATTAGTAAATCACGTTGCGTGATTCATTTAAAATGGATCCTCCCATACATTTTTTGTCTGAAAGGGAAACTCCTACAAATGCATACGCAATAAGGTCAGCTGCAAAAACAACTCATTCCACGGCTTTTCAACGCAAATTTTGCACTGTGAGTCTATAGTAAATCTTGAGTAGGTTTTTAATGCCAAAAGAGAGTTTGCGCTGGCGCAAGCTGTTAGTAAATCTGGTCCTAAATATCAACAGATATGATGAGGATGTGAACTGTTCTGTAACTGTGTGGAGTTCACTTACTCTTTGTGCCGCATTCACTTGTATCTCAATGTTCGCAGTTTTGGATCAGATGTCAAGTCATGGCAGGAGAAGATGGTTCCCTCCACCCATGAAAACCTTCAAGCTGTTTGGCAGTAAGGCGAGAGGATGTGCTTTTGACTTCACAGTCTGTCGTTCTCTCTTATTTTCTCGGTCTTCTGTTTTTAAAGGCCTGGTCTCTTTCATTAGTGCTGTTTGCTAAGAGATCACTATTGCTATTGCTTGTACTGACACAAGACACTTATCAAACTCAGTTAAAATAAATGAAATCGGTCTTCAAAACAAACTAATTAGTAATTACTGCATTCCTGCATTGTCATTTCAGTCTGTGTTCACTTATTTCAGCCTAGTGAGTGTTTTTGTTCCCAAGTTCAGTTTAAGTTCATCCCAAAACAGTAAATCTATGCCGCCTGTGTGCATTTCCTAATATAGCCTGTTCTGCTTCTTGGGGTCTAAAGTTTAATTGAAGCCTTGTTGAAAAACGTCTTTTGATGATAAATCTTGTTACCTACACCCTCCAGAGATGTCAGTGTGGTGTGTGTGTGTGTCTTTGTATTCCTTATATTGTGGGGACCAAATGTCCCCACAACGCAAGTAAAACCAGTAAATCTTGACATTGTGGGGACTTTTTGTTGGTCCTCACAAGGAAACAAGCTTATAAATCATACAGAATTATCTTTTTTGAAAATGTAAAATAGCAGAACATTTTGTGTGATGGGTAGGTTTAGGGGTAGAGGTAGTGTAGGGGGACAGAATGTACAGTTTGTACAGTGTAAAAATCATTACATCTATGGAATGACCCCATAAAACATGAAAACACAACTGTGTGTGTGTGTGTTCAGGTGGATTCAGGCAGTAGAGTGTGTCGGGGGTCGTAATACTCTGGCTGCTCTACGGCGCGCTCTAGAGGAGGAACCGCAGGTAGACGCGGCGCTGACTCGTGGCGTTTACCTCCTCACCACCGGCATGCCAGATCAACACATGGTTAGTCAGACATTCATGGTTGATTTTAATCACACGCAAGCCAATTCCTGTCCCATGTTGTGCTCTGAATGTGGATTTGCCATCTACCCAGCTGACAAAAATATGGTATAAGAACATTTTGCTGACATTCCCATTAAGTTAGGAAATGTTGTTTTTGAATGTTCTCAGAATGTTCAAAATATATATATATTTTTTGTTGTTATAGGAACGTTAAGGGAACATTATGTTTTATCAAATTGCAAACGTTCTAAACATTCTGAAACTTGAAAAAAACATTAGATGACCGTACAACTAAAATGTTCATGAATGTTTTTTGCTAACCTCTTGAAAACATTATTAAAGATAACACGTTCTTTTAACGTTACTGGGAGAACATTTCTTCACAACTTTGAGAGAACCTTGCCAGGACCTAAACTTAATGTTTTATGAATGTTATTCAAACAGAAAAGTAAATCAATCAATTGAAAAATATTAAACATTTAATTGAAAAAAATAAACATTTATAAAACTGTTTATTCCTTAATGTTCTGAAATGTAGTTCTAAAATCTTTTTTAATTAAAATATTTATTTATTTATAGTTATTTATTTAACTACATTTTAAAACATGAATTAAATCGTTTTTAAAAAGTGTATTAATTTGTTCATTTAAAAAGTGATTTAACTTGTACAATATTTTCTAAATATCGATAAAAAAAACTTTTGCAAAATGACGGCATTTCCATTAACCGATGTCATGCGACTAAAACTTTTATTTTTTTCTCACGATAAGTCATTACAAAAATCATGGCAACTGCATTAGCCATTATTTTTAATCAAAGGAGACGTAAGCATTTTATCCAAGCATTTACGGCAAGGAAAACCCCTTATACTTGTCAACATACGAGTTGTTTCTGGGTGTTTCTCCCTCCTATCTGCTTCGAGTTTTGCTGAAGTCAAATTGCGGTATTTCTGTTCTTTAGAATCCAGTATTCCCGTAATACTTTTGTCTTTTATGAGTTTAATGAAGAACTCTTGTTTTCTGTTCAAACAAAGACTCTCTTAAAGAATGATCGACTTTTACATACGGCATGACCGGTAAATGCGAAAAATGCTTTTTCGAATTGCCTAAAAAAACTTTTTTGCGATATATGGGAGTTTTTGCAAAATTGACTTTTTGAGCGTATTTTCAATTTACAGTTTCAATTTTGCACAATTTAAGGAGTAATGGAAACACGCTTAGTGTCCTGCTCACAGGGTGCTTGGCTGTCTTTTTTTATTGCCTTTATTCCTTTCACATATTTTAGTAACTGTAATAATTTGAAAGCTGAAACAATCAAAATTCATCCTGTCTAAACTCATTTGAATCTGGACATTGCATTACCATGTAAACGTTACTTTGGAACCTTCTAGTGTGCTCCTCTCCCTATAGTGGGTCATGTTACATATCACTAAATTTATTTTAACTAATTTATAATCAAAACTTTCTAATCTTGACCAAAAAAATTAACCGGAAAGGACTCGAATATTTCATATTTGGCGACTGTTTTGTGATAGAAGTGATATTGTGACAGAAATCTGTTACAGAAAAACACAAAAAATTTAATGGAATATGGGTGTCAACCAGTGGCTATTTTTGGTACAACACCTAAATAAAATCTCATGTGAACTTTAATTTTTTAACACAACTTGGTTAGACATATGGCTTTGATTTTATAGCAATTTTAAAGTAAAATAATTTTGTAAAATATATATTTTTATATAAAAGAGCAGTGTTAAGTACAGTACATTTCCTTTACAATAAACTTCTTTAATTTTTTTTTTTACAAGAGACCAAGCTTTGGTCTGCATTCATGAATTACAATTTTAAGTTTGGATTGTGCATTTTCATATCTATGCTCAAAATGGGTATTGACAGTTAAAGGGGTTAATTATTTTTAAATTGTTTAATTTTATTTGAGTCCTCCATATTATTGTTTGAAGTGATGAATAACCATATTGACCCTTGTAAAAATGAGCATGCTGCCCTCCGCTGTTCATATATAAAAGATGCAGCTTCTGATTTTGCTACAGACATATTTGTACCTTTTTCTTCAGTAAGCTAATGTCACATTCAAAAAGCAGTCACAGTGTTTTTCACACACTTAACCTCAGGTTTCTGTCACTGCGTATGTGTCTGAGCGCTGCAGCGCAGCAAACCTGAACCTCCACGTGTGCCTGTTCACCGGAGAGGAGGACACTGTCCGCTGCCCTCCGCCTCGTCACGCTACACGGGCCGAAACCGCACGCGCTCTGCGCGGCCTGGCACACGCGGGCAATGGACGCTTCCTCTGGACGACTGAGACTGGTGAGGAAAGGGTGTTGAATGACTGTCTGAATGTTTTTCAAGAATATGAGTTTGAAAAGAAGATGTTTAAGATGGACAGACCATCATTCAGTGTTGTTGTTCACCTCTTGAGACAGTTCTGAGGTCATGTGTAAAATGTCTACAGAGCTGCTGTTTACTTTACTCTGAATGTTGTGCTGCTTTTCTCTCTGTCATATGTGCAGCACATGGTGCCTGAAACACAATGGGAAGTCTTGTGTTGGTGTGTGTGTTGTGTTTGTGTGTGTGCAGTGGAAAATATGAGCCTCTTCCTCATCTTTCCCTTCAGGCATCGTGGAGAGTGATGACATCAGTGCCCTAATTGGAGAAATGGAGACGGCCGCTAATTATTGTCAGAAGGTGAGTTCAGAGCAGTGCGTTCGGGACGCTTTTTTCGCTTGACCTGGACTTGACCTGTGTCCATGATGTTTAAATAATTCATGGGAAAAGAAAGAAAAGTTTAAAGCACACCTGCAAGAAATGATCAGTTGTTTATCAAGGTTCATCCAGGTCTTGGTGTTTGTTCAGAAACAGCTGGATTTGTTGAAGATGTTTCATTACTCATCTGAGCTGTGTCCTCATCCTCAAGTCCATTTGCTTTTAAAGTCACACTGTCATCAATAAATCAATGAATAATTGACCCTATTTACCCTAGGAGGCATTCAATGGATCAGTGACAGCAAAAACATTTGTAACATTACAAAAGATTTCTGTTTCAAATTAATGCTGTTGTTTTAAACTTTAAACTTTCGTTTCATTAATTTCTTCCCTCAAACTACCGGACTTCATTTTTGTTACGCCCACTTTTCACAATTCAGTCATTATCCAGTGGATAAAGTTTCACTTTTTTCACTCATTCACTCAAAATACATCAGCTGACGAAAGTAAAATGGATTTTGAACACCAATTCATGTTGACTGACTTACTTGTAGAGTTGGGTATTGTTTGAATTTTAATGATTCTGAGTATGATTCCGAATTCTGATTCTTATTGATTCCTAATTTCAATTCCAATTATGATTATTCCAAAATTATCATTCACATTTATTCTGAGACATTTAATTGTTGCTGAATATCATGAACAAAACTCAACAGACTAAAGACTAACAAATATAGTTACAAAAGTTATTCAGTCAAGAATAGCGACTGAATTTTCTCTTTGTCTTTTGTTTGATTTATGTAATGCAGGAGGAATATTAGGCTGCTGTCACTTTAAGAGCTGCACCCATCTAATATACTGTTACACAAGCGTTTTCTTTCTCAACTGTTTACATTCACTTAAGACATAACCCACTGTGTTTGACGAGAATATTTTGAAATATTTTTGTGCGTATTTGTCCATTAAAGTGCAAAAAGACACAGAAGAGAACTTTATTATTATTATTGTGCATTATACAGTATGAGAGGCAACTTTCTGTGCATAACCTTCTGCAGCTGTTGGTTCGTTTGGTCTTTTTAGAATTTTTTTCTTTGTTTAACAGGTTTTGGCACTTGTTGTGTGAACACACACAATCATGGACATGATTCGAAAAGGTTAAATGGTCCTGAAAAAAATAGTCACACTTGTATTGTTCGAATTCAAAAATGACCAGATTGAAAATGAATGGGAGACGAGTTTCATCTTTCAGATATCAACCTTAACACAACTTGATTAGATTTATGGCTTTGATTTTCTCACAGTTTTAGAGTAAAAAGTGTTTTGGAAAGTATATTTCATGTAAAAATTGAAAATGGTATTTTTGTGCATTTTTCACAATAATAAATGTACAACTTTTGGCAAATTGTTTGGCAATAATCTGCCAAGTGTCTTCATGAGAAGAGACCAAACTTAGGTCTGTGCTCCAAAGCATTCAAGATTTACAACAATTGTTAGAAATTTAATTTTCAGGTCCATGCTCAAAAAGTGAATACATTGATTATAACGCCTGCATAAAAATAATATTTCCATAAAATCCCCTAGAAATACAAAATATTAAATAAAAAAACATTATCAACCTAAAATATAGTACAATCATTTCATTGAAATTAAAAAAAAATGGTCATTTTTGAACGACACGTGAACAGCATCAGAAGTTTAAAGTCATATTAAATGCACACAAAGGAATCGATAAGAAGAATCTAAATTTTCATTTTTTTTTTTACAAGTATCCGATTCCAAACTCTACTTACCTGACAGTTGTTGCTGGTACTGCTCATAATTGTAATGCTTCATATATCAGACTTTCATCCATGTTTTCCTGCAGTGCTCTGAACTAATGGACTCTCTGATCCAGAAGGGCTCCGGCAGAGGTTCAGGAGAAATGAGTACCACATCCCTCAAACCCCAGGCCTGGACCCACAAAACAAAACTGCCATCTCCCAGACCCACAACTCTCAGCCTGGCGAGACTGGTCAGATCACTGTCTTCATCTCACAGTCAGACATGTCCCTTGATCTGTCATACCGTCTGTATGCAATGCTATCCTGAAAAGAATGTATCTCTCCGTATGTTTTTCCGTCATCTCTGGTTGCATTCAGATGTAACACAAGTTTATTTTGTCCATTAGATTGAAAGATCTGGGGAAAAAACATACATTTACCCACCCATAAACCCTTCCCACGAAGAAATCAGGACAGAAGTGGTTGAATTTAACACTCTTCAGATACTTTTGTTAATCCAGCGTTTAGTTGATCCTGATAAGAACTCATTGTCACAGTTGTAAACATGACGGCATTCTTCCTCCATGAGGGGGTTTGCCTCCATGACGGCTTTCTTTCCAGGCGGACTGTTAAAGAACACGACACTCATTTCTCCCGTAAATCCAAAAGATGACGACTTTCGAAACTCCTGAAGTTTTTCCAGTTTTGTGTGCCTTATGCATCAGACGTTCAGCCAACAGTCTGAGACTACACATAGCCGGGACTTTTGACTATCAGCAAGAACTGTTCAGATTATTACCACCAAGAACAGAAAGAGACATCATGTTTTGCTGTTATGTGCCATTTAAGTGCAGCTTCATATGAAGTTGTTGATATAACATATATTGTTAACCATCTTAGAAAATCATTATGGTCTTTAGAGTAGGACATTTAAAGGGATAGTTCACTGAAAAATTTAAATTCTGTCATTATTTATTCACCCTCATGTCATTCCAAACTTGTATTTCTTTCTTCTGAGGAACACAAAAGAAGATATTTTGAACAATGTTGGTAACCAAACAGATTTTTGTTACCATTTACTTCCATTATATGGACAAGAAACACTAAGTAATTTCTCAAGATATCTTCTATTGTGTTCCACAGAAGAAAGAAAGTCATACAGGATTGAAACGACATGAGTAACGGATGACAGAATTTTTTTTTTAATGATTTCTTTAAGGGACTCATTAAAAAGATGTTTTTGTAAATGAATGCTTTTTGATCATGATGTGAACAGGAAAGCAGGCAGATGAGCAGATTGGCACAGAATGGCACGGCTTGGAGGCCGAACAGCTCTAAAGCAGAAATCCCAGCAGGTGTGATGTCTTACCAACATCCTGACTGTATTTATTAGAGGAGATCATGTACCAAATGGTCTCTATCTTCCATCTGAACTGTTTGTTTTAAATCATTCTCTCTCTCTCTCTCTCTCTCTCTCTCTGTATATGTATATATGTATATGTATGTATATATATATATATATATATATATATATATATATATATATATACATACACACACACACACAAATACATATGCATAATTTTGCTTCATATTGCTCCAGATAAAGCAACTCTCCACATCAGATTCTGAAAGCATGTCAGTGTCTATATTTGTCTCTGTCTATAACATCCTTTGATTGCCTCTCAGACTAAACGCTGGACTATTAATGTGACTCATGGTGCATTCATTTTTTTAGACTATTTATTTTTGGTCTTTTTTTAGTCCAATCAGCTGATTTCAGCACACCGGCTGGGTCGACAAAGCCTGCTGATCAGAGGAGAGCCACGGTGTCTCAGTCTGTCTTCTTCATGGAAGATGGCAACTTGGGTTAGTGGAAATGGATTTTTCATTTTTGTCTTGTCATCGTCAGAAACATGTACACACGTGATCCACTCCATATCCATTTCTGGTTCATACTGTGTCATATAGCATTGATTACCTTATCTAGGTGTTGTCTTCAAGAAATATCCAAAACCCAAGAGTGTGCGCAAGTCTATCAACACCATTAAATTGCCAAAGCATGAAGACATCTGTTCAACTAAACAGGTACTGTGCTGTAAGATCCATCCTGTTATTTTTCAAAATAAAACGCCTCACTTTTTCGGAGACTTTTCAAGCTACATCCACCTAAACTGGAACACTCTTCGTAGATAACAAAACATGTTCTAAAATGTGTTCTTTGTATGTTCTCTTAAAAACGTTTTTCTTGGTTATATGAAACTTAAATGGAAAATTCCATTTCATCATAATGCAAACATTATTGGAATGTTACTTTTGAATGTTCTTTGAAACATTTCAGAATAAAGTTCCATGAACGTTGAATAAATAATGCTTTTGCACTAAAGTTTTGAGAACATTACTAAACACCAGATATCTTTACTGGAACAACTTTGAAAGAACCTTGCCAGAACGTTCTGGGAAAGCTGGGTATCTGCTCTGACCTAGTGCGCTATATCTTTTCTGACTTCTGAACTGATCTGACTTAATTTTTCATGTAGCAGATGGTCAGATGTTTCATCTGTCTCACTTTAATAACTGCCTAGCAGCCTCTTAGATATCGCTCTGAAATCTTTAACAACCGCATACATAGCAACATACTACAAATGAGAAACTTCATAGCAAACACTCAGAATGCCTTAGCAAATGTGATAGGAGGGATAAAAGAAAGTGTCTTGATATCCATCCAAGATTTAAACAGGAATTATTATGCCCATTTACAAAGTCTTGATTTTGGGCTCTACAAGAACCGGTTTTCGTGCTTGAATGTAAAAAAAACAAAAACAATTATCTTTCCCATATTTGATTTGCAGCTCCTCTCTTCCCAGTCTGTCAGTAACGCTCTGTTCAGTTCCTGTCTCTATAAAGCCCCTCCTTCTGAAAAGTACAATGTGCTCTGATTGGTCAGCTGGTCCAGTGTGTTGTTGTTGGTGTGTTTTGGAAATGGTCACACCGCTTAACAACCGCGTTTCAGCATACTACTAACAAACTAACCAGGTCTCGCCCCTTTATTTTGCATAAGCCTTAAGCAGGAATTATTCAAATGAGAAATATTGTGACGTGGAAGAAACTCAAGACTACAATGGAGATGTTTCAGGGAATTCAGAAACAGTGTTACTGATACAGAATAACTCTCTTTGGAGGGACTTTTTCATGCTCAAATTGCAACATTACACACCAAAGAAAGTTGAAAATGTCAACAAAAAAAAAGCCCATATTCTCTTTAAATGTAATGTGTGTGTGTCTTCTTTAAGTGGCTGAAAAGGTTTGGTATAAGGAATCTGAAGCTGGACCTTCACAAGCTGATATCTGGACCTGAATGCTGTCATCACAACAAACTGGTGCCATCTGTCCAGAAGAGAGTTTCTGCTAAGTACTGCGACATATTCCCTAGTGTCCGAGTCAATGTAAGCACGGTGCGATGTAACACCAGTGATACTGGAAGTATTTATTTTCCATGTGTAGTATACGGTATGTCTTGATGTTCATCAGGGGAAAGTGAGACACCTGCATCTGACTCCTGGAGAGTTAAAGCACTACCTCAATCAGACGGACAAACTGATGCAGCGCTACGGCCGAAGACTGGAGTGGTTACTCACAGGTACATCGCAAGCCCTCTCTGAAAATAACTTAAAAAGATAACTGGCACTCTTGTTTAGCTCTGAGATTGATTAGTCTATTTGTTAACCGTCACCCCCATTTTTGAGTATAGATTTAGTTTCTAAATTCATGAAAGCTTTGGAATACAGACCTGAGAGACTCAGCAGAAGTTTTTTGCAGAAGTGAAAGCAGCTTCAAACAAATGGAAGTGTAAAAAACAATATGGAAGTTTAAATTCACAGTAAAGCAAATACAAAATGCATATTTTAGAAAATAATTTGGATTCTAAAATTGCTGTCAAATCAAAGCCATATGCCTAACCAATTTTTGTTCCAAATTTGAAGTTGGTATCATAAAGATTGAGCCCGCTAAATAGATATAGGCCCGGTTTCACGGGCAGGACTTAGGCTTTAGTTCATTTAGGATATTTAACATTACTGGTGTGAATCTTGAGACAAAACAATGGAACTGACATATTTTAAGATATATATTACTTTTAGTTAAAACATTGCATTTTATTTGCGAATAGCTTAAGCCTTGTCTGTGAAATCAGGGGATAAAGTACCATTTCCTTGCAACCTTAGTGTCCAGTTACGAAACTGTTTTCACAGAATGAATTTTGAGTGTTTAAGCTTTTGAATGATACCTAATTTATGATGATTACTAAAATATCTGACTGGGAAAAGGGCAATAAAAAAGAGATTTGATGGTCCTGCTACCATCAAAATGATAAGGTAATGCACTACTGAAGAAATAACTGAGGATCGGGAGTTACTCTCATGGCAGTTTGTAATTTCATGTTTTAGTGAATTGGTGGCTGATATGTATGAATTTGTACAATTTCATTCGTACATTTCCATATAATCAGCTTATGTCCCAGTGAGGGTTAGATGCATGAACCTTCATTTTTACTTTTTTCTAAAAATCACACATAGTGGTCTGCCTGTACTCAAAGGCTGTTCCAGAACGATGGGGATTCCAGTCAGCAGTAGACAGCATGGAAGCTCACTAGGTTTTGAAACAGATCCCGTTTTTCCTGCCATGTGGGTCTTTCTTTTGCGAGCAGGCAGCAGGCGTATGTTCGGATCAGTGCTGGAAAAGGACGTCTGTGTTCTGCTGGATGTGTCTGGATCAATGGCTCCCTGCCTCCCTGAACTCCAGAAGGGACTGACCTTACTGATTTGGGATCAGCTGCATGCCAACAGTGTGAGGTGAACTCCTTTTCCTCTAGAGGGAGATATAGAAAAACTTACACACTTGCCTATCTTCCATTGATCAGCCGAACACATAGTCACGGCCCGAACTCACGACATGGGTTGGATGAATGAATCCTTGTCACAGACTGATGACATATTTCCACAGTTTTGGAAAAGACTAGAAACTTGAAAAGGGTTCATAATAAATCTGAAAATTTCCTATGATGGTTAGTGACGTGCTGAGTTTGTTGGCCGGTGTCTTAGTCACTGATGTGTGTGTGTGTGTGTGTGTGTGCGACAGGTTTAATGTGTTGGCGTTCTCTGGAGGGGTCCGGATGTGGCAGCCGGCGCTGGTTGAGTCCACTGAAGATCTGTGTACGGAGGCAGTGCAGTGGTTGAGTCAGCTCAGCTCACATGGAGCTTCCTCCACACTGCAAGCACTGCAGGTAATCGTTGCAATACTCACAGTTACTGCTTTTATATACAGTATACCGTTATAACGCTTTCTGCAAAACATGATCGTGATTGGTCAATTGCAGCATTATGTGCTCACTCAGCTAACAAATTTTTATTCTAAGAACGTTTCAAACATTCTGTTTTGGTTTTGGAAACTTAGGCATGGGTATTTTTCAAAAATACTGCATTTGAATATTTGGGCTTATAAAAAAAACGAATATTCGATTATTTGTTTATTTAAATTGAAATAATTTAGCTTTAAATTTTTGTTCTTTTTCATTAATGGATAGGACAGTAGAGATGAGAGATGAGGAAAGCATAGGGTGGAGAGAGGGGAACAGTATCGGCAACGAACCTCGAGCCGGGAATCGAACTCGGATCGCCAGAAGCGCAGTTGCGCTACGTGATGGTGCTGCCCACGAGGCTATCGGCGCCAACAGACGTTATTTTTTTAATTATTACGTTTTTATCAACATTTCTGAACAAGTTTATGATTAGGTAATATACACAACAGACTTACATTATATATTAAACTTTTCATTTAGTTGAACATCATTAAACAATGTGTAAACAAAAAATAAATATAAAAAAAGCATTTAAGCTCGAGCAGAGCGGACGGAAAAAAAATAACACGGATAAAGCAGACTGTGCCAATTATCATAAAGAACGTACATATTCGCAGAACCTGATTTCACCAAGTACAACATGTTCCTGGAACAACATTCCAATCAACCAATGTCAATTTTAGCCCTGCAACCAGGGTTATTCACCTATCATTTCTCTCGGATTTTAGAGATAAGATATGGGTAGGGTTAGGGTTCGGACAGGAATGTTGTTCCAGGATGAACAACATATGTTGACCCAAGAAAAGCGTCTAACTGGGCAAAATTAGGACTTGCAACATATATGCTCGAATCGGCATTTGGTTATCATGTTTATATTGTTTCACATGTTCATGTTGAGGAAAACAAGAATATCCACATGCTTGGGTGAAAGTGGCTCCTCAGTCTGATAACAATAATGCCGGGTGCAGAGAAAACAGACTCCGCCAACAGATGCTGCAGGGATATGAAGATAAAGGTGTGCTAAGCAAAGTTTCTCACAGCGCTTTTTGTTTTCTGTTCTTAAACCGGTGTCCTTTGACGAAACAAAGGAAGCATATGTCTCAAGATCATTTTGCTATCAGATAAATGATCTTTTCTCTTCTCGGTACAGCTGCGTCTAGTCTCAAACGCTCATTACCATGCCAAACACTCCGAGAGTGTTCATGCCAAACTCAGTTTCACCCGCAATGTTTGCACACAACATGTTGATTCATTTGATCAAAGGTAATTCCATTTTGTAAGATAATTTATTAAGACAGTTTTGGTCAATCGAACCACAAATGGACATGGGAGACATTCCCATTTACTCCTGGTGTTTTAATCTGTCTCTTTTGTCCACTTTCAACCACTTCTGTCCTCATTTCTTCGAGGGGAGGGTCTATGGGCGAGTAAATGTATGAGCTTTTCTTTTTACACAACGAAAACAATCCAGACGAATGTGTTTTTGACTAAATCTGGAAATGGGACAATCCCAAAACTCTTTAGACCACATTTACACTTGTATTTAGTGTCATCCACTTGTGATCCGATCGACCAAAGCGCTTCTAAATACCAGGAGTAAACATGGCCTCAGCTGTTCTTGTGTTTGTAAGTGTGACTGTGTGTGATGCTTCTTTGCTCCAGATAGGCTGTGGCGTGGCAGAAGATGTTGGTCTGTATCTGATCTGTGATGGAGGGTGTGACTCCAGCCACAGTCTAATACTGACAGAGATAGAGACACTGAGACAAGAGAAGAGCTTCACCGTCCACACCGTCGCACTCAACTGCCATGACAGGTCAACTTTCATGCTGTCTTTGGGGTCAAGATTCTGGATATTTTTTTGTCTGTTCCATCAGAAAATGTTACTTTGGCTACAGATTTTATGTTTTATAAATAAACATGTTTTTTTTTAATTGCAATAGAATAATGTCTGTGTTTGTAGTAGCGAGTCATAAAGACAGTGAGTGTTTTTTTCTAACCATTCTCACTGATGTTTCTAAGATTTTCACAACATCCTTGTTGTGATCCTCACCTCTCAGCCAGCTAGATGTTACCTTCATATCACTGGACTGCATTTCAAAAAAATCCAATTTTAGGCAGCTGTTAGAGTTTACACGACACTGTTTTAAACTAAAAACGGGAAACTTTTAATGCGTTTTGGCGTTCATTTACATGACAACAGCGTTTTTATAAACGATACCGTTATCATCTGAAAACTGTGACGTCATGCGAATGTGTGTCACATGTTCAGTTTGCAGTGTTTCTTTACAAAATGACATCGCCATCTACTGGCCTTGCATGAATAATACAGCAATTTTAGTCATTTTTTCAGATCCGTGTGAACGTTGTCACAACGTTATTGTCTGTACACACAAAACGTTTCAAAAACGCATAGGAAATTGTTTCCATTTTTAGTACATTGTTGTCGTCTAAACATACCCTTAGATGGTTTTCAAGCCACAGCTCTTATACACTACAGACAACTTAAATAGAGTTTATATGATCTAAGAACAAAAATACTTCCACTGAAGTTTCAGTGGTTACACTTTATTTTGATGGTCCACTTTGCTACTACATGTCAACTTAGAGTATTAGTAGACTGTTAGGTTAGGGTTTGGGTTAGTAGAATAAACTGACATATAGTTGAGAAGTTACTTGAAGTTAGTAGTATGTGTAATAGGGTGATTTGTAAAATCTGTTTATCATTTTAATCTTTTTGAACAGATCTGGCAGTGAGTTTCTCAAGAGTCTGGCCCTTAAAACAGGAGGACGATTCCATCAGGCTCCTGACGACACGGATGCGGCTCTTATCAGAAAACTGCTGTCAGACCCGTGCAGTGACGTATGTATATGCTGAAACTCAACATTTCTTTAATATCACCAAATTGCAGGAGTTTGTGGTTTTCAACACATTCAAATGCATTTCTGCTGATTCATTGTCATGTGTTGATTCTTGTATGTCCATAATCAAAGGACACAGTGTTTCCTAAATTCGAGGGGGACGATCTAAGGAAGCTATCAGAAGAGATTGAGAAGCTGAGATTGTTCCAGAAACAGGCTAAAGCTTTCAGGTTTGAGATCGTGTTCATTCAGGCAACAGTGCTTCTGCGGTGATACACACATCTAATGTTGATGTAATGATTGACATACTTTTCAATACAGTGGCTTTTGTTTTCATAGGGAAACTATTTTGGAGTCGAGGAAACTGGAGGGAAGATAGATGCTGATCTCCATGCCTGTTCAAATCACGACAGCTTTATTTATTCAGAATAAACCTACTGTACGAAGTAAAAAGTGTGGTTTGAGTAAATATAGTGTTTCACTCAACTATCCCTATAGATCAGTGTTTCTCAAACTTTTTCAGCCCAAGGACCACTTTATCTTCCAATTTTTTTTCTGAGGACCACCTAACAGAATCCCTCTAACACGCCCCCCAAAAACAACAAAATAGGAAGGATAAACTAAATTTAAGTTTAATATGCAACTGTTTCAAGTGAAAAACTAATTATTCAAACACAAATGCAATGATATGATCCATTTTTCGTTATTAAAACACACTGATCAGGGCTCCAGACTAACTTTTCCACTGGTTGCACTGGTGCTACCAATTTTCTCAGTTGGTCGCACCTTTTTTGCTACAACAATTTTAATCAATGCATGCTTGATGAATAATCGTCTTAATCTTAAATATATTAAATCACAGTGGCTGATATAAATCTGGTATATATATGTATCATTTACATTTATTTTAATTCATATTTAATAAATTAGAAATATGAAAAGTATGAATTAATCGAAATATATATATATATATATATATAGATCGCGTTTCCCGTGAAGCTGAACTGAAGTCTGAATTCACTTCACACGGATCGACTGTCACACACAGAATACACGTTACAAACACTTCAGAAAATCTCACTGTTGTATTTGAATAAATCTGCAAGGTCTGTGAAATTAAATGTTAATTAGATATTCAGAGATTTGTTTTAATAATATAGATGTGTATTTGCTGAATGCTGAAGGTAAATGAGAAAATATTAGCTGTTAGTTTGCCTTTCTGTAACTAATAATATAAAAGCAAACACTATACTTTCTCACATACAGTTTACTTTCTTTCTTTGTTGTGGTTGGTCAGACAAAATAAACCAAACATTTTTAGTCCATTCACATTTCAGTCTATTTTCCCTAGTCAGTTTTTGAGTCGCTGACAGACTAACTGCGCGTGACCACTGGCGCGGAGCGCGAGCATTTTCAACGCACGAGCGGTTACGCAACGAAAGCGATGATGCTGCGTTTGAATTCTCGCGACAGAGACGTGCTTATGTACATTACCTTGACTACACTATTTGACATTACCGCGGGCCAAACATTCTCTCGCGGCCTATTGAGGAGCCCTAGTCTAACCCATTGCTGTTGAAGTAACTTTCTACCTGTGCGCTCATCATCAGTTGTGTCTGTATGCTGCCTCGTCCTTTCCACCAGCATCCTTGACTCCCCTTTATGATTATTATTCAGCTTTTAACCTTTTCATTTTTATATGGCTTAATTCCTAAATTTCCTGAATTCCTAATTGGCGCGTTTCATCATCATTGTGCATCGCTCTCTAGCGGTTAATAAATAGAACTGCATGTGTCTTGCGGAAGAACATTGTAGCCGGAACTACTTCTCACTGTTTGTCTATTACGAGTCACGCAGGTACTGTGATACTCCGCAGCCGAGCAGAGCCTGGTCTGAAATAGTCCGAATATAAACACTTATTATAGACGCACCGTAGTGATTCAGGATAAGACAAAAACACGGTTTGGAAAATGGATTCATGATTTACTCGTTCATTATATAAATTGTTCATTTTGAAAACAAAACAGTTACGGACGGCAGCAGCTGCCGATACCTCGTTCTGTTACACACGCGCGAATAACATGATCATGCACTCGCACAAATGCGACCACAAAAAATTTCAACTCGCACATCCTCAAAAAAAGGTAGCAGGCTGGAACCCTGATGATGTCAACCCCCCCGCCCGCGATCCGATGCGGGTTGAGAGCTTGCCTAGTTTAGGTCATCTACACTTTGAGAATTACTGATGTAGATAATTGAGTGTTTCACTCACTCAAACATCTATAAATCATTTGTAAGAATGTAAGAATATAATTAAACTTATGGATATGAATAATATTTTGGAAAAAAAATTGAAAATAGGTGTCTGTTATAAAAAGCATGGTTGAAAGAAATGTTACCTACATTAAAAAAAAAGGTTTAAGTGTAATTTGTCTAGCTTCCAGTGTCATTCACCCGTTTTGCTACTTTGTATTGCAAACTGGTATCATAAACATGTAGCGCAAATAGTTTTAATGTTTACTGCACTTTGTTATTCTTCTAGTTTCTTACAGCGGTTAATAAATTGGAAGTCTCTCAAATTCACAGACAATTCCGCATTGCAGAATGAGATGGACATGATGTCACAAGACTGAGTGACATCACTGGGCTCGGCTGTAACAGAGCAGGTTTCACATGCACCCTGTGGTTTTAGGGGGACAGAATACTGTAGTTTAGATTAGATCTAGGCCCCGGGTTTAGTGTTTGGGACCCCCAGGGGACCTTGTGCATAGACATAATAAAATACAGACGCCCAATTCGCCGCTTTGGAACGTCGCTGCGACACGTCAACGCGTCCGCCATATTGATGAGGGCAAGACTGCACTGTAAACAAATACAAGTAAACTGGCGAGCTCTGGGCGGTATTCCAGAAAGCAAGGTTAACTTACCGTCACATATACCCTGAACTCAAGGTTGATTAACTCAAACCTCTCTTACTCCAGGTATGCTGGTTCCAAAAACGCATCAGGGAGTATGTTCAGCCAACCCAGAGTATGTTCCCGGTTAACACACAAGACATTCTCAACCGAGCGACGAATCCATGATTCACCATGGAAACAGACGCTGAGAAAAAGCGCGCCATTCCACTTCCTTCTTCTTCTTTTGTTTAATGGCGATTTACAAAACCTACTTAGTGCACATCGCCACCTATTTGGTGATTGTGTAATAATTTTTTCAATCTTTTTATTGAATAAGTAATCTTTATTCACTGAGAATAAGACTTACATTGTTTGTTTGATGCTAAATATTTAATAAGATATTACATATGTATTTTATTATAGAAATTATATAATAGAAAACGTCCTGTTATAAAAAGGAAAAAAAGCACATCAGATGTGTGTGATTACAATAAAATAATTACATATATTATATTATATATAAATTGAATAAACATTTAAACATTATAATAGTGCTTTATACTTTATACATATATGTACGTATGTATTGTATAATATAATATAATATATATATATATATATATATATATATATATATATAAAACAGTAACTATGTACAAATTTAGAAATGTAGTTACCGTGATAAAACTATATTAATTAAATAACACACATCTGAATACCTCTTAAGAAAACTAACCCTCAAACTTAACCTGCTCCGGAGCAGGTTATGTTCAGAGAGTAAGTTGCTATGGTTACTTACATACCCTGAAAGTTACCTCAGTTTTTGGAACCGAAAGTTGAGGTTATCAGCTTACTTACTCTTAAACATACCTGGGTATGTCACATAACTTGCTTTCTGGAATACCCCCCTGGTTTTTTGGATAAAAACGAAAATAACGTTTACATTTATCAACCGATTTCAGTGTTTTATGAAGTACGTGGTGTATGAAAAGTTACATCTCTAGTTACTTAAAACCTCGATAGCTGTCTTTAAAAAAATATTTATTTTAATAGTCAAAGCTCAGACTTGTCCCGTATTTGGCTGCTTTATTCTTGGATAAGAATTGTGAAGACGCCCATAATGAGATCATTTAAATTTTCATATGAAATTAAAAAAAAAAATTCTTATTGTGGGAAAGGCACTTTCTGTCTTTTAACCCATTTGAGCTTTTCTTGTGTTTAGAATTGACGATGTGAAAATGAAGCAAATCGTCAAATACAAATCAAACACGCTGAAAAAACTTCCCTTCTTACAGCTACTTCCCACTGTCTCCTCAACTCTTTGTCTCTGGAAACCTTCAATGTGTGAGAAAAGTGAGCTAGTCTAACTAAAGTTACAGTAATTCACAACATGTCAGTCATCTAACCGAAACGAGCGCTTGTCTTTAAAGTCGGTTTTAAGAAAATAAAGATGCATATTTAAATTTCAGGAAAATTAGTTCATAAAATAAGATAATATACGGTAAAACTATAATATAAATCATCATTGTCTCATCTTTCACAGCTAATTAGCGACATCGCTAGCTATTTTCTGACTGACTCCGGTGATCAACTACTATCAACATAATTATATAATGACCAAATACAACCAGAAACAAATGTTCAGCCTCACCTGTGAAAGGTTATTCCCTGAGACCAGTGTTCAGTTGTGTGGTGATTTGTACAGCCCCAAGCAGCTCAAAACAGCCATTTTTCTCAATTCCAGTTATGATAATTATGGGATCGTTGACCTGCACAAAATGGCGGCGCCGTTGACGTACGAGCCAGAGACCAATGGGGCGTCTATGTATTTATTAATGTGTATGACCTCGTGAAGCTGGAAGTAGGACTCCCCCTGCAAAGTGGGCTGGTGGGAAACAGGGGGCGCTCTAGCGTAACCACACATTTTTTATTACTGTTTTCAAAGATAGACTCACCTACACTTCACATTATAGACGTCACATAGGCCTACATGAATGCCATTATCATACAGTATTTTCTTTGAGGAGAATTAAAGTATATTAGTCTGTTTCTTTGCTAGATAGTTAGATAGTTGCTCAAGTTAATGGCGTGAACGCTAGAGCTCATTGGCTGCTGTGTAGGTTCGCGCGCACTCGCTGTTTCACGGTAACGCGCTCAGGTGAAGCGCAGGTGATTGACAGACGCAGAACACCAGAGACACTAGCGGGATGACGCGACGCGCGCGCAGCTGATGGACACAACACACAAATGACCAGAGACTGACAGGTAAAGCGTCGTTTTAAAGTTGATCAATTATCAAGAAAAATGTAATGTGCAGGTGCAGGGAAAGAATAAGTGGAGCATGCAAATTTAATGACATTCTGGCTGTTATATCGATTACATTTCAATTTAAATGCTTAATCTATTGCTATTTTCTACGTTTTTCTTCGATGCTGATAATGAAACGTGCATCCTTGTGTATAAAGCACTCAAATCGATTAATTTATTACTGATATATATGGAGAAATGTGTAGTAGGCTGTAGCTTCCATTCTGGGTCACACTTTATTTTAACAGTGTTCATGTTTCCATGTACTTACTGATTACAGAGTAATTCTAATTAACTAAATGCACTTGGTATTTCTTTTTTCTTTGCAAATACACACGGCCTTAGTAACGTGTAACATGAACACTTAAAATTACATACATTTTTTAGTAAACAACACTGTATTTTAATATAGAAATTAAAATGTTTGGCCTACAGTATGCTGATACAAATATGATTTGTTGTATGATGTCTTTCTAATTGCAGATTTTTTTATCCTTTTTAATCAACAATAAAGATTAAAAAGTGCATTTATCATGGCACAGATATGTAGGCTATATATATGGTTTGATACAATATATTCTAAAAGTTCTGCACAGAATTCCAGTTGGAATCATAATTTGGAATGCAAACAAAAAAGAAAAAATATTATGAATATCAAATATAATCTCACAGACTTAGAGTTTTGATAGATATAGGGATTTTATCAGAATATTTGTCTTGATGCTGGAAAGTTACAGTAAATGGCACATGAAGCTGTAGAGGTTTTTTGCAGTATTTATTTCTGTTAGACATGACATGAAGTCCTGCAGTCTTTTAAACGTTTTATTTTTCTTATGTTGAACCTGAAAAGCACATGTCAAATTCCATTAGTTCCATTAGTAATTACTTTATGTTTTGTACTTTCTTTTTGCTTATCACCCAATATTGTTCGGATAATACAAAAATAGTTTAAAATACTTATACTTTTGCTCCATTTATTGAATAAAATCAGATGTGTAGACAAAATATTACACATTCATGAATTTCATGAAGCCATTCATTCAGAAAAAAAAAACATTTAAAATGATGGAAATTATTTAAAATTTCCATACAATTTCTTTACAGTTTGATCAAAATATTTGATATGTTTTGTGTTGTAACTGTGACACAAAAATATAAGCAAAATAGCTAAAGTTCACCAGAGCCTGTGTGAAATGAAGGCTGACTTTGATATGACTCAAATTAATATTTTCATAAACATCAGACAAAAAGTAGAGAGACATTCTGTCATAACAGAGTAATGTTTCTTTCATACTTATATTTCAGTTTTTCTTAAAGGGTTAATATTCACCCTCAAGTCATATCAAACCTGTGTAACTTTTCTTATTCTCTACACAAAAGAAGATAATTTTGAAAAACGTGTTTATTTGGTCATACAATGAAAGTTAATGTTGTTTTTGCTGTACGGACAAAAACAGTTTTTCAAAGATCCTCTTTTGTGTTCCACTGAATGAAAAAGAAATTCATAGAGGTTTAAAACGACATGTGGTTGGTTATAGGACTTTTAATTTCTGTCTGAACTATCCCTTTAAGTTTATTTTAGTGATGTTGAATCATTTCTGATTAATTTTCAAAGTGTAAATGTTGCTATATTCAGAACAGTACAGCAAAGACTCGATGAGCAGTTTTGGGTAAGGGTTTCAAAGCGAGTGTAAGGAAAAGTTTGGCATCAGCCTCTTTACATGGAGAGGTGAATTATGCATTCATTCACTCACTCATAGGCAGATCTGTTTCACAGCAGCCGCTCATTCATTAGACTCTCACTGTCTCTGTTCGTCCCCAGACTGGAGGTATCTGAAGCCCCTTGTGCATTATGAAGCAGAGCAGGTCCTTGTGTCAGGTGGAGCAGCTGCCCTGTGCATGTCTCCTGGACTGCCGTCGGCAGACTCTTAGCCGCGCCGCAGCCGTGCCCATCAGACACCGAGCCAACGGGGCGGTGGGCGCCTTGTGCAGTAGTCCCAACTGCATGGTGGCCGGCAGGCTGGAGGGCCCGGAGCAGGGTCGGTGCGGGGCCGGCAGGGTGCTGGTCACCGGAGGGGCCGGATACTTCGGATTCAGACTGGGCCGCGCTCTGGCCGGACAAGGAGCCACGGTCTTACTTCTGGATCTCCACAAGCCACCCTGGGATATCCCAGATGGAGCAGTCTTCCAGCAGGTACGGTGAAACTGGAGAAGAGAGCATTGGGTTGTCGAGGGGCTGTTGGGCAGCGGGCCGTAACTGAAGCAGGTGGGTGCCAGGTGCTCCGCCGAGGCAGGACAGCAGCCTCCGGTTTCAGCACAGGTCTTCATGACTCTTTACCGACGCGCTCGGATGTCTCGGAGAAACCGCTGGGCTCCGGGAAGAGCCGTGAAAGTGAATCTGAAACTGCCATGTAAAACAGACCTTGACAAGGTTTCCAGCAGTTTATGGTGTGTGATAGTTATAGGTTTAAATCAGCGGTTCTCAACTGGAGCACAAAAATGGTCTGGGGAATGGGAAATGCTTAATACAACTTAGGATATTTTTGTTCATAGTTAGGATAGCAAAAATAAAGAGAAAAGAGAACATTTTTCAGTAACACTTTGGTATGGGAAACACATATATTCACTATTAATGACTTTTCCCTCAATAAAATCCTAATAAATTTACTGTTTATTAATACTTAGTAAGGTAGTTGTTGTAGCGTTTAAGTTTAGGTGTGGCGTAGAATTAGGGATGTAGAATATGATCATACAGTCAATATACAAGCTAATAAACCACTAGTTAAAAGTGAGAATTGTTCCCCAAACTGAAGCGTTACCAAATTTTCCATATCCTTGATATATCAAAGGTTGTGCGTCCAATCGAACACCAACTTGGTAAAGCCAAACAGGTTAGATAGATGTACAGGTTGAATGACATATTCTCGTCCTTGAAAATCATGAACAAATCGGTGCAAAATGTGCACTTGCAGAAAATGCAGATTATTCCTGCCAAGCAAAATGTGAAATATTCTCAAATATTGAAATCGTTTAGTTTCAACCAAAATTGACAATGTTTTGCATTCAGTCAATGTCCCATTAATAATTTTGGAATTTGATACGAATAACATTTTACAACTTTCATGTTGAATTTGAGGGATGTTTTTGTAAATTTGGTACGAGTGTTTTTTTGGGATTTTTTTTCCTGGGTTACCACTTGATGTCCAATGTAAAATCTGGGATTTGAAGCAAAACCAGTCGAGAAGCAGTGGGTTAGTGAAGAAATTTACATGACACATGATGATACAAAGTTACATTTGTACATCTAAGTTAGACCCCAGATAGCTAAGTGACATTGATACAATGTTGAGATTTGGTTGAGATTGAGTTTAAAGTGTGTTGGATCAGCATTGAAATTTCCATGAAAGTTGGCAGCACACATCGGGTGGATTGAACCAATATCACTTTGCAATGTTGATTCAATGCAATTAGTGTTGAATTAACATAGTTTCAGTGTTGCTTGTAATCTGAAATATGTTTCCATTGATCTAGAAACATTTTCTAAAAGTAATCTAATGGTTTTAGGGAAATTGTTGTGGTTCTATCAGGCCAAGTCTTGACATTTTCTTATTTGGAACCCCAGTCAAGATCATTCCCAGTTTAGTTGTTCTAGACTATAGTTTCTTTAGTAAGTTTTATGGATTAAAAAAAATCGTATAACGGGAGACTGTAATGAATTTTTTCAGCACTTTGTACATCATGGCATTGTTATGATTCAGTACATCTGTGTGTGTTTCTTACTTCCAGATTGATATCCGGGATTATGATGCCCTGTATAAGATCTGTGCGGGGGTGGATGTAATATTCCACACCGCTTCCTATGGGATGTCAGGTCCTGAGCAGGTCAGTGAGTGTAACAGGCGTCTAATGAGAGCTCGGCTTGTATTAGAATCAACTGAATCACGGAGACAGATTGCATGTAACATTTCTTGTATCCCAATTTTGCATTACAGTATATTAGTATTTACATGTAGAACATTTTAGTGTGCATAAAACACATCCATATCACATCATTCTCTTATTATTTTCTTTTATAGATCTTTTATTGATGGATTATAATTGCTTTAGAGTAAAAAAAAGTGTAAAGTTGACATGTTCTGACATAGGTTTGCTATAATATCTTTATTATTTGTATTTTTTTTACCTTCCCCAATGTATGCAATCGAAATCAGTACAATTGTACGTTTAGCCCCGTTTACACTTGTGCGTTCTCGTTTTAAAATGCATAAGTTTTGCTACAGTTACGCCTATCGCTTACACTTACATTTTCGAGGAGACCTTTGAAAACGCTTCAAACGAAAACTCACTAGTGTAAACGGGGCCTTATTAAAATCGTATTTTCTATCAGTTTTACATTTGTGAGTAAGTTCTTTATATCGCAAAGAATTGCAGTTCTCAACACTGCGGTCATTACCATCATGCCAAGCATTTTAAAGAAAAAGTGAGCATTTCCATCAGCATGTTATCATTTAGTTATGATAGAAATGAAGAATACATTTTTTAGGTGTAATTTTTCAATTTACCATGATTATTATTGTTGCATTATTATATCTGAGCGTTTAAGGAGTGAACGGATGTCATCGTAGTGAAATGTGCTGGTCCTGTATTTTCTTGTTCTTCAGCTGAGGAGAAAGCAGATCGAGTCAGTCAATGTTGGCGGCACGAACAATGTCATAAACGGTGAGCTTTCAACATTTATACTGTAACTATCAGGCCTATTATTCAGATAAGTGTTTCTCACTAGAGCTTGTATTCTAATGGTGTTTGAAATATCCTCAGTTCAGTTCATTCTTAAGAGCATATAGATTCACAGCAGAGATTTAAAGGCAAGAGCTCTGAATTTAGTGAGCTGTCTATGTAGGCATCATACAAAATGTGCGCTAGATTATAAGATCTTCTACCTAATCTTTGACCAAATTCACAGGCAAAATCTTACAAGGAAATATTTAAGAAAGAATTAGAGGTTTAATAACTTTTAAAGTACGCTGTAAATGTTTGCTGAGTGTTTGGTTGGTGTGTTGTAGTCTGTACGGAGCGGGGCATCCCGAGACTCGTCTACACCAGCACAGTGAATGTGGCGTTTGCTGGCAGGCCCATTGAGGAGGGAGATGAAGACTCAGTTCCCTGCGTGCCGCTGGACATGGTGAGATGCTATCATTTATCTTGCATTCAGACAGTTTCTGACGTGCATATGTTGGTACAATGTTTGTTCAAAATCGAGACTTGTTTTTCGAACATCGGCCCTGTTCTAAAGCAGCCCCGGCTTTGAGCTACAAGGTGGGCCAAGTGTGAAAAAAGGAGCTTATTTTACAAGGGACTATTAGGAAAACTGCTCTGCTATTTTTAGAAGCTTCTGTTTAGATTACTGATCATTTTAGAAAATTGCCACAAATTCAATGATTCATTTTTGTTTAATGCTTCAAAATTACGTCAACTATTACTATTATAAATCTATAGAAAATTGTGTTCTTTTATGTCTGTTTGGGGCAGGGATTAAAACGGTTTAAAGTACTTCAGTTTTATAAGTAAGGAATGGGCCGTAAAATAAACTTCAGGTGTGCATTATTTTTTGCAATATATTTCAACGGCCTGGAGTCAATTGTTTCCACACCTCAAGACATAGTTCAGATGTTTTATTTTAAGACATTTGTCAGGTTTTTGTCCTTAAAACATCTTGTGTGTAGGACTTGCATCTCTTCCCACTACTTTCAAAAACGTCATTTTAGAGATAGTAATGGAGGCTTGAGCCATTGATAGCAGACTAATGCAGTTATTGGGTATAGGAGATTGGAGTTATTTGATATTTGTTATAGGAGATTGCAGTTATAGTAATCAACAGTGTTCGGCTGCAGCGTCTCTATTATAGTGATGCTTTAAATTCACAGCGGCGTTACTCCCTCGATACTAAAAAATGTCATGTCATTTTGCAGATGCAAAACTATTTTATGGATAGGTCGCAGGACAGTGCTGACAAGAATTCTCTGTGCTTGTGAATGTTTCTGTCTGTGTGTCTGATCTGTATGTGTGTGTGTTTGTATGGGAGAGAGAGCTGGAGAGAGTGTGATTTCTATAGATAGTGATACATCATCTGAATGAAATTAACAGGTTATTTAGTTTCCAGCTTGTCATCTGATTTTATAAAATCCACCAATTTTGTGATATGTTGTTATTTGATGTGGGATCATGGTTGGCCAAGCTCCTGCTTAGGAGGGCCAGGCTCCTGGTTGGGTGGGCCAGGCCTAATTGGGTGGTGCAGGCTCCTGATTGGGTGCCCTAGGCTCCTGGTTGGATGGGCCAGACTCCTGGTTAGCTGGGCCAAGCTCCTGATTGGGTGGGCCAGACTCCTGATTGGATGGGCCAGACTCCTGGTTAGGTGGGCCAAGCTCCTGGTTGGGTGGGCCAAGCTCCTGTTTGGGTGGGCCAAGCTTCTAACTGGATGGGCCAGGCTCCTGGTTGGGTGGGCCAAGGTTCTAATTGGGTGGGCCAGACTCCTGGTTAGGTGGGCCAAGCTCCTGGTTGGGTGGGCCAAGCTTCTAACTGGGTGGTCCAGGCTCCTGGTTGGGTGGGCCAAGGTTCTAATTGGGTGGGCCAAGCTCCTGGTTGGATGGGCCAGACTCCTGGTTAGGTGGGCCAAGCTCCTGGTTGGGTGGGCCAAGCTTCTAACTGGGTGGTCCAGGCTCCTAGTTGGGTGGGCCAGACCTGTTCTGATGCGCTTTTTTCACAATATTGCCTATATCAAACATAAACCTTAAATGTTCTTACTTCAGCTAATTATTTACCATTGCTCAAGAGAAAAGAATTCAAAATCAACATTTGAACTAGGAGAAACTGCGACCTCTTGCACAATGAATTTTGGTAACCCTTTACAATACATGTGCGCTAAATATATACTAATTCTTGACTAATGCACAGATAATCATCATGTCTGACTCATGAAGAGCTAAATCATTCAGTAATGACTGTCACATCAGCAACTAATAAAATAATCTGATTAATAGATTCTAAAATAGATTATTTTAGAAGCTTCTGTTTAGCTTACTGCTCATTTTAGAAAATTGTCACAAATATGAATTGCTTTTAATTAAACGTGTCATCATGTATTAATTCCTTATCAACATATAGCAAGGGTCTATTTTTGTTTAAAAAAAATAACCAACTGAGGATTGCCATGTTTGAATGTAATAATATCATACTGGCAAAACATTTGGCAAATGCTCCATGCTTTTTTGTGCTTGAGCTCTAGAGAACGTCAAATGTTTCTATTTACAGTGTGTTTTTGCAGCAGTGAGAAATGTAGCCAATCACAGTCATGGGTAACACTTTACAATAAGGTTCATTAGTTAAACATTAGTTAATGTATCAACTAACATGAACTAACCATGATCAATACATTAGTTACTGTTTTTACTAATCTTCGTTAATGTTAGTTAATGAAAATAGAGTTGTTCATTGTTTATTCATGTTAGTTCACAGTGCATTAACTAATGTTAACAAGATTTTAATAATGTATTAGTAAATGTTGAAATTAACATTAACAAAGATTAATAAATGCTGTATAAATGCAGTTCATTATTAGTTCATGTTAACTAATGTAGTTAAATAATGTTAACTAATGAACCTTATTGTAAAGTGTTACCCAGTCATGTTTGTTGATCTCTTGAGCGCAATGGTCAGAGGTGTTTAATTCAGTCAGAATCCTCTCACTGCTCAAAATATGGCGCTGTGACGCAGTCTGCCTTTGAATGCGGCCTTCGAAGAATGCAATTGGGATGCAGCTCATGTCAATGCAAGCAGCGTGATGACAACAAAACACAACCACCCGTTATAATCAGTGATGCTGTCGACTGTACACTGGATGTACTGATCTGTTACATCACGATCAGTGCGATCACAGGCATCAGAAGTGGATGACTTTCACTAGGGATTAGTGTGTCATGTTAAAGCGGACTCGTGCTTTGCTCCTGTGTGCTCCGGTTCACGGTCCCGAAGAACAGTAGACTGAAGTTAAGGAAGGTTAATGGAATCAAATTAGTCCATCCGACACCTCACTCGCGTGATGCATTGAAGTGCTACACAAGTCACCCGCTTTTGTCTGCCCAAACTTTATTCATGAATACATCTGATGAATCATACAATGGTACAGCTTACACACTCAGATTTCACTGCCGCTCATTTTCGGCCGAGGTTGACTGATGTTTGATGACTTTCACAAAGGGCTGAAACAAGCTGTTTGTTTGTTTGTTTATATACTCCAATTCTATAAAGGATATATGCATTATGTTTATTATACTTTTTACCTTTCCTAGGCACCAAATTGTAAACATATTGATAGCTTTTATATATTATATTATGTTTTTTAGTAGGCCTATGTTGTTGTGGTTAAAAGATTTAAAAAAGAATTCAAATTTATCAAATGAATTGAACACTTCATAGTCTGAGCAGTTTTATTTGAGAATTGTTCTCCTATTTTTAATTGTACATTTTACAAATGATCATCAGGTCTTGTCATTTGTTTAAATGTGAAAAATTCTTTCATTCTTTCTTCAAGCACATAGACCATTACTCCAGGACTAAAGCTATCGCCGAACACATGGTGCTCGCTGCCAATGGAAGATCAACAAAAGGTACGGAAATGGAAACGTGTTGATCTCTGAAGTCAATCCTGTTATTGCGCTCAATAGCAATAAGCGCAAGTGGTGTCATGTACCCTGATCATATTGTGTGTGTGTGTGTGTGTGTGTGTATGTGTGTGTGTGTGTGTGTGTGTGTGTGTGTGTGTCCACTGCTGATGAGGTTCTGAGGTAATGGCTGCTATGGTAATGACCACAGCCTGCAACCCAACCCAACCAGACCTGCTGACACTGTTTTAAATTTAGACCTAGGCTTAACAATAAAGCCCAGCACAGGGGAAGCTGTGTGTGGACTCTGTGCTGATAATCGCACACCTCCTTATAAAAGGAGTGAGATGCAAATTTTTCAGGAACATTGCTATTTCAAGAAGTCTGAAATTATATAAATAAATGTATTTTTTCTGGTTTATTTGGTAAACACTTCCAGATCAGCTTTAGATTTCTTTGATATCATGGATAAAAACAAAAAAGTAATAGAAGGATATACAGTATTGTATATTGATTATTACAGTTACTGCTGAATGTACTGACAAGCATGTATGGCAAACTAAAATAGACTTATAATGTAATTTCTATATAATGTAATTTCTAATGAAACGGGTATATCATGTATTTAAATGATTAACACATTTGTAATAATGAAGTTGCAATTCATCCATCCATCCTTACATGGTATTTACTTAATATTTAATTCATATTATATCATTCGCATACTTTTAAGACTCGAAGTACACTACAAGTGCACATTCAATGCATTTAAAACACAAGGTAAGCAATGGTACTTGTATACTATAATCATTTAGAACCATAGTAAATATCAAAATATATCATTTATACCATGGTACAACCACAGAACTCTTGTAAATGTTAATATCTCTGTAGCAGCACATGATGGCAGTGTTGACAACGTAAAAAATCTCATATTGATTGCTCACTAGTCAAAACTGGATATTTCAGAGTGGGTTCAAAAAATAAAATCTTGTTTAGATTATATTTAGGCATGTAATGGTATATTTGTGAATATGAAAACATGGTTAAATTGCTTATAATATTGAGTTATTATTGTGATAGGCGGTGGTCTTCTACAGACATGTGTCCTACGCCCCTCTGGTATCTACGGTCCCGAAGAGAGGAGACATTTGCACAGGGTGATGGTGAGACCCCTCATCATTTCCACTCTCTCTCTCTCTGTCTCTCTCTGTCTCTCTCTCTGTCACACACACACAGACACACACTCAGATCCCAGACAGTTGTACTTTGCAGGCTCAGCTGTGCCAATGTGCCCAGAGCTGTACAATATTAATGGAGTCTGTGAGAGGCTCTTGTTACAGCATGTGTTTCTGCTGTGCCTGTACATACAGACACATGACTATCTGTGCTTCTGCTGTCAGTACATACAGACACATTGCTGTCTGTGCTTATACAGACACATGTGTGGCTGTGCTTCCTCATGTAATCTCTTCACAATTAATCTTGTATTCTACTCACCCTCAGTTAAGGCCCAGATATACTCATTGTTGGATTAAGGTAAAAAAGAAGTTTTTAGTACATTACCAGTGGCTGATACTACTGACAGTGGCATTTAGATGTAAATATGTGCTGCACGCTTTACTCTCTATAAAAGTAATTAACACAACAAAAATGACAGCAGTTAAGAAAACAGCTAATCATAGTGATGTGGATATGTTTGCATGTCTTGCAATTGGGCACTCAATTCAAAACTTGATTTTCTACGATAAAGCAGTTATAAAGCCGCCCTGGTTCTCTGAAATATTGAGTGGAGATATCCACCTATGGGAAGGGCATCAGTACCTGACCTCTGCAGAAGCATCCAGTTGCACCAAGTCTGGCTTGACAGACAGGTGCTACCTTTCCTCAGAAGGCATGTCGTGCAGCAAGCAGGGCAAGCCTGGTGGATCTCTCCACTCAACGTTTCAGAGAACTGGGGTTACAGATGCTTCCCAGGGGCTCAAAAGGCTGTTGAGTCAAAGAGTCCAGCACCATGGAGAGTTCCCACTCTGGAACTGTTCTTCTAGTGTCTGGAAGGGAATGGAGAGCACCCTTCGTAAATCTACAAATGATGTTTTATTAACAAAATTCGGGAGGAACACGTTCAAATGATCTAACTAATCATTACATCACTCCAACCAGCTGTCATTAATCAGCAATCAACATGTCTGCCCAATCAGCATGAGCAGAAACCTATATATATCGATGCAGTCGACTCACCTATGCTTTTGGACAGTTTCAGCATCCCTCCACCACCCCGTCTCCTCACACTTGCCTGGTTACGTCCTAAACCAGAATACGGGGGCAGTACTCTGGGCTCGGGCCAAATACCAAGCTCGGAGCCCTCTCCTCGGACAGCACGCCAAATATGCATACTAATTACTCTATCTGATTATTTGTAAGTGTGAACTCGTGAAATAAGGAGGTGTTGTCCCACCGTAGCACCGTCAAACCCAACATGACATGCAGCGATAGCCGCTAAATAGACATTAAGAGTAGAAAAAGATTTTCCACCATCCATAAGGTCCTGCAAAAAGCTCAAAATATTAAATCACTTTTCCACCAAAATCACCTGGTCCCGGGAACTTTCCCAGGCACTTTTTTTCCCCACAGACCTGTTGCTGTCTGCATTTCCATCGTGGTCTAAAATACCATGAAAATTAAGCCCGGTGACGTAGGACTGCACGTGACTTTCCAGTTCTAGCTGGATTTCGTCCTCTGCATATAAGTTTAATAAAGCCTGAACCTCGTCGTCGCTTTATCGGCCGTGTTTTTTTAAACTCTATAATCGATTCGAATAGCAAACAACTCTTACTGCATGCACTGCAACAGATTTTTAAAAAATGGTTGAAATAAAATGCTGTGTGGAGTTAACCAATCAAAATTCTACGTGAACTCTACCAAATCAGCATGTTCAGCACCCAAGTCCCACCGCCGAAAGTTCTGGAACTTTGAAAGAGTACTACCCCGCAACCAGGTACTTTCTGAGGGGGAACCAGGAACTTTATTCAGACCCTGGTTCTTGCAGGCGAAATGCATTGAGTACCACCCCAAATTCCCTAGTTCCTGGAGAAAGTTACTCGGTGGCTTTAGAGAGTGAGCACTGATATGATTTCAAATAGCGCCACTCTTAAAACGCACATCACTTACAATCATGTAAAGACAATCTGAACAGTGGTGATAACACGTGGGGGATGCCTCAATGTGTCTAAGTTTGCCATCTCTCGGGCCAGAGAGTCGCCCTTTCTGGTGGTATATCCTTAACTTTGAGACCCACGAGACCCTGTTTGAGGTCGAGCAAATCTACCGAGCAATGCTTCATGTGTTTTCCCATCATAAATGTCCCTCTCTTGGTCCAAGGCGTTTTGTAGAGCCAGCCATTAGATGTTGAGGCAAGAGACCACTCGTTCACAAAACTCAAAGAGGACCAATTGGTATAAGCCAGTGTAAAAGTTAGCCTGAGGGGCTACAGTCAGGAGAATGGCATCCTAGTCATCAGAGTTGTCAAGAACGCCTGCCCTTGCCCCGGGAGCCAAGTGCCTCATCAATGAAAGGGGTCACAGCCAATAAAATATCCTCAAAAAGAGCAGTGTTGCTTTGGTCGGCCCTGCTCAGAGAGGCCGCACCGCAAGAGTTGCCTTTTTCCCCGTCAGAGTCGGACAATCCTACATCGAGGCTCTGTGCATGAGCCTCCGGTGCCAGAACTTTATAGCGAGTTCCAAGTAATGGTTACCATTCTGGAGGAAGTTGATTGGTTCTTCAGCTTTTTTTAAGATCCATGCAAACAACACAGAAGGGATGGGAATCCATGCAGCGATGAGGGTGATGCACATGGTCGAACAGACTCACAACCGGGTGTCCTTGGGTGTAACCGTTGTTGATTTTGAAAGCACCATGACGAAAAAACAAACTAAATTAAGACAGTAAAAGGTGGATAGCCAAAGGACAGGGCAAAAATGCAAAGTATAAGTGATTCGGCAGTCTAATAAAAACTACGACCATGGGCGGCTTGCAGGAAAAGGTCAGCGAACCTGGTTAACAAGAAAAACACCTTATCCAGAGGTAAAGAGAAGTCAATGTCAACTGAGGAAAGGTAGCACTTGCAGGTGCTTTATGCGCTCTGGTAAGAGGCAGTCCTTTACCTGGCATTGCGCATGCACTCCTGTCTATCAAGCCAAACTTGGTTCAGTCGGATGCTTCTGCAAAGGTCAGGTACAGATGCCCTTCCCATAGACAGATCTTGAGCATGAGATGATGAAAGAAAACTCCAAACAAACTCCATTTTGGCCTAATTTTGTTTGAAGGATATCGGGGCATTTAGAGGGTGTTGTTAGCTCTGTAACAATCTGTTGATTGCCGAATGCAGAAACAAGGTTTTGTGATTCTCTTCTCTTCTCAGGTAAATGTGGAGAGGAGGTTGTTCAGCTTCTGTTTTGGGGACCCTAATGCCAAGATGAACTGGGTGCATGTGGATAATTTGGTGATGGCTCATGTTTTAGCAGCAGAAGCACTCACTGCAGAGAAAGCCTTTGTGGCGGTATGTGTGACATGATATTTTTTATTGCAATCAGCCGTATTGAACGCAGATTATGTAGAATGTATTATTGTTCATTTGTCTTTTTTTCTTTCTTTTTTTTTAGAGTGGACAGGCCTACTTTATCAATGATGGGGAGTCTGTCAATGTCTTTGAATGGTTGACACCTCTGGTGTGTAACAATCAATCCAACTATATTTAATTAATTCGTACATATTTGAAAGATTTTTCTGTGTATTACAATTACTTGCTATTTTAAACAACTATACCTTTCTCTATTTCCAGTTTGAAAGACTAGGTTATGGTCGGCCGCTGATTCACCTTCCTGTGTTTCTGGTCTACTCAGCAGGTGTGACTAAAGTGAAATTAAAATATTATTCCAATTTTTGTGCCTAGCGCTTGAATTGAGAAATTCATTTCTTGAACCTTCTTGTCTTCTCCAGCAATTCTGATGGAGCGACTGCATGTGACTCTGAGTCCTATACTGGAAATTCCATTGATTCTGACAAGAAATGAGGTAAATGTGTTCTCTCCAGCCTTCATTACATTATACAGTTTGCTCTGGTCACTTTTTCCTTATAAAGTTGTTCTGATGCCATCTTGAGAGCAGTGTGAATTTGCGTTCCCCCTCAGCTATTAGAGGTAATCTCCATTAACTCCATTAACAAACAGAGAACTCAGGATAGAGAAACACACCCAGAGGAGCTGTGATCTATATAACCGTAATAAGATGAACCAAAATTAATTTGTATACTGAATATCAACAAAATTATATCAAAATAGAATTTTATCATTTAAGCTATATAGCTTTGATTCACTGGAAAATGTACACTCACCGGCCACTTTATTAAGTGCACCTGTTCAACTGCTCATTTAACGCAAATATTTAATCAGCCAACCTCGCGACAGCAACTCAGTGCATTTAGGCATGTAGACATGGTCAAGATGATCTGCTGAAGTTCAAACTGAGCATCAGAATGGAGAATAAAGGTGATTTAAGTGACTTTGAACGTGGCATGGTTGTTCGTGATGGACAGGCTCATCTGGTAAAAGAAGATTGTGAAAACATAGCCTGGTCTGATGAGTCTCGATTTCTGCTGCTACATTCAGTTGATAGGTTCAGAATTTGGCATGGAAGCATGGATCAATCCTGCCTTGTACCAACAGTTCAGGCTGGTGGTGGTGTAATGGTGTGGGGGATAATTTCTCGACACACTTTCGGCAACTTAGTACCAATTGAGCATTGTTTAATGGGGACCTATAATTCCCCTTTTAGAAGATATAATATAAGTCTCTGAAGTTTCAACTCAGAATACCCCACAGATCATTTATTATATCTCGTCAAATTTGCCCCTCTTGTTAGCAAGAACACGCCGTTTTTGTGTGTGTCCCTTTAAATGCAAATGAGCTGCTGCTCCCAGCCCCCTTTCCAGAAGAGGGCAGAGCTTTAAAAGCAACAAAGCTTCAGAATCTCACTCAGAGAAAATGACGATTGTTCGTAACGGTGTTCAGCCTTACATTGTTCAAACCAGACACTGATGGAGAAACTTCAGAAGTTACTTTTAGAACGTATTTGGATGGTTTGTGGATAAAGTAATACATTTACATTTATTCATTTGGCAGGTGCTTGTTTACAAGTGAGAGATTGCCCTTGTTGGGGATTGAACCCAGGTCTCTGGTGCATTAGACATGATTGGTTACTCATTGAGCTAACTATGATTTGGGATGTGAATGAGAGATCCAGATCATGGATGTGCAGCCGACAAATCTGCAGCTACTGTGTGATGCTCAACACCCAAATCTCTTGAGGAATGTTTCCAGCACCTCGTTGAATCTATGCCATGAAGAATTAATGCAGTTCTGGAGGCATAAGGGGGTCCAACCCAGTGTACCTAATAAAGAGGCCGGTGTGTGTGTGTGTGTGTGTGTGTGTGTGTGTGTGTGTGTGTGTGTGTGTGTGTGTGTGTGTGTGTGCAATAGCTAGAGCCTAAGTGTGCCAGCTTAGGTTACCATCAGCATATAGGTACTTCTTTTAACTCTTCTGAAGCTCTAGTACTCCTGCACTCAATGAAATGAACATAGAGTTTACATTCTATAATCCATCAGATTTCATACATTATACAAGCAGGCATCTTTAACTATGAAACACAACAGTCTGCATGTGCCTCCTCTCTTTGTTTAAATATCACAGCATATTCTGGGATGGTAGTAAAGGGCGACAAACAAGTTGGCATAAAGTTTGAGCAAGAAACACTGGTGGTGTGACATGCATTAGTCATGAGAAACAGAAGCCACGGCCTGAAGGGGCGATTCTGGTCAGATGGCGGCAGGTTTGATGATTGCTTTGTGAATAAAATATGAGACACCAGCTCCTTGCTGGAACTTTAGGTTTGAGATGGACAGGTGAAGTGCCACTGAGGAAAGATACACACACACTCGCACACAAACCAGGAAATGAGTATGTCAATCACACAATCACAACCTCCATCCCAGTTTCTGATCCAAATTGTACACTATATATTAAATACAGTGGCACCAAAACTACGCATCTGGACACTTAAATCACACTTTTCCAAGTGCTTTGGAAAATGAATGGAGCTATTATTTTATCATTTGTTTGGTTTGACATTCATAGTGTGGCTTGAGTGTCCAAATACTTTTTGTGGCCACCGCATTATATTTACATTAGTTCAATGTGTCACAAGTATACACTGTGCTCTGTGGTGTTCTGTCCACTAGATGGCACTAGTCTGTTTCATAGCAGGATCTGTTCACACAGCACAGTCACCTCTAAATAATCCAAATATGGGAATTTATGTTCTGAGCTTTATTTTTTATCAGAACAAAATGTTACATCTACTCGTGTCTGTTAGCAGCTATTCCTGGGTTTAAGCTAAGTTATCTATTAAACCGACGTGTTTGAAAAACTGACCCTGTAATGAAATTTTATAGAAGTAGTAAGCTTTCTATGCATTAGTTTGTTCCAGGTCTCTAGTTTGATTTGATTCAATTCAAGTTTATGTGTATAGCAATTTTCACATTGTTTCAAAACAGCTTTACATCCTTGATTACAATATAATATTACAATACGAGGATAATATTTGAAAGTTCCAAAGTTTCCTTGATTTGAAAACTGTTTGCTTGTAGGGGTTGGACTTGGACCCCCTTTTGCCTTCAAAACTGCCTTAATTCTTCATGGCACAGATCCAGCAATGTGCAATCCAGCAATGTCCTATTGACATAAGAGTATCATACAGTAGCTGCACATCCATGATGTGAATCTCCCATTCCACCACATCCCAAATCTGCTCTATTGGATTGAGATCTGGTGACTGTGGAGTCAGTGTATAGTGAACTCATTATCATGCTCATGTTATCATGTTTGAGATGATCTGAGCTTTGTGACATGGTGTGTTAACCTGCTGGAAGTAGATCAGAAGATGGCACACTGTGGTCAAGAAGAGATGGACATGGTCAGTAACTATACTCAGGTAGTCTGTGGTGTTTAAATGGTGCTCAATTGGTACTAAAGAGCCAAAAGTGTGCCACGAAAGTATCTAACACACCATTACACCACTAACAGCAGCCTGAACCATTGACACAAGGCATGTTTTACATCAATTTCTGCTCGTACTCTCTGAATGACGCAGGAGAAATCGAGACTCATCAGACCAGGGAATGTTTCTCCAATCTTCTATCAGTTTTGGTGTCCCATGTGAATTGTAGCCTCAGTTTCCTGTTCTCATCTGACAGGAGTGTCACCGGAGTGTCTTCTGCTGCTGTAGCTTCAAGGTTGGATGTGTTGTGAGTTCAGAGATGCTCTTCTGCACGAGTGGTTATTTGGGTTACTGTTGTCTTTCTATCAGCTGAACCAGTCATTCTCCTCTGTGCTCTGGCATTTTCAAGCACAGAACTGCCGCTAACTGGATATTTTCTCTTTTTCGGACCATTCTCTGTAAACTCTAGAGATGGTTGTGTGTGAAAATCCCTGAAGATCAGCAGTTTCTGAAATACTCAAAGCAGCCACCGAACAACCACATCACATTCAAAGTCACTTAAATCACTTTTATTCTCCATTCTGATGCTCAGTTTGAAGTCAGCAGGTCATCTTGACCGTGTCTACATGCCTAAATGCAGCCGTGTGATCAAACAAAATAACATTGCCTACATTATTATTCCTTAGATAAGATGATAAGCTTTACAATGTGTCCCCTGTCACCCCACACACACTTCAGACAGCTCCTGGTCTAGACAGCAGTGTGTTGGGTCAGGGGAACCGGCTCTGGCTCTCGGCCCGGTGGAGATTTTCCATGTAGATACCCAATCTGAAGGCTGGTAAGGGGAGAGAAACCGCGGGGGCATTTTATCGTGCCAGGAGAGCACGCGGGTACAGAGTCACTCAATGTAAAAGTAATGCCAGGTAAAAGGAGGTCATTAAAGCCATTAGTAAATGTGAAGCCCTCAGAATCTGATCTGTGAAGTCAAATCCAGAGCCCATCTCTCAGCGTAGTGTTCAGCTTCAGGGCAATCTGACAGTGACACTTCTTAATGGGATAGTTCACCCCAAAACCTAAAGCCAAATCATGTTTTAGACCATTTCTAGTTCTAGAAAAGTAGTCAACTGAAATAATAAACTTTTTGTTTTACCTAAAAATGATTGCTACAAACAAAAACAGATCCTTGTGAAAAAGAAGTACACTTCACATTTAATTGCATGTTATTTACAATTAAATGAAAATATATTCATGTTAAAATTCATATTAAATATAATTTAACTTAAGAGTGCTTTTTGACCCACTGAAGTGGGACTTAAGTACATCTTTATGTCATTTCATAATTATTTTCTTTGAAGTTACTGTTGGATGTGCTGACAAGCATAAAATATATTTTAAACTTGTATGTCATGTATTTAAATATATTTGTAATAATGAATTTGCAATTTAGTGCATTTAAAATATATTAACTTTAAATGTAATATCAAATGACACTACAGTTAAAATTACAATCAAGTACATTACATGTGCTTTAGTAAGTTAATCAACACATCAAAATAAGTACTTTAAAGTAAAATGTTTAATTTAACATTTGGTTACACTTTAGTTACATTGTACTTAAGTACTGAGTAATATTAGTTAACTATATGTACTTACTATAGAGTTACAGTTAGGGTTTGGTTTAAGGTTAGTTGCTTGTAATTATGCTTAATTTACTGTTATTATACTAATACTGTAATACTGTACTGTAATAATACTGTAAGTACGTCACCTTAAAATAAAGTGTTACCTAACATTTTTACAAAAACACTTCAAAAGTTTACTTATGTGTGTTCACAAAGTAATAAAACAGTTCACAGTACTCTGTACTGGCCTTTTTTCTTTATATATTTTAAAAAAAATGTTTAAGATTTTAAGTAGCTACACTACAAGTATTCATTTAATACAATTAAGTACACTTCTTTTTAACAAGGTGAAGTTCTGCTTTGAAAGCTTGTGTCTCTGACATGTACGGTGAGTGAAAGGATCTGATCTGAGATCGCAGACATCGGTACTATCATCTCATCTCTGTCTCAGATGAGGTTGCTATTAGCATGTTGACCACTCCTGACACGACCGTCTGACCTCTGCATCCCTCGCAGGTGAGAAGCATTGCTGTCAGTCACACCTTTAAAATCGAGAAGGCACAGCGAGAACTGGGCTTCATTCCTAAGAAGTACAGCCTGACCGACTCCGTGGATCAGTACCTGCGGAGCCGACCGGCACGATCAGCCGCGTCATTTCCCAACACACAGTACCTCTTCCTGCTGCTCCTGCTGCTTCTGATCGGATTCACCGCCCTCATCATCTGCTCTGCTGCCTGGGAATAATACGCCTTAACCATTCAGTCTCACTTGTAGGGTTTAACTAGGGCTGAGCGATATGGAGAATTTAATATGACTTGGTTGGCAATATAAAATGTTTAAAGTCACCAAGAAATCAGAATTGTTTTGCAGTATTTATTATAAATTATTTATCAATGCACAGCATTATTTACTTTTGTTTTAATCCATGTGTCCTCATAATCTTTAATCAAAATCACTTCCCCTCCCTCTTGCAGCGACATCTCTTCTCTGATGATGCGTTTACTGGCACGAGGGCGGGGCAACCTGTCACTCACATGAGATCCACCAATAGCAAACTACAAGCATCCAATCAATTCCCCACGGACAAAATCAAGTCCCGCCCTACATTTGTTCTTGTTCAAGACACCGATACTGTAACGATGAGTCCACAGAATGAGGATCCATTCGCAGTTTTATTGAAACAGTTCAATGTTAAAGAGGCAAGGGTCAATACACGGCAGTAATCACAGAGAAGGCAAACCATAAACAGGAACGTGGACAGGCGGCAAACATACACAATCCAAGGTACAGGCAGAGGTCAGATAGGCAGCAGAGAATCAGAAGCCGATAAACAGTCCAGGATAATAACGCTCAGAGTTGATGACAGAAAGGCAATCAATACTTTGCGTTGAAGCACTGAGAGTGAATAGCTTATGTAGGAAGGTAATGAGCGTCAGGTGGAAGAGTGATCAAGTCCCAGGTATGAGGGCTTATGGGAAATGGAGTCCGGAAAAGTTCATATTCGGGTGAGAGCTCCCTCTGCTGGTCCGGAGGACGCGAAGAGGGAGCCTCACTCCTAACAGATACACTCAGATTCAGTATGTCACATAGGGAAGAAGAAATTATCGCAACTTCTGTTTCATGCCGGCTTTGTACAGTCCACTTCAATGAACCAATTAAAAAACTAATCATTTTCTCCATCACTAAAAAAAATCATACATAATTATTGCTGTTTATTACTGCATATTGTTATATGTGACCCTGGACCACGAACCCAGTCATAAGTCACACAAGTTTATTTAGCAATATCCAACAATACATTGTACGGGTCAAAATTATCAATTTTTCTTTTATGCCAAAAATCATTAGGGTATTAAGTAAAGATCATGTTCCATGAAGATATTTTGTAAACTTCCTACTGTAAATATATCAAAAAATTGTGGGTGGATATGCACTGCATAGGACTTCATTTGGACAACTGTAAAGGCTTTTTCCTCAATAATTTGATTTTTTTGCACCCTTTTTTTTTAAGTAGTTGTATTTCGGCCAAATATCATATCATAACAAACCATTCATCAATGGAAAGCTTATTTATTCAGCAAAATCGACCCTTATGACTGGTTTCATGGTCACATATTGGTGCGCACACAAGTTAAATTCATGAAATATCATTTAAAAACAGTGTGGAAAATATGCATTGATTTTTTTAAACAAAATGTTAACTGTATTTTGGTTCTTGTGTTAAACATTTTGAATCTAAAAGGCGACACTGCGGATTGGTTGAGATTTTGATAGGATTACAATATTATTTTTTTAAGCTATATCGCTCACCCCTAATTTGAACCTCCAGCTGTGTTTCTCAAAAGCAGCATAAGCGTATGTAGATCGTAGAACAAATGCCACCAATGATCAACGTAGCTCACGATGCTTTGAGAAACGCAGCCCAGGTCAGATCTTTAACGCCACACCACCTCAGAAACAACAATCACTGCATTGCTGTACATTGGACATGATCTTGATAGATTTGAGGGGTGTGATTTAGGGTATGTGTTAACTTGAAATATAACCTTGAGAACTATATCACTCTCTGACTGACTAAGAGAAATAAATTGCTAGTAGATATGTTTTTAAAGCTAGTTAGTTCTTAGACAAGAATTAATGTATTTATTGTTTTTTTTTAAATATAATATTAAGTCTGCAGCCCATGTATTCTGATTATTTTGAAATAGGCAAGAACAATTGTAATAAAACAGCAGTGTGATCTTGGCAGGCAGCAATTTTGGATGTACATTAAACATGTGATGCTAAAAAGTTATATCATTGAGTTTATTTTACACCTAATGGATAAGATTATTTGTCCATGGTCTTCCATGTAATGAAGTGTATTAATAGTTGCACTTCCTGAATGTGTGCATTGCAAAAGGAATGCGTGTTTATTTCAGCATACACTATATCTTTATATACATTCATATTCATTCTTAAAGATATACACAGCTATATTTTGATCAGAGACCTTTTGTCTCTGCCTCAGCAAAGAACTCAAAATAGGGTGAATAAACAAACATATTCATATAAAATGTTTTTGAAAGTACTGTTTGATAGAAAGCATATTAATAAGACAGACAGAACAATGCTGTAGGTAGAAAAACAGAAAGACAGGCAACAAATTCTCTCTTATCTTATCTCTGCTGTCATTTCATAACTTTTCATAACAAAGAACTTAGTTTCTATCACTTGATGAACCCTGTATGAACTGTGTGTGTGTCGGGGAATGAGTGAGATTGTGTCACATCCTTTAAAGTGTTACATTTGTGTCATACGTGTTCCTGTTTTGAAACACAAGCAACTCAGATGACATAGACGTAATAGGATGTTTGGAAATTGTTCAAAGTGATATATTTCTGAATCTCTCTAGTGTCTGTAAAGTTTTGGAGCAACTATATTTAACATTTTTGCAGTTAAGGCATTTAAGCAGTAAATGTATGCCATGCGTGGCATTCATGAATGCCAATTAAATGTTTTATATTCTAAAGCTGTGCTTGTAATGGCAAGTGTACACTTATATAATCTTTGATTTTGCTTTGTACTTCATTGGACAGTTCCATATATGTTGTCTACAGGTTGTTTTCCATATGTTGTATCGGTTAGGTTTTTGATGGCATGTACAGCTGTAGTATTAGACAAGTGTTCAGCAGTTTTTAAATAAATAAACTGTGCTGTGAATCCTCTTGCTATTAAAATATTGTATTATTTTATGATATCGACCTCCGGTTTCACAGACAAAGCTTAGATAGTCCTAGACTAAAATGCATGTTTAAGCTGTTTTAACTGAAAGTAACTTGCCCTGATATTTCTTAAAATATGTCAGTGCCATTGTTTTCTCTCAAGATGCACACCGGTAATGGTATGTTTATAAAAGCTACTTAAATACCCTAATTGAACTAAGGCCTAATCCTGGTTTAGTCTAAGCATTGTCTGTGAAACAAGGCCCTAGATGTTAAATTTAAGCATTCCCAAGTAGACCACAAGGGGGGCACCAAGAGTCACAAAGTCTTAAGAGATAACCAGTTTAGATAACTAGGTGAAGATGTTACAGTAGCTAAACCCTTTAGAAAACCCATTAGAAGACACGGTACTTCCTTGAAAATAAACTCCAGAGCAGCACAACAACCATAATGAAATGACCGTTCACAACAGATAATGCTTTACAATGAACTCTGTTTGAGAGCTACATGTCAATTTATCTAAAATTTAACCATGCCATTCTTGTTTTATTATGAGCTCTGTTGAGTTCTCTTTTGGCCAGCAGGCCCTCCTCTGATCGACATTTTGAGATGTAAGATTGGAGATTTAACTGCTCCATGACAACCCTTTTCACTCGTTGTGACAACTAACTTAAGCCACTTCCACACCATACAGGCAGGGTTACCGATTGCTTTAAGTTGAAAGTAGCTAAAATGTCTCCAGTTAACTAATGTAACCTCGGTTCCCTGAGAGGGGGAACGAGACACTGCGTCACCGAAGGTGGCGCTATGAGGATTATCCCTTCCGTCCTCAAATCTTCTAGAATTACCTTGGTGACGTACTATTTCTTGCGGGATTCGGACGTACGTCTACTTAAAGTGCGTCCGAAATCGCCTACTTCTCTACTATATAGTAGGGGAAAAGCAGTAGGTGAGCGAATAAGTATGTCCGAAACCTTAGCAGTCATAAAAGAGTAGTCGAGAAGTTCCCGGATGGCCTACTGCTTCCGTCCAGATTCCTGAGCATTTACCGATAAGTACTTTTCTATCCCAGGAGGCCACGGGAGAGGATACATCATAATCAAACACGGAGGAGAAAGAGGCGTTTTCAAATGTGAGTATTGAAAACATTCCTTGTGTTAAAGTCGCGTTTGTTGAGCTACTGTAAACTGTTGAAGGTGTAAAGACGCTAGGCAGTATAGTTGTGATTTTGCTGTAAAAACACGTTTTATTACGTACAGCTAACAGGAGCTCTAGTAAGCTCACGTATGTCACCAAAGTGGATTTACATGACTTCTGAACCATATACATCATAAACACGCTTACTAAATGTTTATTTAACATCTGACAGGGAAATATTCAATAAGTATTGCAGATGATGAGCACATCACAACATGAAACAGACATTTGAGTGTGTGCTATTATGTAGAATTCAACACGGCTTACATTACACGAATGTATAAGTAATATAAATAAACAAATGTAAAAGTAACTCGACATTAGTTATCTGTTTTATTTGACCGTTTGTACTGTTGATAAATAAAGGAACATTTGTATTGGATAAGAAGTCAGTTAACACATCAGATCTACCTCAAGATGTAAATGTAGTATTGAGCACATAAATCACAGAGTAACTTGAATCTTGTCTGGATGTTTCAGGGACAGATGAACACGTTGTAACGCTGGGCTGAAGGCAGGAACGGGATACGAGGTAGCAGTACAATAAACAGGTTTAATCAAAGGATTACAGACACGAAACAGAGTGCGCTACGTGCAAACAATAACCGACACTGAAGACATCAAGGCAGGAACTTAAATACACAGATAATGAACTCTAAATGATTGCAGGTGATAACACTTCAACTAATAGGACAAACGAGGACAGGTGTAGACATGACGTAACTGAACTAAACATGACAGAACTAAACATGTGTGACATTACGCCCCCCTTCGGAAAGGCGCGTCCTCGCGCCGTATAGTCCATGAAAGAGAAGAGGGCGGAGGCTTCGGGGAGGGGCGTGGAGAAGGGTGTGTCGCTGGAGGCGGGCAGCAAACTGGGGACGATGGCCCCGGACACCATGGGGGTGTCGACGGAGGGAGGAGCCAAGGAGGAGTCCAGATGACGGAGCTGAGCGGAACTTTGGGGCCGATAGCAGGCGACGACCCCATGGTGCTTGGTGGTGGACCCGGCGGAACGTCTTGGCTGACAGCCCTGGGCGACTCCGCCGACCCGGAAGTACGGCCCAGAGCTGCAGGCTTGCGGGACCGAGGCGGCGACGAGGCTCTGGCTGACCGGGGTGATGACAAGGTTCCCGAGGATGACGGGGTAGTCGCAGGGAGGGAGGAGTCAGCTGACGCCGTAGGGGTGACGGGTGGTGACGTAGTCTCGACCCCGGAAGTCCGTGGCGGAGGCTGTGCGTCGACCCCCGCAGGCTGACCTGGAGAGACGAGGGGGCTTGGCAGCACCTCCGGGCAGACCGGCCGAGGAGAAGATGAGGGAGGCGCGGGCCCAAGCGATGGTGGCGGGCTGATGGTTCGCGGTGGCGACGTGGGCCTGGAGGCCTGAAGTGGAGCTGGGGACTCCGCCACAAGCCGTGCTGGTAGCAGGGAAGCCCGAGGCGCCGTCGAGGAGCCGCACGGAGTGAGCGGCGGTAGCAGAGCCGAGGAGCTTGCTGATGGCAGTCGCGGTGGCCACGGATCCAGGGGGCTGGCTGTAACCAGCGGAGATGGTGGGACAGGGAGGACAGGCAGGGGAACAGGCAGATGGCCTCCGGACGGGACCGGAAGTGAAGGTACAGATTCAAGGGGGGGGATTTGGGTGGGGAGAGGATCCGCGGCCCACCAGATGATCGAGTTCCGGTTGGCTCCTGGCTCTGTGATGGACCCACCAGCGCGCTTCACCACCGGGGCTCCGAAGTCATCCCGCTCTCCCTCTACTTCGGTGCGCACCCCGGGCTTCCAGGCTGGGGCGGAGAAGCTGCCTCCCGGTACTATTCCCATCAGGTAGCCCAGGTATGGTCGAACTTCTGGCTGGAGAAGACGCTCGATCGTCGGTGAGTCCATAGTTCTTCTTTTCCTTGCAATGTGGTCGGTTATTCTGTAACGCTGGGCTGAAGGCAGGAACGGGATACGAGGTAGCAGTACAATAAACAGGTTTAATCAAAGGATTACAGACACGAAACAGAGTGCGCTACGTGCAAACAATAACCGACACTGAAGACATCAAGGCAGGAACTTAAATACACAGATAATGAACTCTAAATGATTGCAGGTGATAACACTTCAACTAATAGGACAAACGAGGACAGGTGTAGACATGACGTAACTGAACTAAACATGACAGAACTAAACATGTGTGACACACGTGTGTTTATCCTGGTGGAGAGAGACTGATGAAGGAACGCTGCAGTCAAAGGCTCTGAGTGAGTATAGTACAGAAATTGATAAATATATACTTAAATCATAAGTTTTAGTTTATTTCAGTTATTGCCATTTCAAACAGAGTTATTACAGCACACTTCTGATTCTTGATTTCTGTGTATTTGCTGCAGAGCTTCGGTGGTTGAGCAGGACCTGCGAGGCAAGGTGACGGCGGCATTTGTGGGGAAAAAGCCAGCAGGATTGCAGAATTGGCACAGCTGTGTTGAGATGGCAGAAGGATGGACAGTAGGAGGGTTCAATGCCTGTAAATATGTGATTATTAGTACAATAAGTCTGAATAAAGCTTTGTTTCATGTGTTGTTGACTTGTATATGTATTTATTTATTGTGCTTACTTTTATTCATTCTTTTACTCATTTATGTTTCCTATTGTTGTCAGTAAATAAAATATAATTATTTTATTAAATCATTGCTTGACAGAAAATTGAGATGTAGGGCGCGGGCGGTAGATCCTTTTCCTATTTGGCACCTAAACTCGGGAACAATCTTCCTAGCATTGTTCGGGAAGCAGACACACTTTGTCAGTTTAAATCTAGACTAAAAACGCATCTATTTAACCTGGCATACACATGACGCACTATAAACTCTTGTCCTCATATCCGTTAAAGGATTGTTAGGCTGCATAGATCAGGTCAGCCGGAACCGGGAACACTTCCTATAACACCAGATGTACTCGTTACATCGGAAGAAGAATGGCGTCTACGCTAATTTTTTGTCTCTCTGCTTATCCCGAGGTTTACCAATTAACATGATTGGCTGGATCCGGGCTGTGTCCGGGTCGGACGGGGAACCTGTGCCTGTGTGCGGCAGCAGTGTGGCCCTGTGGTGTCGGCGGAGACCGTGTGAACGAGCTCATCCTTTGTGAAGACCTTACCGACTCATCAGCCAGCGGCACATATCCCAACAAACCGTCCCATATCGGCGTGATCAAAAAGATCTTAAATTAGATGGAACTAGATTAAATATTTTGACTGTTGCGATTCCAAATCAGTTTAATGACCTGTAACTCTGCCTGAGTATCGGACAAGTGTTCACTGTTGGCCAGAGGAGAACTGGCCCCCCGACTAAGCCTGGTTTCTCCCAAGGTTTTTTTCTCCATTTGTTGGAGTTTTGGTTCCTTGCTGCTGTTGCCTTTGGCTTGCTTAAGTTGGGGACACTTGCTTGATATTCAGCAGTGTTTTTGATATGCCTGCATTGGCGCCGTTGTATGCGAACTGATCTGAGCCGGACGATTACGTCACTGTTTTCTCCAGTGCTGATATACATAAATTACCTAGACTAATAACTATTGATCTTTGCAACGGAATGAATCAATAATATATAGAATAAGCTGCACAATGACACCATTTTCTTATTAATGTAAAGCTGCTTTGCCACAATTTGCATTGTAAAAAGCGCTATATAAATAAAGATGACATGTATTCACCTTGACTGCACTTGTCTAGTGTGTGTTCATGCATAGCGGTCATATGACAAAACAAATGACATTTTGCTTATTTACTAAAACATCATTTTCAGTAAGAAGTAATATAATGAAGTATTGGGCAGCATATTATTGTGTGTAAGTGTTGGGGTGGGATAGCAATGCAATTCATTCTGGGGTAATCTTATTTTTTGTAGTAATACTTACATTTTCTGAGTACAAAATCAACATTCTTCTCCAAAGGCAGGATCTTCGAGCAGCTGAGGAAAACCGTACGAGGAAGGGTTGAGTTACTGATGCTGTGAGGTGTTAGTGCAGCTGTGACTCATGTCTTTTTATTATTATCTATTGCAGAACTTATAATTACATACAAGATCAGGGAAAATACCATGGTTGTTTCTTTAACAATAAACAATCATAAACAAAAAAAACAAACAAAAACATGGGTTTATGTACATCATTACAGAGCACAAAAAAGCACAGTGACAAGGTTAAATATCTGAATAATTCATCATAATGCATCAAAATATATATATATATATATGTTTTTTTTTTTTTAAGCCTGATGAATGAAACAACACTTAAATTCAAGAAAAATAGGGAAACAAAGGAGATTTAATTCACTTTTGCTTTTGGATGAACATGTTTGCATATAAAATAAATTAACATATTCAATAGATTGCGATTTTGGGTTTTTATAATAATAAAAAAATATCTTTAAGGATAAAACTGGGTCACATTAGTAGGGTTGAAAATATAAGAACTGAAATTAACCGCAAATTTATTGGTACAATCACAAAATAAATGGGGAGTCGTTTCTTCAACAAGACCAGAAAATGAGCAAGTTTAATCACTATCAAGATATTTACAGATAGATGAATTAAACCTGTCACTCATATCTTTTAAGTTGTTGCGCTTTTGATAACGTCATAGGTCACATGATAACGTCAACATGGCGGATCATTTCCGGATCGCATTCATGCTCATAGAGATTTCATTCATACTCTTTTAGCACTCGCTGAGCACCTACTCATTGAAATTAAGTACCTACTCATTGAGTAGGCGATTTCGGACGCAGCCAGAAATCTCAGGGAACCGTAAAGTTAGGTAACCGGAGACGTTCCCTTTCGAGTCGGCCTCTCGACACTGCGTCATCAATACAATCCCGCCGTGTTGATAGTGAAGGTCCAGATCGGCTGCAAGCCAAGCCGTTGACCTCGCTAAGAGCCCTTATGCAACAGAGACCTACAAGCTCAGCAGCATAGCTGCTAAGAACAAGTTGCACAAGCATGGGCTACTGCAAACACATATAGAGTAAAGGGCAGTGGTCTCACCAGCATCCTGGATAACCACACACTCATGGCCAGCATACACAACGCACTTGTCTCCAGCAGTCCTTGGCGCATGGATAGGCAACAGCACTATTGCCTAGCAACATCAAAACTGGGACTAGAGACATCCCCCAGCTAACATAAGACCAGCGGGGCACTGGCGGACCACCGGTGGCAAAGTGGGCGGCCCACCGGCGGACTCCGCCAGCGGTGTCCTGGCGTTTTGCTCATCGTTATTCCAGCGGACCACCAGCGGCAGCCGCCACTTTTCCGACGGTGATCCGCTACCGAGCCGCTGGTTTATAATAAATGTTTTCTGGTGGCCCACGGTCGGTCCACGGGTTATAAGAAGCTCCAAAATGTCCTTTCACACTATAGTGAATCAACACCACTCTCAATAGCAATTACAAATTTATTTTTATTAAATTAGTTTTCAGTGAACAGAGTAAATAAATACATTTATTCATTTATCAGATGCTTTTATCCAACGTGACTATTAGTCAAGTAAATTAGGAGCATTAAATTCAAATTTATTTGTAAATTAACCTTGGTTTTACCACAGCATTTGCAGTAAAACCATAGTAACTAACAAAATGAACCATGGTTTTACTACAACCATGGTTAGTTGTTGTAAAACCATAACTACAAAATTAACCATGGTTTCAAAACCTATGGTTACTAGTGATGATTACCATCATTTTAATCTACTACTGCAATTTTATAATAGTAGAAGAAAAAAAACATAGTTGCCCCAGTTTTACCATAGTAAAACCATATAGTGCTTTAAATATACTTTCAAAGCAGCTTTACAGAAAATGCATGTTCAAGATTACAATCACAAAATATCCTTTAATTATCCAGAGGAGACTCACTGAGGTGCTTCTTCTGGAACAAAGTACCAGTGATGTCCACATGACAATAACTCTCAGATAAAGCCATTTAAAGTCGTGTTCAGATAAACAGACAAAATTATGTTATCTTCAACTTTTTTAAAGGGCAAGTTTGCAGATTTTCAACTCACTTTGTTTTGTTACAATCTTGGTAATGAATGTAAATGAAGAATGTTTACTCTGATTTACATGAACTGAGATATATGGAAGCTTATTTCTGCCATGAAATAAAAAATAAAAAAGGTAATTGTGACTTTTTATCTCACAATTCTGAGAAAAAGTCAGAATTGTGAAATAAAAAGTCACAGTTACCTTTTTTATTTTTTATTCAGTGGCAGAAACAAGCTTCCATAGAGATATCCCGTTTATTTGTCAGCAAAACGGTCATGCAAACCTTCCCTTTAAGACACTTGCCCAGTTTCACAGATAATAAATTCTGTCATTAATTATTCACCCTCATGTCCTTCTACATCTGTAAGAACAAATGAAGATATTTTTGATGATTATCTGATGGTTCAGTGAGTCTCTATTGACAGCAAGATAATGAACACTTTCAAACACCCAGAAAGATGCTAAAACATATTTAAAACAGTTCATGTGAGTACAGTGGTTCAACCTTAATATTGTAAAGCGACGAGAATACCTTTTGTCAAAAAAAAAAAATATATATATATATATGTATATATATATATATATAAATAACGATTTATTCAACAATATCTAGTGATGGACAATTTCAAAACACTGTTTCATGAAGCTTTACGAATCTTTTGTTTTGAATCAGTGGTTTGGAGCGTGAATCAAACTGCCAAAGTCACATGATTTCAGTAAACTAGGCTTCGTTACATCATAAGTGATTCGAATGATTTCAATAGTTCTTACTTTGGCAATTTGATACGTGAACCGAATCACTGATTCGAAACAAAAGATTCGTAAAACTTCATGAAGCAGTGTTTTGAAATCGTCCATCACTAGATATTGTTGAAAAGTCTTTCTTTTTTTTTTTTTGGCGCACAAAAAGTATTCTCGTCAGTTCATCACATTAAGATTGAACCACTGTAGTCACATGAACTATTTTAAATATGTTTTACTATCTTTCTGGGCATCTGAAAGTGTTCATTATCCCACTGGCAACAGAGACTCACTGAGACATCAGATTTCATCAGAAATATCTTCATTTGCTCCGAAGTTGAACGAAGGTCTTACGGGTGAAGAATGACATGAGGGTGAGGAATTAATGACTTCATTTTTTGGGTGAACTTACCCTTTAAACGTAGTCCCAGACTACAATGCATGTTTGAGCTGTTTTAAAGGGTTAGTTCACCAAAAAATTAAAATTCTCCCATCATCCACTCTCATGTCGTTCCACACCTGTAAGACTTTCGTTCATCTTCGGAAATTAAGATTTTTGATTAAATCTGACCACATTTTGTCCTTCTGTCTTTCTTCTGGAAGCTCAAACGTGCTGCATAACCAGTGAGAATAAACTTCATTTGTTACACAGCAGAGCAAGTTGCAAAGGCCGTCTATGGAGGTACAGAAAGCGCTCAGATATTATCAAAAAGATCTTCATTTGTGTTCTGTAGATGAACAAAAGTCTGAGTTTGGAGTGATATGAGAGTGAATAATTAATGACAGAAACTTCATTTTGGAGTGAACAAACTCTTTAACTGAAAGCACATCTTAAAATATGTCAGTGCCATTGTGTTGTGTCGAGATGATCAACAACAATGTTTTTTTTTCTAAAGCATGTTTAAAAAAGCTACATAAATGTCCTAATTTATCTAAAACCTAATCCTGACTTAATCTTGTCTGTGAAACCGGATCAATAATCACAATATAAGGATACTATCTGTCAGTTTTGTATGTCCATCTATAGTTTCCATCAGTCTTCACAGGTGAGGCTGGATACAAACTGGAGCTGCCGTAATCTCTAGAAACCTTCCAGGTCATCCTGAGATAGAAACAACAACATTGAGAAAGATTAGCTAACTTCCTTCTTTAATGGACTTTAATTTGATGATTTGCTTTTTACGAAACATTTCTGATTATTATCAACGTTGAAAACAGTTGTGTTGATTAACATTTTTGTGGAAACGGTTTTAACAGTTAAACCAATTTATTCTTAGAGTGTAATCTACTGGAGTCAACAAGACTTTTTATTTTAAGAAATTCATATTTTTATTCAGCAAGGATGCATTAAATTGACCAAAAGTGAGAGTAAAGATTTCTGTTTCAAATAAATGTTCTTTTTTTAACTTTCTAGTCATCAAAGAATGAAGTAGCGAAGCTGTTTTCAACATTGATAATAATCATAAATGTTTCTTGAGCATCAAATCATCATATCAAAATGATTTGTGAAGGATCATGTGACACTGAAGACTGACGTAATGATGCTGAAAATTCAGCTTTGATCACTGGAATAAATTACAGGTTACAATATTAATAATACAAAAGTATTTTAAATTGTAATATTTCACAATGTTTCTGTTTTTACTGTATGTTGATCCAATGAATGCAGCCTTTGTGATCAGAAGAGACTTCTGTTAAAACATTAAAAATCTCATCGACCCCAGGTTATTAATATAGGTAAAAAATACTGTGGAAAAATGAAGTTGTTTGGTGAGTTTCCTCAGCTCACCTGTTTCCTTGTCAGCAGCTTCCATCAGAAATGATGACATCTTTGGAGTTTCCCCTCTGTTGTAGAGGATCGAGTTATTTTTCGCTGTTGAAACCACTGAACAGTTTTTATCACAGTATTTGTTTACCATGAGAGATCAAAACGCGTTTGAAAACTTGTGCTCCGTGCAAGTTACATCCCAGTACAGCTAACAGTAGACTATACATTTATGTTAAATTAGTCAACTTCTAATCACCCGTTGACAAATTGCCATCAAAACCTTTACAAAACTATCAAAACTTCTCATCTACACATAAAAATGTGATTAAAAGCCTAAACTATCATAAACAAGAGCTCAGTTGATAGAGTTAGCCTAAGTTACCTCTTCTGAAAACGGCTGAGATGCTAACGGACTTTTTCATCATTTCTCTGAAGTAAATATTCAACAGAAGTTTGTCAATTAAAAGTACGAGTGTCAAGAACAGTTGTGTGTATTATTCGTGTGGTTTTAGCGACTAAACTCACCTGAAAGAAGAGAAAACAACCGCGAGAGACGGAGTTTTTGCTGCTTGTCAGTTTGTTGTTTCTCCGTTTCCATGGCAACTCTGCGCCGCTACAGTTCGAATGTTCGACGTGCACGCGCGTTAAAACACGTCAAAGTCATACATCATTTACATAAATCAACATCCAGAATTAAAACATTACATAAATAAAAATCTCAATATTAAATCATGAATTTAAAACTCATTTTGTAGTTCTATGACCCGTTCATAAGAGCAAAATGCCACCTCTGCACGTGATACTGGGATAATTGTGGCACTTTTATAACTTGACTTTTTTTATTGTTGTTTTTTAAAAAAATGATAATATACATTTAAAAAATGAATACATGTTTAAAAAATAAAGGTGTCCAGTAAGCGCTCAATAAAAACTGGACTGATCGGCTTGCCACTGGTGTACCAACGGTGGCCCAGCAGCGACAAATCGTTGGTGGCGTGCCACCCAAAATACGCTGGCAGACCGTCGTCATTTTCAGATCGGTCGGTTTGCTGATGGTGTGCCGACGGTGATCCAACCATGTTTAGCCGCTGACTTTGTACCGCCCAAAAAACGCTGGCAGACCGACGTCATTTTCAGATCAGTCGGCTTGCCGATGGTGTGCCGATGGTGGTCCAACCATGTTTAGCCGCAGACTTTGTACCGCCCAAAAAACGCTGGCGGACCGCCAGGTCATTGTTGGCTCTTTTATACACGACTGACCACTGCACTGAGACAGGGGCTACTTATAACATGTGAGGTGAGCACCGGGAAATTTATTATTCATTTTATTCTTCTGTACACGACCGACCGCTGTACTAAGACGGGCTGCATCGTGTAAGCGCCGGGCATTATGTCTGCTGTACACGACGGGCCACTGTACTGAGACAGAGGCTGTTTATCGCTCTCGCGGTACACCAAACGGTCTGCACTGCACATACCGACTGCGGCTCCGCGCTGCTCTGAAGCAGCTAGGTAACGCAGTACACTTCCTGAAGGGTTAGGTGAGATGAATGCGGACGCTAGTCGGCATGAGCTCATCACCGGGGTCCTTACGGTCCACCGCTGTTATTGAGGGCAGACGGGCCCATGCTATAATGCTGGGGACCCCCTTTATTTCGCGCGCTTGAACGCCATTGGCCTTTCAAGGCTTTATAGATTTGAGGAAGGAAGGGATAACCCCCATAGCGCCACCTTTGGTGACGCAGTGTCGAGAGACCGACTCGAAAGCGAACTGAAATGTTAAATGTAGTGGTGGGCAGAGCAAAGCTTCATGAGACACTGAAACAGCAAATGTGTCGTATTGTGTCGAGGCTTCGAAACTATACCGACACCCGTCTCCACGGTGACACCTAGTGGTCAATTGCACGTTATCTGAAACAACTTCGACAACAAGCCATTTAAAAAAATAAAAATGTGTTTTTTTTTAATGTGGTGAATTTTTAATATCCTCATATATGACTATAATATATATTAATAACTAGGTTATTTTGGTCATGAAAAATGAAAATTAATAAAACAAATCAATCCACAATGGTCTCATTTTTGTTTTTTTACAGATTTTTATTCAAAAATATTAAATGCTTTCTCCTCTCACAAAAACCCACGAGGTGAAGGTGCATTAACTCCTCTTTTAAACTCTGTGGGAGTTGAGACAGATGAGCGATTGTGTGATTTGTTCCCGCCCCTGTCAATCAAACAGACTCGGCAAGCCTCCTGTCGAAACGCGCAGAAGCTTCGTTTAGCCATAGTCACGTGACATGGGTGTTTTGAATCACAGTTCGGAGTAGTGTTTCGAAACATCTACGCTTCGGGATCTCGACACTGTGTCAAAACGTTAGTTTCGCGTCAGCCATCCCTAGTTAAATGACGTTATGACATCATACTGGAGGGTCCACTTATATAAATATAGATCAGTGGATGAGCCACGGAATCTAAGGTTTGTCTAAGAAGAAACGCCTCAAATTAGCCGGAGCAACTTTGTGTGTTCGACATCAAGCGGTGCTGTGCAGACCGTTTGGTGTATGACATCAAAGTACCACGAGAGTGATTCAAAAGCATACGAGGTCGTCACATCTCTAATACCATTGCAGTAACTTTCATCGGTCTGTGCGTGACTTTAAGTCCAATACACCTAAATTTATGGATATGACGAGACACACGGGCGAGTGACGTTTGTACACAATTTCCTGCGAAAACCATCCCATCAAGTGGATGCTTATTATAGGTTTTACATAGTGAATCAGGGTAAGAGACATTTTGGAATAAGTATTCATTATTTAAATTATGTTCATTTTGAAGAAAAAAAGTTATACAGTGTATCTTTAAACAAATTGAAAAAGCTAAATAGCCTACACGTTATACTAGAGCAGTGCTTCCCAAACGGTGGGCCGTAGCTAGTCCAAATATATTAAAATAATTAAAAATTTTCTAAAATTTGATTTTTTTGAAAGTATGTAAGGTTAGTGTTATGGATTTAAATATATTTGTAAAGAATGTTTACATCATAGTTCTCATAATTCACATGAAATTCTTACAAACTTGTTAATAAATGTATTTGTAGGTAAATGTCGGTATATATTTTTTAACGGCAGGGTCGTGGAGCTTTTGCAATGTTTTTGGGGGGCCTTACCCCTCTTAAATTTGGGCAGCTCTGGCCTACACAACTGGATTTTAGGATGATTTTGTCTGATTGAAAGCATTTACAAACTAGAAGGTGTAATTGATCTACAGCACAGTAGTACAGTTCGTACAGTTGAACTATTGTTTATAAACTACAGGGCAACATTTATTCAGCCCTGAGGAATTGTTCTCAATGAAAAGTCATTTCTACAAAATAAAGTAATATTATTATGCTGGATAGGTCATGATTAAATAAAACCAGAACGTACATAATTGGTTCATTCATACAGTTTTATTTAGGCTACTGGATATTTTGTAACCCCAGTAAATTGTTAGTCATGCCGTTATACATACACAGATCACAGATCTCCAGAAAGGCATTGGTCTAGTCTATTGCATATTCAGCACCAGTAATAATCAGATTGTGCATTCCTTCAAGCATGTGAAATTTTATAATCTTTATAAGCAGTTGATTCCATAAATAAATGTAAAAAACTAAAGTCTTTTACTAAAAACAATGAACTCAAATTCCAGATTTATGCTGAAACAATCATCAACTCAGGACAGAAGAGGTAACTGATTCAATTTTGTACACTCTAAACAATTTTCTTGTGGTTATCACAAATTGATTGTTTTATCTTCAAGTAAATGTTAGAAAATTATTTACAGACAAGATATTTGGTCTGCATTTAAGACTAAATCGGGTCATTGTACTATTTTTTACATTGAGGAACACTGCTGAAGTCAAACTATTTTTTCTCTCTCTCTCTCGAGCACAAGACCTACATTTCTGCTGCACACTAACATCTGATCATGCTCACTGTAGCCATTTAACACAACGCTAAACACCAAGCATATCAATCTGCAAAAGTCTGGCTGCCTTTTGAAAGCGAAAAATCTTTTGTAGCTGCGATACAGTAGCACCATTTTCCTAAACACTGAAATGAAGCAATGAGATCAGAAATGCAAAACACCACAACATATTTTTTCTTCCTCATGACAATATTCAAATATTTTTTCATTGACAGGACCAACTCATCTATGAACATTTGTTTTCTCTGCCTGCTAATGAAGAAATCAGTCAAATCTTTCTTTTTCTCTATCCATCTGTCACCTTCCTAGACATCCACGAAATACATCGATCCAAAAGCCTGCTAATACTGTCATCTCCAACTCAAGGCATTTAACAGCTTCAAAATGTTACAAAATGAACATGGTTGATCCTGATTAAGTATTAAGTAGCACATTGTTTGCGTTTTGAAATACTACGGTTATCAAACACATAAGCCGGTAACAATTAGGTATTGTTGGACCAACTGTTAAACCACGCCGACCAGAAAACTACTTCCATCATAAAATGTCCTACTTTGTGCTGGTGTAACATTTAAGTAACTCAGTCAAAGCATCTGTTCAATAGCCTTCAATCCTCGAACCAAAACACCCTCATACAGTAACTTTCCAACTTTTTCATCTCCATCAAGACATCGGTCACATTCAAATGATGACCTAAACCCCTCAGGCGAAATAAAATTGAAAAACAGAATGAATACCAAACAAGAAAATAAATAAAATCTCTCAACTACAATAACGAATGAACAAAAAAAATTAAATAAAATAGAAGTAAAACAAAAACAAAACTGACCGTAGGCCTGTCTAAAGTGCGTAGCTTCACAGTGGTGTTTACATGAACGTCAAAACAAAGTGCTGGAACTTGAGCGAGTGTGTCTGCCAAACATTTAACTACGATTTGCGCTAAACTATACATACAAATTTCACATGAGAATTTCAAGCATATTGTTTAAATTTACATTAGCTAATTCTCTATAAACTATTTTGCCAGTACATCAAACCATTGAGGTAAACTCTTAACCAGACAATTTATAAAAGCAGCAAACTGTATTGCTCAAGAAATCATTTCAGTAACGTCAATGAAATCACATGCAGCATTTTCTTTAAAAAATAAAAATAAAAAAAATATTGCTTGTGAAATTTCTAGACACTTGAATATATGGCTACATATTGTCCTACTGAATTTCCTTAAATCATTTTTGTTTTTAAAGTTTATCAGTTGAATCTCACGAAAACATATCTGGGCCATATTTAAAAGGAAAAGGAGAAGAGGAATTTCCAGGAGAGGAAATTAAGCCTATTAAGCACCTTAGTAATTCCTATAAATTTAGCTGAAATTAGCGCAACAAATACTACTTTGATGTATACATATTTTAAAAATTCATTTTTGCATTACTGCAATTTTTATTATAGGAATGGTGCTTAATTGTCATGAAAATGTCCTCTAAAAAACATGCTTATGTCCCCTAAAAAACAGGCTTAATTTACAATATAATTTATTAATTTAGATTCAGGAGTGAAACTTCTCCCTCTCGTTTTGTGAGATTCACCCCATCAGGCATGTCATTTACATTAAGTTAGTCCATTATCCGTGTTAGTGGTTAGTAATAATAATTTAGTCTAGTCTCTGAGCATTGGACGTTTAAGTCTTTAAGTCTACACAGACATGGTTCTACGAATTCAAGAGGTGCTGGCAAACCCAAAGCACTGATGCACTTGGGCGTCAGGTATGGCTGTATCGCAGATGTCCATACGTCTCAAATCACTGGAATAAGACTTAGAAAAGTACAAAACACCCTCTGCAATTGCAGGTTGTGGACGGTTTGGTGTTGTATATTGTGTATAGGCACAGGTGTTATAGTGCAATCGACACATACACACAAAGACTATTAAATCTGTCGACATGTCCATCACATCTGGAAGTGCAAAGCCCCAGATGACTACACTGAAGATGTATAATACTGCCAGCTCTGCCCGGGCTGGTTCTCACTCAGGTCCTCTTTGGTTTTCTGAATGCAGGTGAAGATCTCTTTAAAGAGGGCCTTGTATTCTGGCTGATGGAGCTCATCTGTGAGGCAGACGGTCTCTGTTGTTGTGGTAGCCTGACTCCTGCGGCGTTGCGCTTGGACTGTGGGCGTCTGCACGGCCTTGTGGCTGAGGCTGTCTGCCCCTTGCTGGCAGCGGCGGAGCAGCTCTTCGTACTTCACCTGTAGTGCGCTGTACTGCGCATCCACCTCGTTGAGCAGCGAGATGCCGCGCTGCTTCACCACCTGGGCTCGGCGGATGCACGTGCGCTCGTGTCCACGCCGGATATCCTCAGCTCGAGCGCCTCGGGCGTAGCTCTCGCTGCTGCAGCGCCGCCTTCCCTGAGGAAACTCTGCCTCCAGCCCCTCTTCTTCCTCTTGCCCTGCCCCGACCCTTTCCTCCATACCAAAGAAGACGTTGTCGGGCAGCAGCGCGTCTGCCAGTCTTGCACCGGACGACTCGGAGCGCCACAGCTGCCGCAGCTCCTCCACCTCGGCCTCCAGCTCGGCCTGGCGACGGCGCGCTCCCTCCAGCAGACTCAGCCGCTCTTCCAGTGCGCTGTTTTCTTGCACCGTCAGCTCCGTCTCACGCTCGGCCTCCACCCGTCGGGCTCGCTCAGCCGCCAGCTGCTGCTTGAGGTTCTGGAGGGTGTGCTGCAGGGTGGAGGTCTCCTCCTCCACGCATCTGTCATCCAGCGCAGGCCAGGACTTCTCTTCATGCAGGCTCTCTGAGCTCAAGCACCTAGAAGACAACAGGATCTTGAGTCCACTGCTTTGTAACATCAACTATTTGTTTTTTTTAAAAGGTGTTTTGGAGGTCTCCCACAACAGGGCTACATGTATCAAAGTAAAAAAAAAAAGCAATTACATTTTGTTTTAATATACATTGTATACATTTCTCATAAAATACGCAATACATATACTCTGCTCTGATTGGTCAGATAGCCCATTCTGTTGTGATTAGTCTACTCTGATTGGTCAGGAGGGTATTCCAGTATGCTGGTTCCAAATTAAAAAAAAAAAAATTCCATCATAAAAATTACATGTTATTTTTATCTAGTTCTGTCTTGAATAAGCCATTTCACACAACAGAGGTTTCCATATACTACACAAAACAAAATGACTGAATTCATAAAAATTCTCCAAATCAAAAATTTACATATTGAATCTCACAACTGTGGTTGTTTTGCGATATTTTAATGACATTTTACTTCACAATTCGTCTTTTTTCCCCTCACAGTTGCGAGTTTTCAGAATTTGGAGATTTAAACTCATAATTATAAGTTATAAAGTCAGAATTGCTTGATAAAAACTTGCAATACTGACTTTTTTCTTGCAATTGTGAACTTCTATCAAATCCTTTGCTTGCAATTCTGACTTTTCTCTATATTGTGAGTTTATATCTCATAATTTTGATTTTTCTCTATATTGGGGGAAAAGACTAAAACTTTGCTTAACTTTTACTTTCACAAACAGCTATAAACTACATAAAAGATAATATCAGAAAAAGCATAATAGGGACACTATTATTATGTTTTCTGAGATACAGAGAAACCGGTTGCTAATTGCATCACTGGGCCTGTTGCAGACTGTTTACTTCTCGGTTCATATTAGCCTCTCCAGCAGAGTTGGATTAGATCAGGGATTACTGGATTATGGTAGAAGGGCCGGGTCAGATTATGATGTCTGGCTTTGGAGGCCCTTAAGATGCTCAGTCAGCACGTACTAACACTGCAGGTGGGCCAAGTACGCAGATCAGAGGAGGTCATCCTCGAGCTGGACATCACAGAGAAACGACTACTTCAATTAGTCCTACGTGGGTTCAGCGGCTCTAGTATAATTACAATCCCTTCCGAAGTTAAAGTCTCCATTCAAGTGATTTGACGAACACAAATTACTTTCCAAGGCTTGTACTTTAATTAGCCTTAAGTTTATGTTAAAGCTGGGCAAAACCACACCTGACATATTGTACCAAGAATGAATTCATTTGAGGAGGATTTCTCGCCATCAACTCAAAGCTAACATATACTTTCCTCTACTGTACATGCAAGATCTTTAGCACAAGTCAAACAAATCAGGACTTTCCAATGACATGTTGAGACATGAGTGCATTGCCTTGTACGTGATGATGTGAATGATAGGGATTTGTTGCGTCATTTGACTCACTTGTCTTGTTGCAGGTCATAAATTTCTTTCAGACAGGACATGCTTTGGGCACCAAGGTTGCGACGCACAGCTGCGAGATCTCGCTTGGACTGAGACATCTTGAGTTCGTCCACCTGCTTCTGAAGGCCCTCCATGTGAGTCTGCAACCCATCTATGGTCTCAGTTAGACTGCGGATAGAGAACAATAAAGTCACGTCAAGAGAGGCCACATCTCAGGGAGATCTGGACTCGGACTCAACCCCACCTCTGGATCCTGTGCTGGGCAGTGCGGTTCTCCAGCACCAGCCTCTGGTTGCTTTTCTCCAGGTCTCGTGCCGCTAAGTCCAGCTGCTCATACACTTTAGCATGCTGGTCATTCATCTGCCTCAGGAGATCCACCTGCTTGGTCAGGTACTGCAAGAGGCAATGAGACACATACCTTCAAATATCTGCTCATCAGACAGATCAATATGGACTTAACCACAATAGACATGGTCGAGAGCGGGGTGATACTTTGAATGCTCACAATTATATAGCTTACAATATACAATTTAGCAACTGTTATTTGGCTATAAAATAGGCCTGAAGTCATTAGACTCACGCTCTTGTCGAATGAGAGCGTTTAAACCAATATTTTTAATAGCGCCTGCTGTTTAAGCCCTGGTTAGATTTTATACTAGCCCTAGTTTTGTTTTCAGAAAACCATTTTATTTTTAATCTATGGGCAGGTGCTCCTAGTTTCTGTAAGTAATAATAGAAAAATACTAAAAATAACTGAAATAATAAGAAATAATTACATTACATGATTCCAGATGTTTGGTTCTTCAAAAGAAAAACAATTTTTGAAGGGGTAAATTAAAATTAGAAATACCTGTTTTTTGTGTGCATGTGGTTTTATCTTATTTTAACGCTTGTTTTGTGTTCTTTTAAATCATTTTAAGTAAACTTAACTCTTAAGTTAACCCCCAATCAATATCAAAATCTTGAAGAATATCAAGATGTGTCTGATTTTTTTTTGATATTTCCCAGCCTACCATGCAGAGAATGGTTGACTAAATGTGTTTGTTGTAGTATTATAGTCAAGACCACCTAATCCAAGACCAAGACAAGACTAAGACCAGACTAGCGCTCTTCAAATTCATCTGAAAGATCCATATTTACATTTACATTTATTCATTTGGCAGACACTTTTATCCAAAGCGACTTACAAGGGGAGCAATTAGGGGTTTCATGCCTTGCTCAAGGGCACTTTAGTCATGGTATTGAAGGTGGAGAGATTCCTGCCGGTGTGGGAATCGACCCTGCAACCTTCAGGTTACAAGCCCGACTCCCTCACCATTACCCCCAGACTACCCCTATCCATATTTACTGCCTGAGAAATGTCTTATTTTTAATCAATAATTACAATTAGAATAATAAAACACTATATAGAGCTGTTACCAATCAATTGAAATCAGTAATAAAATTCATCTTTACACTGCAGAAGTGTAACAGAAGTTGCATCTGAATTGGTACATTTACAAATGCATATTATTATCTGCAATTGTGCTCATATTTGTGAAAACTGCCCTCTTTCTTGTGATATTGCTTAATTATATCATATGTTATAATATAAATATCAAGATCTTATACAAGTATTTTTTTTGCAATGATATCTTGAATTTTGTGGGCATTAATTGGTGACATGTTTGACACGATTCCTTATTGATTTCTGCCCCAGCACAACAGTAACAAAATAAATGACAATAGAAATAAGCTATTGATTGCATTTGAAGCAGGAAATTTTACATCCAATCAAATTAATGATGCTAACAAAGAATTCTGACAACGCAACAGCAATTTAGCGATATCCTCGCAGTTGTGGTCTTGAAATAAAATCCTGAATCCTTTTAGTCTGAGACCAAGACAAGACCTTCAAAAAAAATGGTCTTAAGACCAGTCTCAGGACCAAGACCGGTCTTGGGTGCTACAACACTAGTTTATTGCTGCTTAGTGGCACAGAAAGACTACATTTTTACATTTGGACACCGATCTCGGACATTTATGATCACCCCTGAAAGTATACAAAAGACTTTAATTTAAGCATTTAAAGTGAGCTAATGCCAAAGATACACTAAAGCATCTGTTGCTGAACCACAAGCACAAAACTGCATCAAAACTCACAAGATACAACCACATTTCACAAGCAAATGCACTTGAGTCTTTCGTAAATGTTTTACTACATGAGACGGAAGAGTAACTTCATGTTGCAACTGACAACTTCCCACTGCATTGTTACTGACAAGTCAATATTTGGTTAGAGACAACATGCAAACCAGCTATAAAGCCAGGATCAAGTGAACCAACTAATCGGCAGCTATTTTCCATTAAACACAACATTGTTAGACAATAATGCTGATGCAAGATGTAATGCATACTACATAATGTTTAAGTAGTCCATAAAAGTATCCAGCGCATTATGCAACAATAAACATTTAAAACATTAATATGCTACATTTTTGTCACTTTGCATGTGAATATGGCATTCAGTTATCATGATTTTGGTTGTCCGTTCAAATAATCAAAATGAAGATATGTATTACTTCGGGTTTATTTGTAAAAATGGAAACCCTAGATGGTTAAGTCAAGCTCACTGCATTGTGGGATACAACATTCTGTGCATTGTTGTACACTGCATATTTTAGCAAATGTGATGGTCATGTGCACACAATACTGTAAATACACTACAAAGAAAATTAAGTATAGTACTCCATTCCAAAGCACTAGAAAACCAATTGCATAAGAACATATTGCCACGCCAGGCCATTAGCCAAACAGGACACCACAAATCTCACGATTGGTGTCATGCCAGACACAGATACAGTGTCAGAAATAGCAGTAGTCCTGCTGCACGATGTCCTCACCGTGAGGAGGAAAGAGGATCAAACAGGAAATCGCCCACTGTTTATATTCGCATGCAAAGTGAAAGACTAGCCGAGTTTATACGAGTACAGCGACAGTGAAACTAAACTCATTTCTGCCTTTTAAGTGGATGAGCGATAGATAATGTGCCCATGGACTTTAAGATTTAGGTTAAAATGTCATGTAAATAATTGTGTTCTAGCTCAAGTAACTGGTCTCCATTACTTTTAAGTTTTCCACCATTTTAGGGGCCGTTTACACAACATCATTTTTATCTAAAAACGGAAAACTTATGCTTTTTGGTTGTTTATTTACACGACAACGGTGTTTCGGGGGCCTGAAAACAGGTTTTAAAGTGCAATTTTTTTGAAAAAGATACAGTTGTCTTCATATAAACTACAAAAATATGAACTTGTGAAATGCATATTTCAGTTCAGCCTATAGCCGTTTAGTGTTTCTTTACAGAGTTGCATCGCCAACTACTGGTCTGACATGAATAATACAGCGTTTTTAGTCATTTTCGCAGATCCACGTGATCGGAATCGCTTTGACAACGTTGTCGTCTGTATGCAAAAAACAAAAAAAAACGCAAAAGAAAAACTTTCCAATTTTTAGTACATCGTTGTCATGTAAACATACTCTAAAATCAGCATTAGTTCCTTTCAGCGATTTAGCAGCGTGACAAATATTCCATGTTGTCTTTCAATTAATGAGATCATCACTGCATGCATAAATTATTCATAATGTCACAATGCAGACCATGTCATAAAAGCACAACACAAAGGACATTTCAAATCCACATAAGAGTTAAACAGAACAGAAGTGTGTGTGAGGTGGATTTTGGGAGCTGTGGGAGAAATGTCACCTCAATCTCCTGCAGCTGCTCGTGATTGGTGGAGTACATCTGCTGAAGGCCCTGCTCCAGCTCATGGTTCCTGTCCAATAAAGTCTTGCCCAGCTCAGCAGCCAAATGGAGATCTGTCCCAAACACACACACACACACACACACAGAGAGAAGACAGGGCGGTAAACATCGAGAGTAGACGTAGTGGGTGTTATCCTGCCAAACCCAGCCGTAGGAATAAAGATCCAGACGCCCAAACAGAGTCACAGCAGAGCCGTCCAGATCAACAACAACTTTTCCCACAATAGCATCGCTTTTTAGGGATGATTCACAATCGCAGTTCTCAAATTAGTAGTTCCTGTAGGTTGACTGCATGATTCCAGTCATGGGTTTCATTCCCAGGAAACATATGCAACTAAAATGTGTCCCTTAACATGAACATTGCTCGGAACAAAAGTACCAGTAAAACATTTAATCCAATTATTCAGAGTGAAATAAGAACATGTAGATCTAAATAATAATAAAAGTATAATTTATGCATTTATAACATGCAAACAAAACAGGGTGCAATCTAAACACCATCACTCTTAAAAATAAAGGTTGTTTAGTGGCATCAACGGTTCCACATTTAACATTCCATGGAATCTTTCAAGCAGATTTAGATTTAAGATTTTAGATAAAATGTTTTCCGCACAAAGAACAAAAAATGGTTCTTTTAAGGGAACCCAAAATGGTGTATATAGTACACAAATAGCCTACACACTTCACTGCTCATGTTACATTTATAACTGTATTTAAATTCATTAAAAAAAATGGTTTCCTCTTCACAGGTTTTAATGTTCAATTCACTGTGACATGATTGAATATACTTAAAGCAAACATCTTGTAGTATGAAATGTTTCAGATGTATCCTCATCAGCTGATGACGTCAGGAGTGCGCATTTAAAGGCTTTACATGGGCGTGACCTTCAGTTACACCGCTTAAACACTGCCGTATTATCACTAACATTCACACATTTCCCATTCATTTCCCTCAAGATAAACCACAATATTCCACCTGACCTTCGAGAAAGTCAAGCTGAATCCTAATTAATGCTGAACAACCTTAGCCATGCATTTCTAAGGTGTTATAGTCAGGCTGTGTAAATGAATTGCGGTATTTGTAATTGAATTAATTGTACAAACATCTACATTAAATATATAAGGATCATTCTATAGTCTTACCATGCTCCAGGTCCTTCCTGCTGTACCACAGCTCCTCATCATTGCGGTCAAATTCCTCCTCCACTATCACGTCCGTCAGCATCTCGACTCCAAACTAAGCTTTAGCGCCCGTTTACTTTCTTTTCGCGTTCAGTTTAAGGCATGAGCGCCCTTTGTCTGATGTATAGACGCCGGTGAGCCGCAGCCCTGGCTTTCAAGGCTTCTATCCCTAGCGGTGTGAACCGGTGTCTACAGCAACGTGGCAGACTCAGCGCCGCTGGAGTGAAGACGCGATAACAACAAGAACGGATCTTCTCGCCGACCAATCAGAGGACGAGGGCGGGGCTCGCCAGCTTCTTGTGAAGGTTCGCTAGTGTGGGATTTGCGTACAAGCCACGCCCACTTCGGAAAACCAGGAAATGGTGCACTGCACTGTTTTTAAAATGAGCTCAGTTGTGGATATACTCATAACTTAAGTGAGTTTATTTTCTGGCAATGTTCTCTGATAGGATTTGGGAAACGTATAAGCTTCGTCTGCATGAGTTTTATAATAGCGTTAAGCTTCCGTGCATTTTACTCGTCCTTTAGTGGACAAACATTCATTTCCAGCACGTCAAACATCCGTCACATCGCAGCATTATGAGACACTTTGCTCATCCAGCTGCTTTGGCTTATGCCATGACAACGCTTGGTGCTGCCATGATGAACAGCGTCTTTAGTTTCTACTATGTAAAGTTGTTCTTGAATAGGTACAAAATATCAGAGACAGCCTTTCACCAGTCACAGGTGAGTTTTTACAAGTATGTTCATTGAGTTCTGATGTGTCGGTTATATTAACGTTGCTTTAAATAATATTTTTATGTATACGTTTCATATGTTACATTAAAAACAACTGCAACTAGACTCTCTAAATAGCAAGAGTGGTAGGAGGAGCGCCGGTACTTTTAGCCAATCAGAGACGGTCTCTGCCTGTCAGTCATTTTGCGCGCTCTATTTTCTGACGTGGGGTTTGTTTAGAGGCGTGTCTTTGGAAGTGGAGAAGGGACAGTGTGGTAGTGATGAAAATCCCTACTTCTTTATGGAATAGTGTAGTATTTGTTATAAAAGATTTATCCGTGCAATAAACGATAGAACTTCCACTCTCTTTTTTAGCGACATCTTTTATTGGCATGAGGGCGGGACAATCTGTCACTCCCACAATAGCAAACCAACCAATCAATTCCAATCATGGATAAAATGATTGCAAGTCCCGCCCTACATTTTTTCTTGTTTGAGAAGCAATTTTACTTGTCACAATAGTGAAGCATAGAGTATGGAGGACCAGAAGTGACACATTAAAAATAAAACGAAGAATCAATTAATTCATTTAATAATTCACACATAAAAATTTATATAAATAAATCACTTTTATATAGGCAAATAAATAGACATATTTAAAGTTGTTTATTTAATTCCTGTTTTTAAACGTAGAGTAATAGAACAATAAAAAATACATTTGTAAATCGTTTTTAATGGCTTTTTAAATGGCTTTTTAAATGGATTTTTAAATGGATTTTTAAATGGATTTTTAAATGGATTTTTAAATCGCTTTTTAAAAAAGGATTTGCCAAATGCTTTTCTTTATCCATTTGTCAATCGAGTGCTAAAATGCCATTGGACAGTACACACGTGGGAGCAACCAATCAGCTTTCGCCTCAATTTAAGAGCCGACCCTCTCTAGAAGAGTTCGAGCAACACGATCACGCTAAATGTCAGGCGAATCTGAACGTGTTTGGAGAGGTTATAATGGTTTTCGTCGGACTGTCCTCAGCGACACAATACATCCTGCTGTCTCTTCTGCCGGTACATCCAACGACTGGTGGTGTTCGAGAATGCTTGGAAGTTCAACCATAGCGTGAGGGCCGCGGAGTCGCTGAATGACCTCAAACTGAACCCAAATCCTTCCATTTATTGTACAAACACAATATATTATTGTCTTCCCTCAACTGAAAAACTCTTTTACATATAAAATGATAATCGAGAGGAGAATTTCTTTCGCAAAAATCAGCTTAAGCTAACAAATCCTCTACAATACCTCTAAAAACACATTTAGCTTCGCCTGACATTTTGCGTGATCGCGTTGCTCGAACTCTTCTAGAGAGGGTCGGCTCTTAAATTGAGGCGAAAGCTGATTGGTTGCTCCCACGTGTGTACTGTCCAATGGCATTTTAGCACTCGATTGACAAATGGATAAAGAAAAGCATTTGGCAAATCCTTTTTTAAAAAGCCATTTAAAAAGCCATTTAAAATGATTTACAAATGTATTTTTTTATTGTTCTATTAATCTACGTTTAAAAACAGGAATTAAATAAACAACTTTAAATATGTCTATTTATTTGCCTATATAAAAGTGATTAATTTATATAAATTTTTATGTGTGAATTATTAAATGAATTAATTGATTCTTCGTTTTATTTTTATGTGGCACTCCTGGTCCTCCATAATAGAGCTTCCATTGAATGTCAATGTGAATGTTGTCTTTAAATCAAAATGGACCCTATTGACTTTGTTAGCACACATTACTAGTATTGTGGTGAACAATTAATCTGTGCAAGTTAATACACCGAAAAACATTTTTTTGTTGTTGTGGTAATTAATCAAATCCACTCTGGAATGGCTTTCCCTCTAATGACCTTATGAATATCCTTAACCGCTCCCTTCCAACTGTCTGTCTGCTATGTGCGATAAAACAAAACCCGGCCCTCTATTCAATATTACGTTTCACTTGGAAATTTGTCATAACACTGAAATAAAGTCGATTGTACCGTCTGGTACTTTAAATTCAGCTTATAGGCGTGCATCTCAATTGTTCAGCAATACTTTCTGTCGTTATTATGAAACATGTATTGTATTGAATAAGTAAAAAGACTAAAGTTAATATTTTCAAAGCAAACAAACTTGAACCAGTTAAACCAGATCAGCTGGTTTAAGATGGTTTATCTGGTCTTCCAGCCATATCAAGATTGTTTAGCTGGTTCAGCCTTGGCCATCTTACAACCCTAAACCCCTTGAAAACCATCAAAACAGACCAGCCTAACCAGCTTGACCAGGCTGAAAGGCCAGCTAGTCATCTGAAGGCCCCCATATACTTCAAGCAAAATCAAGGAAGGATGTTTTTGAGTTCGTTTTTGGTGGTTTGGAACTGCCCGTCAGCACAAACATTCAGTTTTTAGCGGGATAATTCAGCCAAAAATGAAAATTCTGCCTCGCGTCCTCATCTACTCCCTTTTTTTCTTCTCTGGACCATAACAAAGACATTTTGAAAAAATGTGTCAGTGTTTTTTTTTTTTTTCTGCATACAATGCAAAGTCAAAGTCAAATTTAACCATGAGAGTTACCAACATTCTTCAAAATATCTTTAGTCTTAAGTTATACATGTTCAAATCAAGTTCATACAGGTACAACCCTAGTGAAAAAGACTTATATAAGAGTACTTATATGGAAATAATATACTTTAAACCAACAAGTGCAAACTGAATGTAATATTTTGGGACACTTAATTGAATGTTATGGACAAATAAATAAAAAATGCAGTTTTTATTATGCAGTTAGTTAAACTTTAGAGTACTTTTTAAAATCCCTTTAAGTAGGACTTATATGTATTTTCATTATTATTTCTATTGAAATTTAAAGTGTACTGCTGAATGTACGGACAAGCATTTACGGAAAGCTAAAATATACTCTAATGTCATTTCTATTGAAACTAATGTAATGCATTTATTTGTACACATTTGTGATGAAGTTGCAATTTAGAACATTTAAAATATTTTAAATGTAATATCAAATAACATGGTAGAAAATGTACTTTAAAATGTATGTCTTTAAAATGTACTTTAAAGTAAAGTATAAGTGGCCTTTCATTAGTATTATTTAACAGTTTTTAAAAACATACTTTTAAGATTTGAAGTACACTACAATAAAATAATATACAATGGAGCGCAATTCTTTTTCACAAGGGAAATCAAACACAATGTTGTCAGCACTAAATATAATGTTACTCGTGTTTTTTTAATAAATTTTAACATCCTGTTACCATATACACTATGTAAAGCAGCAAAATGCTTATTTCAAGTACTATTTGGAGCAGTAAAGACCCACGGTTATGTCTCCACAGGTTGTCTATATGATCTGGAATGCACTCAATGACCCCTTGTTTGGATATTTGCAAGACAACTCGCGCATGGAGTGTTGCTCACGGCGGAGGCTCTCCATTTTATACGGAGCCCCCCTGTACTGTCTGTCTTTCTTGCTGGCGTGGTTCCCGTGGAGGACGTATGAAGCGGACGATTGGCTGAGTGGCGTCCACCTTATGGTGACCCTCTGTGCGTTTGATGGCATGCTCACATTCGTGCTGTTAGCCCAGTGCGCCCTCTTCGCGGAAATCTCCGGACACCATCAGAACAGACTGAGGCTGATCAAATACAGTCAGGTGGCGTCTCTGGTGGGCTCGTCCAGCGTGCTGTTCAGCGGTCTCGTGTCTGCAAACATGGACAACTTTGCTGCCTTCCAGGGCTTCAGCGTGGTGGTAGCCGTGTTGGCCTGCGTCTGCATGTTGTACACGGGCCTCCACAGCGAGAGCCGTTTTGACCGTAAAACCTCTGAGGAAAGTTCCTCAGAAAGTCTTCTGAAGCATCCGCTCTCTGTGTCGTCGGTCATGTCCATGACCTGGGAGATCCTTTCCAACAGAGACTTCCAGCTCTTCGTCATCATGAACTTTTTCCAGGTGTTCTTGCTGGCTTTTTACAATAACTTCACCTTGATTTTTGCGGAGCATCTTATTCCTCAGGATGTCCTGCCATCGCTTGCCAAGAGCGTCATGTATGGAGCGGGATTCATCTGCCCTCAGGTGCCCTCATCATAGTAGTAGTGCTTTCAACAGTGTTAGTAATATTGTCATTCATTCTTGGGTTTGAATAAACCCTGTGGTTCAAGGACAGAAACGTTCTTATAGGGATGAATTCAGGGTGATTCAAAGTCATCTTAATGGCAAAAAGTGTCCTAATCGCCCTCTGATCACACTAGTAGTTTGGTTCACTTGAGCGTTCTGTCATTTTTAGAGTCGTATCTTGTGACATCATGTCCTGTTTTGGGTTCGTTTAGATGTCTTTGGTCCATGTTGCTTTCATATTTCAGTCGAACCTCACCATAGTTTGTTTGAAAGCGGACTGTTTGTTTGGTGCGCACCTGGGTTTAGATGGCAACGTTCACACTTATTCAAACGAACCATACTAACAGAGCAATCGCACCAAACATCCCAAGTGTGAACACACCTTCAGTCCTCTTCCAAATTAAATCTGGTGCTGTTCGACTGAAATATGACCACAACAGAGGAATTCCTGCTGCTGTTTTGAGTCCTTGACACATTTATAAGCTCTTCACGGGTTCTCAGCTGGTAAAATACGCACATACTAGTATGTTTATCCCAGCACACTGCTTTGTTTTAGATGTTCGGTAAGTTCTGTCGCAAAATTAGATTATTAAAGCTTTAGGTTCGTTGTTAAAAATGAACGCTATGCTAACCAGAACTAAATGTATCATTTTCTTTTTGGGTCCGGACCAAAAGAACCAAGAAAACTGAACTACAAGTGTGAACACGCCTTGAGAACCAAATCAAAATACAAATTCACGTCCCAATTCACATACTTACCTATGCACTATTTTAGACCTTTTTTTTAGTATAAGCGGTGTGATTTCACACTAAAAATTCCAACAAGAAAAAATGCACTTCAAATACAAGGCTGATGCACTTAATGAACTGAATAAAAGAAAAGTTGCAACTTTAGTCATGAGGTGGAGGGGGAGGAGCTAAAAAAAATTACAAAATAACCTTAAAAAATTCATAGCATAAGTATGGAAGCTTGTTTCTGCCACAGAATTAAAAAACATTTAAAAGGTAATTACGACTTTTTATCTAACGGTTATGACTTTTTTCTCACAATTGTGAGTTATAATGTCAGAATTGCATGATATAAACTTTTTTTTTTCTTGCAATTGCAAGTTTATATCTCACAATTCTAACTTATTTCTTGCAATTCTGACTTCTTTTCTCATAATTGTGAGGTAAAAACTTGCGATTGCGATTTATAAAGTCCAATTCAGAGGAAAAAAAAGACAGCCTTTCGCAATTCTGACTTTATAACTCACAATTGCGTCTTTAAATCACTCAAATCCGACTTTATAACATGCAGTTACGACTTTATATCTCACAATTCTGACTTTATAACATGCAATTGTGACGTTATATCACGCAATTCTGGAAAAAAAACAATTGTAAAGAAAAAAAGTCAGAATTTTAAGATAAAAAGTCGCAATTTCCTTTTTTATGTTTTACTCCATGGCAGAAACAAGCTTCCGTACGTGCATAATATACACTTCTGCTCATAAGTTTACATACCCTTTGCAGAATATGCAAGATGTTAATAATATTAACAAAATATAAAAGGGTCATAAAAATTGCATGTTATTTTTTAGTACTGTCCTGAATAAGCTGTTACATAACAGATGTTTACATATAATCCACAACTGAGTTTACACAAATGAACCAGTTCAGAAGTTTGCTTGATTCTTAATACTGTGTGTTGTTACTTGGACAATCCATGATGATCTACCTTTTTGTTTTTGTGATGGTTGTTCATCATTAATACAATGCATTAAGAGCGGGAGTGAAAACTTTTCTTATTTTATTTAAAAATAGATTTTTTTTTTCATTCTGGTCTTTAGAAACTACTAAACTATATGTTTCCCCGATGACAAAATAAGTATCCTGATCATCCAACTTTACATCCACTGGCTCTTAATACATATTCTGGGAGGGGTGTGCAAACTTATGAGCAGAACTGTAGCGCGTCATTTGGGACACAAATAATGACCACTTAAACGTTACCTAAAAAAAAAACTTTCTCTATATATTGTTTTACAGTTATTGGTTTTGTGCAGCCAGAATCTTCTCCATAAGTTTGGCTACTACAGACTCATCCTGATCAGCTTCTATGTGGAGGCCGGAGCTGCGGTCATCATGTTGCTGTTGGGTCCAGGCAGCTACTATTTCCTTGCATTGTTCCTCACTTCCAGCATGTGAGTAATTACACAGAGCAATGCTATTCTTTGCACCCTCAGCCGGGCTAAAGGAATAAATATGCAAAGATTCCTCAAGATATGTGCTTTCAACAAGAGCGCAGATCTGTGGCATGTTCAACGGGGAAGTTTAGAGATTTATGCTACCGCTCAATAGTTTAGTGTTGGAAAAAAGTGTTTGATGTTTTTAAAAGAATCAAGGGTGCATTTATTTGATTAAAAATACAATAAAACAGTATTATTGGGAAATATTATAAGAATTTAAAATAACTGTTCTATATTGTAATATATATTAAAATGTAATTTATTCCTGTGATCAAAGCTGAATATTGAGCATCATTAGTCCAGTCTTCAGTGTCAAACGATCCTTCTGATATGAGGATTTGATGCTCAAAAAATATTTCTGATTATTGTCTATTTTGAAAACGTTTTTTGTGGAAACTGTTATACGTTTTTCAGGATAATTTGATGAATAGAAAGTTAAAAAACAGCATTTATTTGACCCCAAACATGTGAACGATAGTGTATTTGGGTATTACAGTATTTACCAGTGAATAATCAGTTTAAAAATGTAAGCCAGATTATGTGCTTTCTGCTAATTAGTGTATAAAGCATACATACTAGCTGGACGTACACTACATGTGTTGTATTTCTGAATCGGGCTGGGCAACATTATCCAGCATATACTGTTTCTCAATAATAGGTATTTGCTTTGAAGTGTTTTAAATCTTGTTCCCATCAGAAAAGCCACATTTTCCTCTAAACAGCCACTGTAAGCAAGTAGATTTAAAATGTCTAATGTCAGAAATAAAATAAAATCACTTTCTGCACTGTTTTTCACCAAATAAACTTAAAAATTGACATTTTTTTATGCCCCAATTGCTTTCCCCTTGAAAAAGTAAAGTAAGGGATTACTTTTTCTGTAATTTAATTACAGTTACTTTATATGTAATTATATTAAATACTTTATAAACTATAACTGTATTTAACATCTAATATTAAAATATATGTTTTTAATGTAAACTTCTCCCTTTTTTAGTACTTAGGTCAGTTCAAGAATAGTTTATGCAATTTTATATGATTTATCTGAAAGAATTAAAAGAGCCATTTCATGCCTGTCGAGGTTGATATGGGATTTAGAAAGTAATAAATAATGCAATACTTTTTAGAGAGAGTTATTAGTCAGTAATGTAATTACACTGTTGAATGTGTAATTAATATCGAGTGATTAATTACTTTTTTAGGGGTAACTCCCCAATATAACAATGCATAGTGGTAAACACTACAGTAATGTTTACTATATTTGTTACTAAACCAATTCAATGTATGAAAAATGTAACAGAGACATCTGTGAACATCTTTATGTTCAATGAGATGCTGTTTTTTCTACTTAAAGGGGTTATATCATGAACCAAATTTTCCTATTTTTTCCCTTATTTTTTTCAGAGAGAGCATATGGAATGTTCTTAAAAAGTGTAATATTATACCATAGACAGAAAATTAAAAAAGCCTTGCTAAATGGACCTATAGGGGAGAAAAAGTAAATAAAAAAGAGTGATTATAACCCTGTGTCTGAATGTTTGGTGGTGAATTAGGGTGCTGGTTCAGGCGGCCTTCAGCCTCTTCAATTTGCCTCTGGCTGACATCATCGACTCTGACCTGCAGAAATACAAACGCAGGTATTCAAGCTTTCTCCTGTTATCCATTATGTATTAAAATTGTGTATTATTTAATTTATTTATTTATTACATTTCCGAAATGTTTCCAGCTCTCCGCTTTCGTCTATGGTTTTTGGGACCAACGCTCTTTTCACAAAGCCGGCTCAGTCTCTGGCTCCTATGATGGCCGTGTCCATCCTGAACCAATATGGCTATGCCGAAATGCATGAGGTTGGGAAGGCTGCGGATCCAAAGTAAGTTTACCTATTCCAGTAGAGTTTGTCAAAGCAAAGCAGTGTGTCCTGCAATATTTATTTTATCCACCTCTTTCAATCATCAATATGCACATAAAGCTACGTGACCTGGGTTGCCAGGTCTCTGTAACAAAACCAGCCCAAAGGCCGATCAAAAATACCCCAAAACTAACCCAATGAGTCTATCCAAATATCAAAAACTCAATATATGCCACTCCCATACCTAAAATACATGTTTAACAGTCACCGTTACGCATTATACACAATTTCATCTTGAAAATAATTATAATAATAAACTTTATTTTCCATAGTGCCTTTAAAAGTTACATCTCAAAGCGCTTCACAAAAATAAGAGAGAATAATAGATACAAAACAATAATCGAGGAGCCATGCAAATCCTTGTAAGTGAGCATGAGAATTTACATGAAAACTTAACACGAAACCTGACATGGAGCCAGTGTGAGGACACAGTGTAAGATAAGGAGTGATGTGATCCCATGTCCTAGACCTAGTCAGGATTCTGGCGGCTGAATTTTGAACAAACTGTAACTTGTTTACTGCTTGGGATCTCAAAAGCTGCTCTAGAGCATTGCAGTAACCAATACGAGACAATTCAAAGATGTTAATTAAATTTTCAGCCATTGGAAATGATAACATGAGGTGTAGTCTGTCAATGTTTCTAAGATGACAGTGTTCTGGACATGAGGACATTAGCATCAAATATCACCCACAATTTTTTTTTTATCTTGTTTGAAACTGTAAAATAAAGCCATCCACATCTAAGTTAAAGACCCAGCTTTATATAGCTGGTGGGGTGAAACAATGAGTATAACCTCAGTCTTGTCACTATTAGACGAAGTCACATTTTTTTATCGCAGAAACAGTTACATTATCATCAGGTTTTCGAACATATATAAATCTGGGTGTCACCTGTGTAAAAATTAAAGTTAACACCAAGTGATCTTAAAAGTTGATCATGTGGAAAAATGTAGATGCAAAAGAGTAAAGGGCCCAAAATTGATCCCTGAGGAACACCAGTTTTCACCACACCAACCTCATACCCACAACCACCCATAAAAAGCGGCACTGAGAAGGATAAAAAATGAAAGGCAGCCAGAGTCCGAAGCAATTAATAAGTCATTTGTGACCTTGATGAACGCAGTTTCAGTGCTGTGGAATTTACGGAGGCCACATTGAAGGGGCTCAAACAAATTGATTGCAATAAGATGAGAGTGCAATTGAGAAGAAACGATTCTTTAAAAAGTTTTGCAAGGAAGGGAAGATTAGAAATGGGACTGAAGTGATAAAGATGATCAAAGTCCAAGTTTTTTAGGTACAGGAATTACAGCAGCAATTTTAAATGCTGCTGGCACAACACCCCAGTGCACAGAGAGTCATTTATAATACTCAAAACTACAGGACATAGAGAAGCAAAACATGACTGAAACAGGATCAACAATGGAAGTGGCAGCTTTCATTTGTGAAACCTCATTGCTGAGAGAATGACAGTCCAGTGTAGAGAAATTTGAGAGAGATACCAGAAAAATCTGAAGTATTTAAAGGACAAACAGATGGAGTATTAGTGATAATGCATATACGAATACACTCAATACACTGAAGAAATGAAGAAACCCATTACAAAGGTAAGTTGAAGATTTGAGAGACACATTTGAGCAGTTTGTTAATGGAATGAAACAATTGTTTAGGGTTTCTTTTATTATTCACAATTATCTGTGAAAATAATTGTATTTCTGAGACTTATATTCTAGGCCCGGTGATGAACAGTGAGGCCAGATGTAGCTATGGCAGGGGCACAGAGACATTCAGACACGACATTCGAATGAGTTAAACTGAGGAACAGCCACGGGACTCATATTGTATTGCTGGTTATGGAGCACAATAATACCCTCAGCTCTACCAGAAGGTCGCGGGAGATCAAATAATCCGTAGCTAGCGGGAGTAAGTTAATTAAAAAGAATACCATCGGACTCTTTGTGCCATGTTTCAGTTAGTCACACAAGGTCCAGTTTTTGTTCTGTTATAATATCAGATAAAATCACAGCATTGCTAAAATAACAGCGCCGCGTTCAACAGAGGCGAGGGCTCGGATGAAAATGGAGGGAACTTCTCGCGTTTAAGTGCTGACAAAACCACTATATAGCCGAGTAGTAATCACAGTTCTCCTAAAGAAGCTCCCTCACAAAACTCATCATCTACCACAGTAGAATGTAAAATGTATGTAAAATATTTCAGACAAATACAATTTGTAGAATACGTCAAACTTTTAATCCGCAAGAAAAACAATCAACCCTCGGCAACATGTCATATTTTAATATGTTCCTTGAGGTATAATGTTAAAGAGGTTAATGTTAAACCCTAAAATTTACATAAACCCTGCCCCCAAGAACAAAGAGGATGAGGCCATGTTGGGCTGCTTTAGAGACGAGGAAGAGTTGTTGTAATAGAGGGGCAATTTTTGACAAGCTATAATAAATGATCTGTGGGGTATTCTGAGCTGATTCTTCACAGACACATTCTGGGAACACCAGAGACTTAAATTACACCTTGTAAAAGGGGCATTATAGGTCCCCTTTAATATGTTTTTCTTTTTTTTTTTCTTTTTTTTGCACAAAAAACAAATATGTGGAAAAATGATCATTTTCAACCATCATTCTTACCCTCTGAAATAATCCATTTAAGGCTCGTCAGTAAACGGCCACTGTTATGATAGGCTAACGTCACTTCTTCTTTCTGATGAACACAATCTGAGATAATTTAATATCCTGACACATTCTGAGCTTTATAATGGCAGTGAGGGGGATCAACGAGCTGAAGGAAGTGTCTCCGTCCACATTAATAATTAATAAACGTACTCCACATGGCTCCAGTGGGTAAATAAAGGCCTTCTGAAGTGAAGCAATACATTTGTGCAAAAAACAATCAATATTTAACCAATTATAAAGTAAAATAACCATCTTCCGCCAGACCGCTTTCCATATTCAAGTTATGAAGAAAGTGTAAAACTCTCGCAGTTCAAAAACTTTACGCTACGTCCTACGCCTTCCCTAATCAACGGAAAAAGCTTAACTGACGTGACGCCAGTTTACACTTACACGCGGTCTGGCGGAAGTTAGATATTTTACTTTATAACTTGTTAAATATGGATATTTTTCTCATACAAATGCATCACTTCCCTTCAGAAGGCCTTTTTAACCCCCCGGAGCCTTGTGGAGTACATTTATGATGGATGGAAGCACTTTCTTCAGCTCATTCTCATTGATCCCACTCACTGCCATTATAAAGTTTGGATGCGTCGGGATATTTATTAATATTTCTCAGATTGTGTTCATCAGAAAGAAGAAAGTCATATAGACATAGGATGGATTGAGGGTGGGTAAAGCTTCGGGTAATTTTCATTTTAAAGTGAGCTAGTGAGCCTTGTAAATGTTTTGTTCATAATGAGGAGGGTGTTTTATCATCCCAGTGGATGCTTTGAGGAGAGACATTAAGTGTTATATATAAACAGGGTTTGGGAGTAACGAAATACAAGTAATTTAGTTACGTATTTAAAATACAAAATTTGAGTAACTGTATTTCATTACAGTTACATTTTAAATGGGTGGTAATCAGATTACAGTTACATCTGAAAAGTGTTTTAGATTACCAAAGTGATTACTTTGAATTTTAATGTCATTTAAACAGCGATTGGTGATTCTCTGACTCTGACCGTCTGAAAAAGTGGAGTTAAGTTTCATGTTTTCGACTGTTTTCATGTTTTGTGATAGTTGTTTGTGAGTCATTTTATAATTGTAAAAAAGCTCACTGCATCTTTTTCTCACAATTAGTTTTTTTCCCTCACAATTGTGAGTTTGCATTTCACAATTCTGACTTCTTTTTCTCAGAATTCCGAGAAACTCACAATTGCAAAAGTCAGAATTGGGAGATATAAACTTGCAATACTGACTTTGTTTCTTGCAATTGTGAATTTAGTATGCGAGTTAAATGTCATAATTCTGACTTTTCTCAATATTGCGAGTTTATATCTCATAATTCTGACTTTATAACTCACAATTGCAAATTTATATCACGCAATTCTGATGGAAATATAAACTTGCAATGACCTTTTTTGTGTTTGTTTCACACTTATTAGTATTCCAAAGTATTCTAAAGTATTTAGATTAAGTTACTAAACTTGAGTAATGTAACGAAACACGTTACAAATTACTTGTTAAAGCATGTATTTTGTAATCTGTAGTGAAATACATTTTAAAAGTAACATACCCAGCCCTGTATATAAATGCCTCATTCATTCAGTCAAGCTATGAAACTTGCAGGATATTTAAAAGGTACAACGACCTCTTATATGTCAAAAGATCAAGGCAAATTTGTCATGACCCCTTTAAAAAGCTGGCCAATTCCACAGGAAAACCACAATCTTTGCAACGCTGAATGTAACTTACATTGTGACCTGCAGCCAATAGTCGGACAGAGTGTTGGAAAAGGTGCACAGAACTCAAGTGTCTCTTGTCTCTCTCTGTTCTTCTGCTCCTAGTGCTCTTGAGTCTCTGCACAACATGATGTTTTACCTGGTGTGTGTGGTGCCGCTGTGTGTCACCGCCCTGCAGGTGCTGGCCTGGAGGCCCTTCTCCATACGGGACAGCCATACACTGGACGCGAAGTACATCGATGGTTGAATTTAGCTCATGTTGTTCTGATTGTGTGCTCTCATGTGCAACAGGTTATTTATATTTTGATTTTGACTGTCAAACTACAGACCGTACTGTAGTGAGAAAGGGAATTTGTAGATGTCTTTTAAAAATCTTTTATTGCGAGAAAGCTGGTCTGTTTCTTTAGAGGTGTTGGTTCTCCGGCTGTATTTATTGTACGCTCAGATTACGTCACACAAATGCAAGAGAGTTTACGGAAAGAAATCAGATACATTTTTTACAGTATCAAACTGCCAGCCGTTCTCAAAAAAAATAGGCCCTGTGATCATGTGAAGTAAAATGGAGGCGTCTTGTATCTTCGTGTACATTTTCTCGCTACTCACCAAATAAATGAATAATGTATGTAAATATATTGGTTTGAGTGTAAATGAGTTTATTATGTGTGACACTAGAGACATGGAAATGGCAAGAAACATAGAAACGGTAAGAAAGCAGACAAAAGTGATTTTAGCTATTTTAGCGGTCTATATATTCACCATTAATATTATCACATAATTTTTTTATAATATATAATATAATATATAATATTTTATTAATTATAAAATATAATTGTATTATAATATAATATACTGTAATATACAATGTGGGCATAAAGGGTGTCTGTCAAAGTCATATTTCACCATTAACATTAGCACATAATTTTTTTATAATTTAATATATAATATTTTATTAATTATAAAATATAATTGTATTATAATATAATATACTGTAATATACAATGTGGGCATAAAGGGTGTCTGTCAAAGTCATATTTCACCATTAACATTAGCACATAATTTTTTTATAATATATAATATAATATATAATATTTTATTAATTATAAAATATAATTTTATTATAATATAATATACTGTAATATACAATGTGGGGATAAAGAGTGTCTGTCAAAGTCATATTTCACCATTAATATTAGCACATATTTTTTTATAATATATAATATAATATATAATATTTTATTAATTATTAAATATAATTGTATTATAATATAATATACTGTAATATACAATGTAGGGATAAAGGGTGTCTTCAAAGTCATATTATCACATAATTTTTTTATAATATAATATATAATATTTTATTAATTATAAAATATAATTGTATTATAATATAATATACTGTAATATACAATGTGGGGATAAAGAGTGTCTGTCAAAGTCATATTTCACCATTAATATCACATAATTTTTTTATAATATATATAATATTTTATTAATTATTAAATATAATTGTATTATAATATAATATACTGTAATATACAATGTGGGGATAAAGAGTGTCTGTCAAAGTCATATTTCACCGTTAATATTAGCATTATACATTGTTTTTATATAACTAAGTACTTTACCTATTCAATATTTAAAATTTGTTCATATTATTCCCAGCTGTATTTTCTTTAGCCATGCTGTTATGTTATGGAAATGTGTTTCATTTGGCCTTTTGTACTGAACATTTCGCTTTTATTTTGAAAGCAGCTCTATTGTGTTTCATTTTCCGGTCGCCATGTTTAGCCGGATTCACTCAGTTTAATAGAAGAACTGCCTTGTCCTGTTTCCGTCAGTAGTTTTACTCTTTTATATGATTAGTCCATAAGTTTTTTCAGACCAAGTTAATTTTTTTAAATACCCGTGCCTTTGATAACATGCTCAGTAACTGTGGGTAGTAAAGGAACACGTTCATTCTGTGGTAAGTGTCTTGTAGTGTTGCTCTGACACCTGGCTAGCGTTAGCTTCAGTGCTAGTGAGTCAGCCAGCTTGAGTTCATCAGTAACAGTCAATAGATCGATCAAAACATGGCGCAGATCACTAGAAACAACATTATTGTGCCTCATACTGATGTATGTGTGCACACACAACCGCTCAGGGTTTGTGTGTTATTATTCCTCCTGATGTTGCTGTGCCAGTCTGTGGGATGAGGAGGAGGAGGAGGATGATGATGATGATGATGATGCCTTTTTTCAGGTGAACTTTGGGAGTATCATTTGAAAAGATTAACCAATTTGTTCTTGGTTAAGGAGCACCTCATTTTAACCCTCTACGGGACCTCATCGTTTATAAATGACGCAAATAAAAATGTAAAGTACAGTAATAATGTTTAACAAAATAAATAAATAAATGTGTGTTTGTGTATATATATATGCATGTCATATTACTAATATATATATATATATATATATATATATATATATATATATATATATTAGTGTTACTGAAAATCTATTTGCCATGTGCATGTCATTTTTAGCAACAAGGAAGTGAAGGTCACGTGCTGTCATGGCACCACAGTTCAGTTTAGACTTGAAAATACATATAAAGAAAAGAAAAAAAATAATTGTACGAGGTTTTTGTCATTTTTAATGCACATTTTGAAAAAATCAATAAAAAAATCTGTTATACATAAAGTCCATTTAATCATATTTTCTGTGTATCTGTACTATTGTTTAGCACTGTTTGGCAGTATAATCTTCTTACTAGTGTTTTAGGTTGATTTTAGTAAGTTTTATTATGGTGATGGCAGTGTATCAGAAAATAAAGCTGTAGGAAGAAGATGATAGAAGTAGTGGTAGTGATGACAGAAATGAAGACTATATGTTGTTGAACTCGGGCATTTTGCAAACATTATCTTATGCCAGTTTGGGAGATGTGATCTGTACTACAACTAGAGGTCAGGAAAGGGTCATTGACCAGCAGGGAGGCTCAAAAAATGATAAAAACATATAGAGTTAAGTGTGGCCTACACTGAAAAAGAAGAGTCCCGTTGATTTTCACTTGTGCTACAATCACTGATTTGGAATTCCAAAAAAGAAACGATGTTAAAGATTTTTTATGTATTTTCTTTCTTTCTTTTTTTTTGAAACACTAAGACATAGTTTTATACTTTCCAGGCAGAAAAGTTTTCTAAATTTGAATTTGTGTCGAGTTTTTGGCATTTTGAGTTCCAAATGAAATGGCACAAGGTGAAATAATAGAATGTTAATAAAACTTTTTAATATTTTTGATACATTAAGACATTTTCGTTAATTTTCAGATAGTGAAAATGCATTTGAATGTGTGTGAACTTTAAGACAATTTACCAAAAATAATTTAAAAGGTTAGTTCACCCAAAAATTAAAATTGTCATTTATTCCTCACCCTCATTTCGTTCTACACCCATAAGACCTTCGTTCGTCTTTAGAACATACATTTTTGATGAAATCTGATGGTTCAGTGAGTCTCTATTGACAGCAAGATAATGAACACTTTCAGATGCCCAGAAGCTACTAAAACACATTTAAATCAGTTCATGTGAGTACAGTGGTTCAACCTTAATATTATAAAGCGACGAGAATACTTTTTGTGCGCCAAAAGAACGACTTTTCAACAATATGTAGTGATGAACGATTTCAAAACACTGCTTCATGAAGCTTTATGAATCATTTGTTCTGAATCAGTGGTTCGGAGCGGCAAACTCGTGATTTCAGTAAATGAGGCTTCGATACATCATAAGTGTTTCACAATTTCAATAGTTTACGTGATTTTGGCGGTTTGATACACAAACCGAATCACTAATTCTGTAAACTAACCCTTTAATAGGACAAAGTCCGTTATAAAATTGAATTTTATTATGATTATTATGATTATTATTTATTAGTTGTTTTTAAATATTTTCCTGTGTTGATTTGTTCTTTATTAACATTGTATAATACACAAGCAGAGTGCCTATTGGTCAGGATATTGACTCCTAAATTTAAGTTTTATTTACTATTTTTTTTTCTTCACTAGCATGTTATAGTCCATATTAGTCAGATTATTAACTCCCAAATTAGATTCTTTAATTATTATTTTATTACTATTTTACTATGCTGATTTTTTTTTTTTCTGCATTAAACTATTGTAAGCAGAGTCCATATTGGCCATGTTTTTGACTCGTGCATTTGGTTTCTTTCAGTTATGGACCCTCTCAACCAGGTGGATGTCATGCACCTTCAGGAGTCTCGTTCCTCAGCTCTGGATCTGTCTGTGGGTTGCAGGCAGGGCCCATTAAACTCCATGGAGGCTTTGGATTTGGTGAAGAAGCCCAGCTGGTGTGGCATTACCTCAGGGAGCAAGAGCGCTAATATGTCCGAGTCTCGGTCCGGTAGGTACATCACTCGACCTAGCAAACAGAATCCACCTGATCACCCAGAACCAGGATCAAAGCATCATGGGACAAGGGTTTGCGGGATGTCGTCCCGTGGCTCCTACTCTATGCCCTTACCCCTGATCAATGGATTGCCTTCTGTGGCTCAGATACTGTCTCAGTGCCCACCAACAGACCAAGAGTTTGTGGATGACGCCAATTACAACGTGGAAATGGACGAGCCGTTGACGCAAGCCAAGAGATGTCGCAAGAAAGCCGACTGTGTATTAGAAAAGAGCACACTAGGAGGTAGGATAGCACACAATGTATTAGAGACATACCCACAAAACATTTTGACCAGTTGTGGTGAAACATACTTGAGTGACACACTGTCAGGCATGTCACAAACTAAGGGCTCATCACGTTTACCTCAGGACGCCAACGCTACCGCATACACACTTCGTTCCACCAGCTCAGCGGTTGAGCAGACTGCCATTGAAACTCTCGCGTCCGAGTGTACCGGCGCTGAAAAAACATCTCCATGCTCCGCTGAATACATCTCCAGTGACGACGACAGTGACATCATTGAGGTGCCAGTCAGCAACACCAGATGCAAGACACCTCCAAACTGGCGCTCCCGAACTGAAAGTGTTATTGTTAATGACACAAGCCATGGAAGACGGAGAACTTTCTCCGCGAAGCAAGAAGTTGACTGTGATCGTCAAATGGACCGCTCTCCCAGAAATGTGAACGTCTACGCAATGAATCAACCTATTTTTGAAGACCGTGACGGTAGGACCGGCTCCGATTCCAAATCGCTGCTGTCGTGGATGGAGTCGGTCTTGATACCCATATCCCCGGAGGACAGCGATCAAGACATGGATGCTGCTTTTTCCCAAAACTGCCCATCTACCTCAGATGCAGAAAACGTGAGCGTCATGACGTCTCCGGAGATTGGGGCGTCGTCTTCGACGGCAAGCCGTTCACGGAAGACTCCGGCCTCAAAGAGTAGGAAGCGGACAAAACCGAGGCCCAAACCGAAGCCCAAACCCAGAGCCAAACCGAAGAAACCAGCTAAGCAGGTAAAGGCGTCACCAGGCGGCAAATCAGCAGCACGAATGGCTAAAAGAAGACGCAGAAAACCTCGGACGTCTGGAGTTTCATCCATGTTTGCCCCTAAAGAGCCGGAGATCAAACTCAAATATGCAAACCACAAAGAAGAGAAGAAGGACACCAGGCTGGATGGCTTCGCCCCCTACATTCACATGGATTTCTCATCCTGCACAATCGTCAATTTTAGGGAAGAGGATGATTATTCCACAAGGAAAGGGTCACAGCAGGCAGTCTCGGGTGTCATTCCTAAAAGCTCCTGTTTGCAACTGGGCCGCGTTGGCTCGGACACCAGGTTTCAGGTCAGGCATTTCTGCTGCCTGTGCGGGAGGGCTGGCAATACTGAAGGCCTCGGGGACTTACATGGACCGTACTACTCCAACGGAGCTCATCCCGTCTGTAAGGCCGACAGCAGTCCCGCTGCACAGAAGCAAGACCCCGACTGCAGTGACTTGGACTCTGTCTACAGTTTAGAGGGAGGTGCGTCCCAGTCCATCAAACGGAAAAGGAAGGAGAACAGCTCGGAAAACGTGGAGGAGTCCGGTGTCTGTAGTGAGCACTGGATACATGAGGACTGTAGCATTTGGACTGCAGGCATCTTTTTGGTTAAGGGGAAACTCTACGGATTGGAGGAAGCCATCCGGCTTGCTCAAGGAACAGTAAGTTTTTTTTGTTCTGAGTCATGTTTCTCCCCAAAATTTAGAGACAAAAGGCATTTTTCCTATACCCTGATTTTAGTCCTCTTATTAGAATGCTCTGTTTTAAGGTGCTGTGAGACTTCATTAAAAAAAAAAAAAACGGGAGTTTTGGCATGAGTCCAGACTTGTGCTGTTTGATTGACAGCTCCAGTGATTGTAAAGGGAGCGTTCTTTGATTGCTTTCTGTATATAATTTAATCACCGTTTAAATAACAGATTATTTATTGTCCTACTAAGAGCAACAACTTGAAGTTGACTGTTTAGTCACTGGTTTGATTTACTGACGAACATCTGGCTGTACATGAATCAATACATATCAGATCAGGCATTAGAATTTACAGTTACTTACATGTTGTTGCATTACTGTCGAGCCCATATCGTAAAAGTCTGTAATGCTATCTCTGAATCTTCAGAAGCTGTAAGGTGCTGCTGTGTTTGGTTGTTTTAGGTGTGTTCGCACTGTCACATGGTTGGTGCCACTTTGGGATGTTTCTTCAAAGATTGCCCCAATAAGTACCATTTCCCCTGTGCCCTGCAGTCAGGTAATGCTCACCAGTTTACCTGCACTGTCACAGTCTCGTCACACCGAAACCAAATATTGCAATGTAAAAAATGTTGTTTTAAGGCCGTGGTTCTCCACCCTGTTCCTGGGCCCCTAGAACTGCATATTTTGAATGTCTCCTAATCGGACATGCCTTTTTGCCTTCTGTAAGCTGTTTGTGGAGGCAGTATTTTTCAGTTTGACAGCTTAGGCAGAGTAATCGAATATTTAATTACTACAATACTAGTTTCTCACTAGAAATTACATCAGAAGTAGAAAACGTTGGTCAAAAGCGTACTTTTACACACAAACCGCAACTTTCAGAAGCCATCTTCATTTTTTGGAAAGCACAGGATTGTGGGATATCAAAAGCTAAATCAGGTGTGTTTGATTGGGGAGACATGCAGGAACAGGGTTGGGAACCACTGCTTTAAGTCATATCAGAGCAATGAAAACGTTGAGATTTTAGCTGTATTGGCCAGCTTCTTGTAAGGCATCAGTTTGTTCCCCTTTCCAGCTGTTCTGAGGTTGTCACTCATCTGTTTCGTTGCTTTGATGCTTGTTTTGTGTTTATCTGTGCTGTTGTGTCTCCACAGACAGTGCGCTCAATGAGGAGAACTTCACAATGAGATGCCCAAAGCACAAGGTGACTCAGAGACATTGTTTTAGTTGAGTTTAACTTATGAATATGACATGAGTTTGCAGCATAATAGACTGCAGTATTGAATTTCTCAGCTTTATTGTCTTCCTCTTGCATCATCTTCGGGGCTAATAATAATCGCTCATGTTTTTTGTCTTCTCAGAATAAAACATCCAGATTGAGCGTTAGCAGGCTGAAGAACAGATGACATTTGGAAGGTGTTGAAATGTCTTGGAAGGTATTTTACTGTGTTTTCACTACTTATGCCTTCTTCAGCCCTTAGCCTTTTTTTTATCATTTTCCCAGAGGCCAATTTTCAACTCAAAATGCAAAGAATTAATTAGTTATATTTTGCTTAAAGAAAATTTTGTGCAGGCGTTAATAGGATCATTAAGATTTTTTGACCAGTTTTGAGACAATTAATCATATTCCTTCACGCTTAAGTAATAATATCTTTAACTTCTGTGATATTTTTATGACAAGCACATTTTCTATATATATAATGTACGTACTGCTACCTGTAATGCATTGATTTATTTTTTTAAGTAAATTCCACAAATTACATTACAGATTACTTTTTCAAGTAACTAGTAAAGCATTACTTTGCATTACTTTACAGATTACTTTTACAAGTAACTAGTAAAGCATTACTTTGCATTACTTTACATTACAGATTACTTTTTCAAGTAACTAGTAAAGCATTACTTTGCATTACTTTACATTACAGATTACTTTTTCAAGTAACTAGTAAAGCATTACTTTAAAAAAAATACATATTACTTTTTCAAATAAGGAATTTAAGTTACTTTGTTTTCCCATTTCTCTGGCCCATGTTGAGTGAAATCGGGAGTAAGTACAGAGGTGTTGTAAATGTGTGTGTGTTGTGTGTAAATATGATTATTGTAGTTCTAGACTAATAATGTGAACAGGCATTTACTCATCACAAAAACAGATTTAGTATTCCTCAAAATGAATGAGAACTGTGAAATGCAAACTCGAAAATCTGCAATAATTAAATGTTAAGAACCCCAAAACATTTATTAACCTGCTGAACTTCAATGGTCCAATTCATCCATACTTAAGCACAAATTACTTTAGATAAACATCACATTTGTGTTTCATTGTTTGTTTTTATTGCTTAAATAAGAGTGTTTAACTTTCTTCTCCTGCGTCCTATTTTTCTGTGGTCCAGAGCGGCAGCACATCTGAAAGGTTTGTTTGAGCTGCGCCCTCTACTGTACAGGCCTGAATTTGCATTTCTTTCAACCTGAGGCTTATTCATTTCTACGGAGCTCAGGACATGACATGCAGGAAAAAAATAGTAGGCTAAAAATCGAGGGAGCGAAATAGTAAACGCACGATTTATTTATTTATTTTCTTGCATGTTATGTGCGGGGCTCCGTACAGTCACTTTTTTTGTTGTTGTTGTTGTTGTTGTTGTTTTTTGTTATTAAAATACAAACAAGCAAGCCCTACCCGGGTGGGAAAAAGTACGCAAAAGTAAAATAATGCATTACTTTCCATTTTAAAAAGTAATTAAGCAACAAAATTAGTTTCTTTAAAAAAGAAAAGTAACTTTCCCCGACATTGCATATAATCCATCATTTGACAGACTCTTCTTTTGGTGACGATTGCATTATTCAGCATTAATAAAACTTGTTCGAGTTATCACTAATCTAAGGGTGTGTTTACACGACAACGATGTCCTTTGCACTTTTTCTTCGCGGTTTTCTCGTACAGACGACAAAGCGATCCACGTTCGCACGGATCAATGAAAACGACTAAAACCTTTATTGTTCATGTCAGGCCAGTAGATGGCGATGTCACTTGGTAAAGAAAACGACGTGTCTATAGACTGAACACGTAATACGCAATGACGTCACAAATTGTGTTTTTGTAATTTACACCGAGACAATAACGGTATCGTTCATAAAAGTTGGACTTCGAAACACACAGCTGTTGTTTTTTGTAAATATATGGCCAAAACGCATAAATTCAGTTGTTATTTGAAAATGGTGTCGTGTAAACGGCCCCTAAAGTTGTGTTTTAAGGTTATAATGATCTTTTTTTTTCTTTCTTCTCCCTCCGCAGGTAGACTTCAACAAACATCGGATTCTCTGGCTGCGCAGTGGATCCCTGAAGTGTTTACAGATTGTTCCATTTGATTTTGTACTTCACGTGTTTGAGTGTTTACATGTCCTCTCGGGCAGCTGAATGTTCGGGACCGGATGTGCCGTATCTGCGCTGCAGACGGCCGCTGCCTTTTTGCCTGTCGCTTGAGTTGAGTGGTACCCTGGACAACGCTGGATGATTTTCTTTGCATTCCTCTGCTTTTCTGAACACTCGATAAATTAACCTCCGCAGATTTTACAACGTGAACGACAGCTCCATTTCTTTGAAGGCCAAATATCTCCATCAGCTTAAGAATGAATCCCGTAAAGCCCTTTGCGATGTAATGCAATCTAATCAACAGTGGAGTTAATATCGAGAGCCTCGTCTCATTTGAAGTTGCAGAAGTACTCGTTTTTTGTTCCCCCCCTCATTCTTATATGAATTCCAGCATCTCATTGTTCATTAAATATGTAACATGAACTGACCATTCTTTAACAGTGATGTCTTTTTCACATAAAACTGAAATGCTGAACGAACTCGTCTCCTCCAGTGGTACCGTATGCACTAGTATGTGAACATATTTATTTCTATTTATGTTTAATGCATATGTGTATATTTATTTGCCAATGAACAGCCTCCTTTAAAAAGACAGAGTGTGTTTTAGCACCTTGTATAAATGCAGTAAAGGAACATAATTTTATGTTGGTAACAGTTACAGGGTGCTTTAAATATGAATTTGAGTTTTCATTTGAAACGTGTGGCCTGGGAATCAAGGGGTCACGGCGTCTGTAGGATTTTCCATTTCACCTGATGCCTTGTGATGTCTCGAGTTCTGTTTCAATAAATGTTTTTATGTTCTACATTCCTAACATGGGACTGTGTGTGACTGTGCTTCATGTTCAGCGTTGGACTTGGTGTGTTGGTGCACGTTTGTCCAGATGGTGGTGCTAAACAGCCTTCAGAAGCAGACAAACTCTGAAGTACTGTCTTTCATGCTTCTGTTATAGCAAATGAATCCCATACTGAACAATGGCGACTGCAGACTAACCCACTCGACGTTATGAGTGATCCTTACCTCTGAAAACTCACCAGCACGATGCTAGGCCGGGCGGGTGTGGGTGGTGGCCACGGTGTCACTCTATAGAGAAGTTGTTAAAAAAAAGAGGTTTTTACTGCAATGCTTTCCAGTTGCTATGATGTTTTGCTAGGTGTTACTAAGGTGTTCTGGCCTGTAAAGTCACAATGACCCCGTTCAGACAGCAGCATAATGCGGTTTTGAGTCCCACAGTTGCGTTCACACATTAACAGCTGTTGCATTACTATAGCAACAACAGCTGCCGGTGGAACGGAAAAGGTTAGTGAAGGGTTAACTGCCAGAAATCACTAAGCAACAAGAGGGCGTTAAACACTGCATTGAATCATTTATGATCGGCTTTTCTCCCGTACTAGACCACTCTTGTCTACGCCAGACGAACTCTTTGTAATTATGATGCTGTCTACACTGAATGCGGCGCAACACGATAAATCATAGACAGTAAACTGACCTTTCACGCAAAGCGCTCGCGCTACTTCTGATATTAAGGCCAAATAGATTTGCAAAGGTCGTTTTGTCGCGTACAGTTTTGACAGCTCTAGACACACGTCGCGTCCAAAATCGCATACTGAATTTGGAATGAATAGGCTATAGTATGAATGAAATTCCGCCATGTTGTTGCTGTCACGTGACCTACCAGCTTAAAGCCGCGGTCACAGTAGTTGTGTCCGCAACCGCTCCCTATCCACTATATAGTGCACTATATCGGGTGTCGGCCATTTTGTAGTGCTGTCCGAATTCTGAGTGAACGACTGCATTCCCTACATTCGTTCACTACTTTTACCCACAATGCTTTTGAGCGTACATTCGACTCGTTAAAGCGCCGTTACCCAAAATCCAACGCGATAAGACGATCGAGCGCGAAAGAAAAATAAATATGGCGGATGAAAATACGGGAAGCGGCAACTTCTACAAATGTAAGTGTAATTTTTTTATTAATTAGAACATCTTTGTAAAGATATTTTGAAGCGAAATGATACAGGTTTATATCATAATTTATATACTTATTATCATATGATAATTTGGTGGATTTTTCTCAAATGTTAGTGAACTGTTGTACATTGTATACTGTTGTTTATATTGTATTTATTTACTATTATATTTTTTAGAAACAAATGTGACAGTGTAGTGTTTTTGTTCTGTTATTTTTAAATATAAATTTACTAAATAGCATGACACAGGTGTTTTTCTTCTCTCTTTATTCTCAATAAACATGACAAATAAACAGTAATAAACAATTCATGAAGCTAAACGGGACATATTACAGATGGGTATAGGAAATGTTAATGACGAAATTGTCTGCGCTGTCTGGCGCATGCTATTAACGTCAGCGTCCGAATTCGCTCACTCATTTTCGTTCACTCTTTGCTGATATAGTGCGCTCAACTGCCGTGCACTATATAGGGGTTAGTGAATGAGTGAACGAGTGGGCGGTTTCGGACACAGCTATAGACTTTCAATGCGCAAAATTTCATCGGTCGCTGCAACTGTCGTGATATGACGTCACGGTCTACAGCGTCTTTTTTATAGACATGAATTCAACATAGTACATTTAAAATGTAAAATTATAGTAACCTACTCGACTTCACGGCGAAAATATAATTTTTAATTCAGCCAAGAGGTGATGTTGTGACGAATCGATCTTCAACTGGTCGTACGTCTTCGTGATGCGAATTCGCAGGTCAGAGTTCACCAAGCTTTGAATGCAGCAAAATGCGAAACTTTTCGTACCAGCTTGTGCATTCACATGCATATAAATGAAAGCAGTGCTCGAATTTGGCCGGTACACTCTTCTCTATTTTTACCTTAAAGCGTACCACTAATTTTCCTTGCGCACCGACACTTCCGACATGTTGCATGTACAGGGCTGGGTAGGTGACTTTTAAAATGTATTTCACTACAGATTACAAAATACATGCTTTAAAAAGTCATTTGTAACGTATTTCGTTACATTACTCAAGTTTAGTAACTTAATCTAAATACTTTAGATTACTTTGAAATACTAATAAGTGTGGAACAAACACAAAAAAAGTGATTGCAAGTTTTTATCTCACAATTCTGACTTTTTCCCTCAGAATTGTGTGATATTAAGTTATTGTGATAGCGTGATATTAACATAATTGTGAATTATAAAGTCAGAATTATGAGATATAAACTAGCAATATTGAGAAAAGTCAGAATTTGGAGATATAAACTCACGTACTACATTCACAATCGCAAGAAAAAAAGTCAGTATTGCAACTTTATATCTCCCAATTCTGACTTTAGTACTTGCAATTGTGAGTTTAAATCTCGCAATTCTGAGAAAAAGAAGTCAGAATTGTGAAATGCAAACTCACAATTGTGAGGGGGAAAAACAAATTGTGAGAAAAAGTTGCAGTGACGAGTGAATTATAAAATGACTCACAAACAACTATCACAAATCATGAAAACAGTCGTGGATCATCAGGTCATGACAGGACAGTTCAGTTGACTGTTGGGCAATTTTTTTTAATAAATTCAGTCATTTTGTCTTGATCAGGACAGAACTAAATAAAAATAACAACATTTTTATGATCTCTCTTAAAAGTATTAAAATGTTGTTGAAACTTAACTCCACTTTTTCAGACGGTCAGAGTCAGAGAATCACCAATTGCTGTTTAAATGACATTAAAACTCAAAGTAATCACTTTGGTAATCTAAAACACTTTTCAGATGTAACTGTAATCTGATTACCACCCATTTAAAATGTAACTGTAATGAAATACAGTGACTCAAATTTTGTATTTTAAATACGTAACTAAGTTACTTGTATTTCGTTACTCCCCAACCCTGTGCATGTACAGAAGCTCGCGGCGCCCTCCCTTCTCCGGGAATGCGCTTTTAAACCGAGCATTAGGAGTTTATGCACTTTTATTTTCCCTCTTCAAGCACTGAATGGAAGTCAATGGGACGAAAAGTGCGCTTTTAAGTTGCCATTGGGTTTGTTCAAGATGTTCGGACTTGACTTGCACATTCAAGCGGACAGTACTTGAGCGTTATTGTAAGCTGCTGTGTGAACAGAACATGTCCAGACCATAGACTGTAAAAAAAGATGGACAATGCTGTGTCTCTGCTGCCTTCCATTGTAGAAAAATTAAGTCAAAACATCCCAGAAATGGCTGTTGACATCTTGCGCCGATGATGTCATTTGGAGCCAGAGTCTGCGCAGTAGAGATCCTGAGGTGGAGCCGCAGTATCATAGACTGTGTCCAGAATAGCATGCGAGTTCTAAAAAAGTATGTTCAAAATAGTATTAATGTAATCTGGACGTTCTACATTCACCATGTTGTCGTTATCATGTGACCTACCAGCGGCAGTTACATTCACAAATCCTCTCCGGTGGCCTCGTGGGATAGTAAAGTGTCCATCTTACTGTAGCCTATGCGCACTTCAGAATCTCTCCGGAAGTATTAGGTCATCTGGGTGGGGTTAGGGTGAATTGGGACATACTATTGTTGTCTCATAATGTTTTTTCGCCTATATACCAGGGAAGTCTGCAATTTTGGACCGAGTCCTACTTCCGTCCTGCAGACTCAATCACAAGCACAGCTGTCAGTCATGACGTTACAACCTCTCAAAGTGATGAGAACTACGTCAAGTGACAGAAATCATCTTTGAGGAAAAAATTATGAAGTGTATTTGGATTTTTTTTTGTTTGTGTGTTTTGGTCATTCGATTACATGGAGGTTGGGGTTTATGACCTATATGGCAGCAAGCCACCAGGGGGCGTTTGAAATGTTTTGGCTTCACTTTTCAAGACGTGTGCAGCACTACTTGTTCCAGGGTCACACCTATGGTTGTCAATCCCAAACAATGAAAGTGAATGTGGCCAAATTTAAAAAGTAACAGACCTTAGTCAGTCACTGTTGTCAACAAAATGAGAATGTTGAAAATTACATGTGATTTAGCATCTTTATGTCATACCCTCAAAGCCTTGTTTTCATTCCTGTCAAAAATTAAATATGGCGTCTACCCCAACTAAGGTCTAGAGTTATTATATCAGTAGCACAAATGGTGGTGGACGAGTTACACTTTAATAGGGTTCGACATTTGTTCAAATCCTTAAACCTTAGGAATAAGATAACATTGCTTTCCTTGGGATAATTTCTCAGCTTCAAATACTGACAGTCATATAACACTGCCGTGCTTGTGAGAGATTCACAGTCTGAATACTCCTTGATCTGTCCTTATTTTCCCTCTAGTCAAATCTTATGACTCACCCCCTTCATTACCCAATCAGATCACTAGTTCTGCTGGGCTGCCAAGGTCCCTGCTGACATCCGCTTTGTTTGTGGTGGAAATCGTGTGCTGGTCTCTTAGCAGTGTGTGAAAGCGCTGATACAATAGCAGTGCTGGTATTGCTCAGACCTCTGCCTCTACCTGCCTGCGCCTTTTGCTGCTTTTCTCAGACTTTATCAGTCTCTTGCAAATGAAGTTTGTTCTGTGATTGTCTATGTATTAACTGAATCAACATGTTGCTTTGCACTACTCTGTTTCCTCAGTATCTCACCATGACTGAACAGGCCAAGAATTTGAACTCAGTATTGGTGTCGAAGATGAGTGAATGTGGACAGTCCTGTTTCTGTTTCGGCTCTGATCGAGACAATTTGATCAAAAAAGTCTTAAAAGGCACTTATTATGTCCCTTTTTACAAGATGTAAGTCTTAGGTGACCCCAGAATGTGTTTGTGAAGTTTCAGTTCAAAATACCCCACAGATATTTTATTACACCATGTTGTAAATGCCCATTTTTGAGTGGATGGAAAAACATGCTGTTTTTATGCACTTATCTTTAAATGAAAATGAGCTGCTGCTCCCCACCCCCTATCCAGAAGAGGGCGGAGCCTGTACAACTTTTGCCTCGGATGCTCTGCCAAAGCTAACAAAACATCTGTTTGGTTTTTATTATCATCTCTATTGTGGTCATACTCACGTGATATTGCAGTTCTTCGTCATTATTTGCATGTTTTAAAGCCAATATCAGTCAAAATTTCTGATATATGGTTTTCTGAGCGCACACATCCAAAGCACAGAAAGCTCTCGTGAGAATTAAATAAAGTTTTCTTTCATGTCTTTTTGTGCTGTCAAATACACTCAAGGCTATGTCAAAAACACACAAAGTTCACATAAACAGTTGGTTGTGTCTATGAACATAATTGGCAATAAAGAAATCGCTGGGAGTTTGATTGACAGGCGATCTGACCAATCATAACCCCAAATCTGCCATCTTGTCCAACGAAGCAGTCAGGGGAGTTAGTAGATTAACGTTGGTGAATTTGAACTTGAAAAATTGTACTGGTTGAAACAACATTCCTTCTGATGTTCATTCATGTTTATTTGATGCTATAAATGAACTAGTATGAAGAGATGATCGGTTCACGAGGAGCTACAGCGATCTGTCACCACACATTAAACACACACTAGACGCTATTTATAGTTTAAACTTCTTTAAAAAATTACAATATTTGAAATTTGAAACCTGTTCTGTCTTGTCTGTTGTGTCCTCTTTGCTCCGCGATGTATTTTTCACTCCGTGAGAACATGATGTGTGGCGTGAGAGCGAATGCATGGCAAATTGTGGTACATTCTTGAACGGCTCATTTTTAGTTTATGTGGATAATAACGAATGAAGTGGATGGATTTGTATCACGATAGAGTGGTTGTGTACACCCACTGAAGACACATAATTATGTTCAAAAACAATATAAACTTTAATTTGGCATAATAGATCCCCTCTAAAAGTGCATTTCAAAAGAAAATGCGATCATGGTCAGTCAGCATCCAATAGTAATTTCTCAGCTCATGAAATGTCAGGTTAATAGAGTGGAAAGGTTATGATGGCCTTACTTTTCAAGCACAGCACTGGTATTATCTCCCAGTGTGTTGACTAATCTTTCCTGCTTATCTCAAAGATTAACTGTGAAAAGATGAGAGAGAGAGAGAGAGAGAGAGAGAGAGAGATGAGATGCAGGATCTGTCACGCCTGCATGAAGTTGCTTAATGACTGATGCCTGCAGCTAATGGCTGACTCTCTCTCTCTCTCTCTCTCTCTCTCTCTCTCTCTCTCTCTCTCTCTCTCTCTCTCTCTCTCTTTCTCTCTCTCTTTCTCTCTCTCTTTCTCTCTCTCTCTTTCTCTCTCTCTTTCTCTCTCTCTTTCTCTCTCTCTCTATCTCTATCTCTCTCTTTCTCTCTCTCTCTTTCTCTCTCTCTCTACCTCTCTACTCAGCTTCCGTTCGCTCTGGGCCTTAACATTATCTCAGCACCCAGAAATCCAACAGTATAATTTGTTTTTTGTCTTTATCGTAATCTGCAGCGCTGCCCAAAGGTTTTCCTCCACATCAACCACATTTTCCATCTCACTCTCTCTCACTAAGGATCTTTTCCCAAACGTATCAGTGATGTAAGTGCAAAAAGTCTAGCAATGAGTTTCTCCTGAAAAATACCTGTGTATCATCTTCATCTTGTCATGAGGTAATCCGTATGGAGAAATAAGCACACTTTAGCATACTTTACTTAATACAGAAATAAAAGAATATGCTTAAGAGAGAACTTAAAGGAACATTTGAATGTGCTGGAAAACCCAAAGAAAGATGAGCAGGACACTGACATACTGAATCCAGGCAAACTTAATTGTTTCCCAAAATCCTGGCCGATAAGTAATAGTCTCTACTGGATAGTTGATCTGTGCACTGATCTGGAATGGAGCGTTTGCAGAAAAGGAAGAGAGTATTAGCCACTTAAAGTAGGACATAAGTAAATCTTTATATTTAATTCTCATAATAAATTAAAATATTAACCTTAGATGCAGTATCAAAAACACAATAAAATTGAAAAGTAGTTCACATGTTCTTTAGTATGTTAGTCATCAGTAACATCTCTTATTTAAAGCTTGATAAATAATTATTAAAACGATTTAAAATGTACTTTTTGACATTATAAAGTGCACATTTTAAAAGTGTGTTAAGAAACAGTCATGAAAGTGCGCTCTCTTTAAATACACTTAAGTACCCTTTTATGTCATTAATATTATATTATTTGTGGGAACAGTTTAAAAATATGTAAACCTTTGGGATTTGTAGTGCACATTCAGTACAGTTAAGTGCTCTTCTTTTTCACAAAGGAAGGTATTTTCAGAGACACTGATATTTTCTCTCAGTGAAGTGAATGTGCCTGATTATTAGAAAATTCACTTGCTGTGTATTTATTCTTAATCATGAAAATATGCCTATTATCGCATTCTAAATTACATATTTCATGTTACATATTACAGAATCTGAAACTGGTCAACTTACACATTTCCTTTTATTTTTGTTTTCAGTAAGTCTTCAGCATTGTCTACTAGCTTAGCAAATAACTATTAGTTCTTGATTAGCTAGAACAAGATGAGATGAGAAAGGATTGGTGACAGTTACTTGGGTTTTCTGGTCAAAAGAGCACACTTCCAAATCTCTGTAATATTCTCTCGATTTTTGTTTGTACTAATTTTATAATAATAGAAATGATGATGACCTAAAATGTGTAGGAAAAGGTTTTTTGCTCAGACGATCGCTCCAATCAGCATGTTTCACCATGTGTTCAGTGTGAATCACTTTAAATCCCATATGCTACCGCACACAAATAGTTTACATCACTGTCTGATGAATAGCTCTTGCCACTAGCAAACTGCACTGGACCTTTTACAGCATTTGTAAGCTTTAAAAAAGGCTGATGTCGAGATCTCGGAGTTCCGTTTTGAGCTTAAAGCATTAAAAATCCAATCGGACGAATATAGATCAAGCTGTTCATTCTGTTCTGACTGCCTGTACCAGGCTGTATTTCACTACCTCCCACTGCTAGATGGTCGACAGTCAACATGATCTCCTATTCATATCCATATAAATCCTCCTTGTGCAAAAACAACCACTGAGTCACCTCTCTTGATGTCCAAAAAAGCAACACCGGGTCGTGATTTTCTGCGATATCGTCTTGCTAAACCGTGTTTGGCTCTGAGGTGTGAACGAGGAGGGATGGCGATAAGGTGGGAGTTTGATAAATTCTCTCTTTACCCAGCACTTATCATGGGAACAAAATGTACAACATAGCTGTTGTCTTCCTGCTTCTGTCTTGCAGTCTGAGCCGTGCAGATGGCAGAAGTACTAGAGCTGGTGCTGTAGTCTGGAAGCATTTCCAGCAAATCTTTGACAAATCACAGCAAACAAGATATCCTCATAAATTTTTTATTCCTGTTTGTGTTTGTTTTTAGTGGAAAGAAAAAATGTTAAATTAGCACAGTCCTCTAGAGCAGCGGTCCCCAACCTTTTTTGCGCCACGGACCGGTTTAATATCAGACAATATTTTCACGGACCGGCCTTTAAGGTGTGGCGGATAAAAACAACAAAATAAAATGATACGACCAGCATAAAAACTGGGGTATTTTTTTAAATATTATAATAAACGTGAATCCAATGTGTAGGCTTACTCGCAACTTTATTAGCAGCGTCCTCGTAACATCGCGCCAACAACATAACATGAGTAACATCCTCTCCGCCACCTAACGCTCTCTGGCGGGCTTGGTGCGTGTAAATCACCTGTTGCGATAAATCCATATTTCAAGTAGGACTCCTGGTATTGTCTGTTAAATGCAGCTTTCTTTTTCTTGGAAATCGTAGGCTCTTCTTCTGTCTCCTCACTGGGCCGTTTCCCCTTCGCAAAGAAGCTTTCCAGAGACGTTTGTTTTTTACTCATTTTGCTAGCTTGTGTGTTTATTTTTAGCGGTAACGTATCACGTGACCTAAACAAGCGTTGCTATGCGCCAAGAGTGAGTCATAGACGGATGTAACGGAGAGAATTTGAAGTTGAGATGCTGACTCGCGACCTTCGCAGTAGTGAACGCGCCAGAGAGAAATGCACATTTCATACACACATGCACATTTCATATTCATCTAATTACATAAGTCAGGTTTTTTTTTTTATTTAATTTTTTTTTTTTAAATAAGTTATTTATTCTTTCTGTGCCGCCCGGTACCAAATGACCCACGGACCGGTACTGGTCCGCGGCCCGGGGGTTGGGGACCTCTGCTCTAGGGCTCTTTCTCACATCGCTTCTTTGATTCTCATTAGCATCCCATAATGAGTCAGCTCATTTCTGTCACTTTAATTTGTGTAAGGGAATTGGCCAGTCTTCACCAGCTTTCTGATCCCACACGGTGGGACATTGGCTCAGCGAGTAGCACTGTTGCCTCACATCAAGAAGTTCCCCGGTCCGAGTTTCGGATCAGCCACACTCAAAAAAAAAGTTTTATGTAATTTAATTACTAGCAATTTTCCATCCATTTGGATTACATAGTTTTAACATAAACAAACTAATAAACTTAATGTGATTCATATTTGTCAGTCATACGTAAATTAAATAGGTAAGAATTATGTAATAGTTCACAGAAAAATGTCTGAATCTGAGTTAAAGTACCATTGAAGCAGTGTCAGAGTTAATGAGATCATTAAGTGATGATTGAACATTAATGATGAACACCTGCTGTTAACAAGCAGAATCACTGAAGGACAGAGAAACACAAGAACTACAACTGACTTCAGTCACAGCCTTCGATGAAATCAACTGAAGATAAAAGACATTTAATCTCTCACTATTCATATACTGAACTATTACTATTACCTATTTCATTTACATATGACTGACAAATATGAATCACATTAAGTTTATTAGTTTGTTTATGTTAAAACTATGTAATCCAAATGGATGGAAAATTGCTATGTAATTAAATTACATAAAACTTATGTTTAGACTGAAATATTTTTTTGAGTGCAGGCGGGCTTTCCATGTGGAGTTTGCATATTCTCCTCTGTCTCTGCGTGGGTTTCCTCCAAGTGCTCTGGTTTCCCCCATTAATCCAAACACATGCAGCAAAGGTGAATTGGAGACTGTAAATTGCCTGTAGGTGTGAAATGGCCATCCTTTGAGGGTGTTTCCCCGCCTGGCCCAAGATGCTGGGATAGGCTCCAGCCCCCGATCATAGTATGGATAAAGTGGTTTTGGATGATGGATGGATGGATGGAATTGCATCTACTTACATTTTTGCAAAATGCAAGAATCATACCAACACATTCATTTCCTGCAGCTTCCAGCTGAAATGAACAGCAGAGGCAGTAAAACAGCAAGCACTTTTAGTCCCATTCATACAAAATTATGATTAGAGGTACAGATTATTGACTTATTCTTGCACGGTTCCTTGCACAGTACTATATTTTAACCTCAGATCACCAGCTCCATATATTTGTGGGTTTTCTGATGTAGTAAACTTGCTCCGTAGCTCACCCGGTATGACATCTTTGGAGTGAATACGAGTCCCATGAAAGATGAGTCGTTATATAAGAGCCCAAAACTTGTAGAAACAAGCTAAAATGGCATGATTGCTTCAGTAAATCTCTTTTTATGTCACATTTGGTTTTGTTAACACTATTGGGTATGTTTAGGGTTTAGGTTGTATGGTATTTTAGCAGCACTCACGGGACATTTCAATTCAGAACTGCCACGATACCAACCAACATAGTAAAAAACTTCCGGATTCATCTGTTTTGGATAAAACTGAACACATTTTTAGTGGCTCTCACTGGACAGTAATATAATTTTGCAGAAAATTCGTCACAGGAACATTTTTCATTCCCATTCATCTCACTGGGAAAACCCATCAAAACTGCACTAGCTTTATCCCCAGACCCCAGAGTTTCTCAACTCTAATTCATTAAATTTAGCTCCATGTTACTGCCTTTTATCCTGCGTCATCTATCATGTCAGTTTTACAACTCATTGGTCAGCAGAGACCAACAGTTACATTGGTCATGAATCTTGCTTGACGGAATATGTTATAGCCGGTTAGTCCCTATCACCTATTTTGGCATCATTTGAAAACTTAAATACTCAAAACTCATCTTGTAAAAATACTTTTGAAATTGGACATTGGTGGGACCTCTAATTCTTTAGATTTTGCTCCATGTGATAGATAAAGCTTTAAAATGACTAGAAGTGAATTGCAGTTTCTCTATGTTTCCAGACATGTGATTGGCTGTTTACTACTGATGTCACACTTTCATGTGCACATGCTCCATGAACTCAGCATCAAAGTTGATGATGGTACCAACAAAACCTGATTGAATTGATTTGGTTTTGTCAACTCGAAACTAATCCTGTAACTCTGAGTTTGTTAAACTATCAGAGAACTATCACGAGCCCCAGATGTGGGAAATCAATGAACAAATCATTGCAAAACTATCAATACAAAGAACCAAACTAAGCAGCCTAAGGTTACTGCCATTTATTCCACTTCATTTGTCGTCTTTTAAATTTCCAGGCAAGTATACAACTCATTGGTCTACAGATACCAGCAGTTGCATTGGTCATGAGTTCTTGCAAAATCTTGCTCGAATTAATGTTTTAAAATAAACTAACTATGTCTGTATGTGAATATAATGTTTCAGAAAAGACACAAAAGCCACAATATTCAGCATTTTTAGTGTTTATTTCTACAATGTTTCTCCAGAGCAGTGTTGATTCATGCAAATATTTCTGGAAAACACAACACGTGAAAATATGTTTTTGCTTTTGTCCTTTCAGCAAAAGATTTTCTGAATTGTCTTGTATTCTCCTTACATTTCAAAGAGTTGAAATGTCTTTCGGTGTAACATTGAGCTTCTTAATGAGTTATTGTCTTTGAGAGCAAATCAATGTCATGTACTGCCCCATCATGTTGGCTTTCAGTCCATGTTCGGCACATGAAGTGTACAAAAACATTATTATTTTATTTGCACATTGTCCTTTTTGACCATTGAAACTTTTATCAAGTTACGCAAACTTGTGCTAATTGAAAGTATTACTACACAATATTTGTCACAATTCTAAAAAGTAGCACAGATACCAACTTCTGTTTTCTGTTATATCCATGCAAAATGCCCTTTCAAACATTGTCGACACTTTTATTTTTTTCATTTTAACAACACAAGATCAAAACAATTCCAGCACAGGACCTTCTTTTGCTACCTTTCTTTGAACAAGAGTACGAAATCGAACAAATCTCATAATAAAATGTATAAGTATAAAAAAAGAAAGAAAAACTGTTTTTAAATTGCGCAAGACTTGTGTGGAACAGGGTAGTACATTCCACTTTATTGGCATTTTAATACGTCTAACTTCAAATTATACCAGGTTTAGCAGCTAATGACATTTTTTAATATGCAATTAATGGCCCAAATAAATACAGAAATTCAACTGAACCTTCATTCCCTGGCACAAAGCAGCAGATATTTTAGACATCACTATCCCATTAGTTATGAAACATAAATATGACATCTTCATTTAACACATTCTTCCTACACCTCGACTGAGTAACAAACTGGATGTTAAAGACAACATGAAGTGGTGTTTGATACTTAATGAGAAAAACTCTGATTGGTTGTTACATACCAGAATGAAGTCAGGTGGTTGGAGGGGAGGGTTTGAAAGTAAGAGGAATTTGTGATGTAACCAAAAAATAAAACCTTTTTGGAGGCAGAAATCTTTGAATTGAATAATGTGCACTGATACGTGCACAGAAAGACCAGAAATATGTATTACGAAGGTACATCTTGACTTCATGTTGACTTTTCAATATTACACAGTGAATGGTATACCTGAGAAATCCTTCACTCGGTAAGCACACGTATGTCAACAAGACATCTATGAAAGACAACATCATCAGGAAAGCATAGCATTCTTTTTTTAAACTTCACATTTTGGGTACAAACACCTGATAAACATCTTGAAAAGAGCAAATTCATATATAAAATGTAAATCGATCTAACGTTCCGACAGGAACTTCTCCAAGACGTTGCAAGGTGTCCAAAACTGACATCTAGAGGAAATCAAAAAGACGTCTCTGTGAAATACGTGTGCTTCGTGCATGAGAGAATGCAAAAAAGAGGAAATATTTATAATGTATAATGTATAAAATGTGTATTGAACCGTTCTTACTGTATGAACTGTATGTCAACGCAAAAATGCTGAATGGTTTTTGAACTGTGCTTCTGGGAGCCATCATGTCTAAATCACTCTTGTTATTAGTGGGGCACCCACAGCCCTGTTTCTGAATGCAAGATTTGTCCAACTATTTTGGTGACGCATGGCCAAGTGCTGCACGCCTAGATAGAGAGGAATTACATGGATTGCATCTATGCGTTACTCTGAGGAGAGTTTTTCCACCTACCTTTCAAACCTCCCTAACAGTCTTCTGCAATTAAGTGACTTTTTCATTGCCAGTTTTGGTTTAATAGTGAGCAAACTGAGATTTGACTGTGCAGTTTCTCCACAACTTATAATTAAACACTGTAATGCTACAGTATTAAATAAATAACAAAAAGGTCAAAACCTAAATGAGTAATACAACACACTTATAAAGTAATCAATAAGCTTCCAAAGTCATATCCACTGACCACAGGGATACACAAGCACGAAACAATACCAACACAGCTCCTACTGTGCTTCTGAAACCACGTTAAGTCTCCACGAGAAATGTTTTTTCCATGTTCTAAAATCTCTTCTGATTTCAACCATTTTTTCGTCAAAAAATCAACATATTGCTTCATATTTTTTTCCCTATTCTTCTAAAGCCTTCCATTTCGTTTTGGTCTAATTATACGTGGAAAACATGGTTGATACACAATCGGCAGCCTTTGGCGATTGTCTTACTCATTCCCTCAGAGATACTCGTCATCAGGAACAGTTTCACGCTGTTAACTCTCCTTGGGATGCTCTTGGAGCACTTGTGAATCAGCTACCAACTTTTCCTATGATGCTTCACGAGGACTTGAGTCCTTATTGTCATCTAGTGATCCCAAGTATATGTGCAAGGTAGTTTAAAGCCAGTGCGCTCTCTATACGCATATTTCAATGGGTGTCGTGACCAGGATGCGACCGCTGTTGCCGTTGTTGTCGCGAGAGACGCGCTCATAGCCGCCATTGGAGGAAGCAGGGCTGTTGGAGGAGGTAGAGGAGTAGTGCGCCGTCACCGGCTCCATGACGATGCCTCCTTTAGCTACTCCACACACAGGCGACAAGCTCTGTTGCTTCAACCGGTCCACCAACTCATCTTCTTCAGAGGAAGAAGAGCTAAGCTCAGCCTGACGGCCGTTCATCACTGAGCCACCGTTGCAGTTTCCACCCGAGGCGTGGGTCGTGTTCCCGTTCTCCGTGTCGAGCATCCAGCAGTTGTTGAAGTAGCTAAAGACCTCTTTGACGGAGCACCGGCGGTCCTGCTCGATGGACAGCAGACAGCGGAACATGCGGAGCGCCTCGTCAGTGAAACGCCGCCACTGCGAAGGCACTGCACTGGTCCGCCTCCGCCGCTGCTGCCAGCGCACAAACTCCTCGTAGAAGGCATCGGACGGCAGTGCTTTTTCCCAGGGGAAATTCCCGGTGAGCATGCAGAACAGAAGCACACCGAAGGCCCACACGTCAGTGCTGTAGTCCACGCACAGACCCTCCTGCCGGCCAGGGTCGCACAGTTCCGGCGCCGTGTACGGGATGGTTCCGCTCACCCGCTTCACTGGAGAGCCGGCGCGCCGTGTCATTCCGAAGTCTGACAGTTTCACTTTCCGGCAATCCTTGTCAAAGATGAGGACATTCTCCGGCTTGATGTCACGATGCACCAGCTTCTTGCAATGCAGGTAATCCAGTGCAATCGCCACCTGGTGCACACACCGCTTGGCAACGTTCTCCGGCAGTCCAACCTACGCACAGGAGAGAATACGGAATTAGGTGCTACGGAGAAACGCCATGTGGTTACACAATGGATATTATCATAATTCTCACAAGCTGTCAAATCTGAAGCGTAGCACTCAAGACTTTTTGTAATTCAAGTTTGCAGGGAACACAATGTCCTCATTTAACAGCCAACAAAGGCACTGTTGCCAACCACGTTCAGTGGGGAGTACCAGAAGACAGTTCAAAAAGTTGCTAAAATGTCGCTAGATGATATCATACACTTATTTACATATTAGTGGTGACATCATTACATCTTATTTGCATTCTGTCTAGTGTCTTTTCATTTGTTTGCTTCTCTCCTACTCTCTGTGCTCACGTACTGTATTTTATTACAGCCTAATCCCCTAGAAATCTGTTCTCGATTACATATTTCATACGGTCAGGCAATAGAAGGAGAGAGGTGTGCTATTTTTTGGGCATTTACTTGGAGGATCGTTAAAAAGGGGGGGAAATCCCTTACGTTTGCATTTAAGGAGTCATATCTACAGACAAGAATATCAGAGACTTCAGGAAGAACTCAGTAAGCAACCACCAACTGTAGTGTCCACCCAGAACACCCTAGTAACCACACAACTACCTAGCAACACCCTGGCAACCACCTAAAACAACAATTAAGATCGTAATGACATTTATATTGCTCTATATGACTCACATTTTCTTCAAATGTTTATGATAATGGTACAACATTGTATAATTGTACAAGTTTATTCGTACAACATAGTTTTCAATTTAGCATACTGTACAGTAAGAAATGAAAAATATCTTCACAGAACCAAATCATTTTAATTCTTTCATTTTAGCATGCAATAGGAATATGTCTATAAGTAGAGATTCGAGCGAGGCAAAGAAGTTCTTGTTGTCTCACCTGCGGAGGAATGATGTCAAAGAGATCGCCTGCCAGCGCATACTCTTGGGCGAAGATGTAGTATTCATCAGTTTCGAAGGCGATGCCAAACATGTTGATGATGAAAGGACAGGGTGACAGGTAAAGAGAGATGCTGTACTCGCGAAGGAAACTCTTCAGCTTAGTGGTTTTCTTCCGCAAGAATTTCAGGGCCATTTTTGTGCCTGGAGGGAAGGAAGAGACGTAGAGGTTAACACTGCTTATCTTTGAAAGCATTCCTGATTATTCCACCACTGACAAAAAGCTAATGGCCTAGTTGCAAGATCTGAATGTGCTTTATTTAAATGTCACACTGAGACAGTGTCAAGGTCAAGTATTAATGTGGGAAATAATTTACAAAGGGAACAGCTTTCTTGGACTAAATTCTAAAGAAATTTTGAAAGGATTTGAAAAGATTAGCTGAAGCAAAGATCACTGACATGAATATATTTTCTGTTGGTTAATTCTGCTCTAACTTTTTCGCTCATTGAAGCGATGAAAGTCAGAAAGTCTAGCTACACAAGTTTGATTAATTGAATTGTTGAACTGCAGTAAACACATTGTCTTATATAGAGGCACCAGTACATTTTCCTTGCAGTAAAAACTTTTTCATTGTATGAATGCATGAAATGACTTCCAGTTGTAGAAGGAGAGTGGTTTCAGCCACCACTGGTAGCCACCTTCAGGTAGTCGTGGCCTAATGGTGAGGGAGTCGGGCTTGTAACCTGAAGGTTGCTGGTTCGATTCCCATGCTGGCAGGAACTGAAGGTGGGGAATGTGAATGAACAGCACTCTCTCCACCTTCGAGACCATGACTAAAGTGACCTTGAGCAAGACACCTAACCCTTGTAAGTCGCTTTGGATAAAAGATAAAAAAATAAATGTTCAGCCTCAGATCTGACACGTTTGACGGGTTTGTTTCGGAACCCAACATGTTTTTGCCTTAATTTAGGCATATATGAACAAAGCAATATCACTAGCATCCAAAACACCAAAACAATCAGTCCAAGACTGCCTGAACGAGGTGGTCTTAGATGCTAGAAAATGAACTCTGGAGTAGGCTGCTTGTGGTGAGAAAGCAATCCAACCCGATGGAACAACAAAATAGGTGGTTTAGAGCACCAAACGGGCCCTGTCTGTTCGGACAAAAGTATTTTGCCTGAGACAAATGAAAATAGCCAAATTTACAAGGTGTTTAGCGAGTGTCTCTAAGAGATGGGCTTCAAACATGTGATTTAAACCTGATAGATGACCACTATGAGCAGAATCAGGTGCTCTCTGACCAATGAGAGAATGGTTTACTCACAAGTGGCTTGTATTAACACATTTTAGTCCAAAAAAAACCCCAACCTGCAACATTGTAACAATTTTAATCCCCATTTTGGAACAAAGCATATTATCTACACGTCTGAAAATACCCTTAGATATCCAAATGCAGAACTGTGTATTTCACTTCATAGTCTGTAAAATGACCAGTAATTATTACTTTTAGATTGTGTATTTCTGATTACAAAATCTGCACATTTCCACCCATTTCTCCAATGTTCTCAGAAACTGTTGTGCCATATTTTGAGTTTTGTTTTCCGCCATTCAATTTGAGGCATATTGCAGATTTTTCGCGCCACTAAATGGGACAAACTGTGATTGTCAGACACACAGTTGTCAACGTCTTGAACAAAATGACAGATTTTGTTTAAGAATCGCTATTGAAGTCCTTTGCATAACACTGCAGAGGGTTAGCAGCTGCTAAGCATTTAAAAGGAAGGTCAAATGACAAGAGGAACCCCCGCCCCCAACTTTGTTATTACATAACACAACAGATAACAGAAACTGCCTGTGTATCCAAGATAAAGGCCTTCACAAAGGACCTTCAGTATGAGCACAGCTGACAAACGCACCTGCTCAGGCAGATGACAGACAATAGGGACTTTCGCCCTGGAGCAACCTGTTCATAGTTCCTAGAACTATTGGCGTAAGTGCACAATTTTTGGCGTGTTCGCACCATAGGAACTGTGAACAAATTTAACTAAGTTCTTATAACTACCTACTTCACAGAAAATGCAATCTCAACCTTATATTCTTTCTCAAGTACCGAGACACTACTGTGCAAATAAAGATTTCAATTCTCTTCTCTTTGTTGGCGTATCTGTTATATATACACCTGAGTGCTTGTCCTTTTTTAAATAGCAAAAGGGTTTTTAAATAATCAAAGTGTGTACGCTGCATTCCATTCTGAATGTTTGAACTTCCTACTTGGAAAAGTGAAATTGAACATCACTTGAAGTCAGACTTTCAACTTTTGAAATTGTGCAGAAATCCACAACTCTGTTTCACCCGGAGATGCAGGTGTACGACATCAGTGATCAATGATAAACATTTACTTTTAAGCCATTGAAATGATTCAATTAGTTCTGACAATTAAGACGTAGGTGTGTAAAACACCGTAAACGATCCTCTCTGCTGATAATCGTACACCAGCAGAACAAATGTTCTTGCACACGTCCGCTGTTCTCAAGCCGAAATGAGGGAATTCAGTATTAAGATAGAGAATGTAAAGTGGTACGGTACAACACAAACTATACATTTCAAAAATACCGTTTTTAACATTCTTCAGATTATCGTACCACGGTTTAATATAAAGATGTGTAGTGCTACTACCATCTATGATTATAAGACATCAACTATAAAAACAGAGATTAGACTGAGAATGGGACTATTTCATGATGATTACATATTTATCATCAATAAATGGCCATCGTCTTATCACAGAAAACATTCATTAAAAAAATCCAGAGTGAAACTGCTCAACTAAAACAAACACTGATCACCATAAACTTTAAAATATTCTTGTTTTTCTCTTTTTTTCAGTGATTCTGCTTGTTATCATCAGGTGTCTTCAATAATGCTCAATAATCACTCAATTAATTCCTTAATCATCTAATTAACTTGTAGCGCTTCAGTGTTACTTTTAACACCCTGCTGGTGGTTCCCATATAAACACGGAGCTGTGTTAAATTAACACTGGGGATTTTGCTGTGCTAAAAAGTAATGCTGGAATATAAAACATTTAATTACAATCTGAGAATTCCCCCAAAAAATCATGAAACTCTCGAGATCACAGGGGCGGTTAAAGCGAACTACAAATGGCAAATGGCAAATACAAATTTAGAAATTTAGGCTGGTAAACACACATTTCCCCTAAAGAATATTCCATGATATAGATGCAATATCTTTCAGGAATTGAAGCAGATATCCTGAGATGTAAATGAGTTCTGCTGAGACCAGCAGGATTGTGGATTCCTGGAACTGCCCCCATAATGCACTGCAGCATCCATCCTCTAAGTATGGCTTGTACTGCATGAGAATAATAAATGAGGTGAGACTGATGGGGGTTTTGGATGGTGACATATGGCATGTTTCGCATCTCTTTGAAATCTGGAGGATGCACAAGCCAAACCAGGGGGTACATTATAGGCTGGAGAGCATCAATACCCTTCTAAAAAAAAGAAAGGTAAACGTGACATCTTGATCAGAACATGTAGACATCCTGAAAGAGTCTGAAACTGCAGCTGGGAGGAGGTGCTTGTTTTTAAGCTATGCCTTCATGATGGTCACCATCATGCTGTATCTTTGGCTGTTGGTTCTCAGATTTGGTTGCAGATGTTCCAACAAGGCTTCTTAACTAGCTTAACCAGCAAGATGTGTAAACACCTTCACACTTGTTCACACTTTGGTCCAGACCAAAAAACAAAACAAATCATATAGTCCTGGTCCGCTTAGCGTTCACACTGGCATTTTTAACAGCGAACTTTAAGTTACCGAACCAAAGGTATAGGGATACGGTCACTGATTGGTCGGCTTTTATGACGTATATTTCGCGACGGAGCTCACTTACCGAACATTCAAAACAATGCTGTGTTCTGGATTAAACACCATCATTTTATGCGTGTATATATGCTTTATTTTTAGCAGCTGAGAACTCATGAAGAGCTTATAAAATGTTCAAAACATTCAAAACAGCAGCAGGATTTCCTCCGTTGTTCACAGAAACAGAAACTTTACCTCCTCGTTGCTTTCTACTCATTTTGGATACACCGATCTTCCCGCGTTGTCAAATCATCTGACTTGTAGCGTCGCATCTTGTGACATCATGTCCTGTTTATGGTTCGTTTACATGTCTTTGGTCCGTGTTGCGTTCATATATCAATCGAACCGCACCAGAGTTCGCTTGGAAGAGGACCGAGACCCATCTTTTTAGCGGTCTCGGTCCGCTTGTTTAGTCTACACCAGGGCTCTGATGGCAGTGTTCACATATGTTCAAACGAACCGCACTAACTGAGCAATCACACCAGGGTTCGTTTTAATCGCACATTTAGCAGACGCTTTTATCCAAAGCCACTTACAAGTGAGGCAATTAGGGCAATTGCCTCACTTGTTCAAGGGCACCTTGAGTCATGAGTCTTGAGTCAGCATGAGTTTATTCACAATCCCCACTTTCCTGTCGGCGTGGGAATCGAACCAGCAACCTTCAGGTTAAAAGCCCAACTCCCTCACCATTAGGCCACGACTACCCATGTTGGTTGACTACCTTCACCAGTTAATTTTCACAAAGAACAGCATGAGGACATACAGTAATATAAAGGCTTTTCATTTGTGTTAGCAATGTGTGCCACACTAAGTACTACAAAAAAAAAAACAGAAAAGCATAGCAACTCAGACAGAGACATGAGTTGCCACAGAATGCTTCATAGAGAACGACGCTTGCGTTTTTCTGCTGAACCGCGCAGGAGTTCAAATGAACAACGGCAGAATCAGAAAACCATTTCTTGCAGTTGTCAAACAAACTAAACTTCCATGTCAGATGGACGCATGTCCACTCCAAAAGCTGTTGTGTAAAAGCGTACATAATAGCTGTGAGCCACAGTGACCGTTTGATCAACAAGATCTTGAAAATATGACAGATGACTGATAAATAATGCATAATTTCACAGGACAGAGAGAAATGTGTGCCTTGGTGTGTTTGTAAGTGTAGGTGGATTTCATTTTTGTGTACAAACATTCTTTGTCGGTTTGAATGGGAAAATTTCCCAGAGGAAAGAAAAACCACAAATGATAATCCCTTTCATATCTCAATTGTTTCTCCTAGACATCAGTTAATATTAAATAGAGAGTAAATTAAGTCTTTTCTTCTAAATCATCCTCTTAAGTCTGCAGAAGATTCAGTAGCAAATGAGTTTGTACTGACTGCTTTTACGGTGCTTGGCTGATCCTGGTCATTAACCCTTGTGCATTGTTCAAATTCACTACCCTTTCGTTATGTCCGTGGCTGAAAACAGCCACGATTTTAACTACTTTAAAAATGTATCAGATAAATATTTTTTTCAAATTTATTTGCTTAAATCTATTAATCAACCTCAGTCCTGATCAAAACTACTAAATTTAAAAAAAAAAAAAAATTTCAGGATTTAAACTCTTTAAAACGTTAAAATCTGATGCTGCACAAAAACTAACAACGCATCAAAGCCAATGTTGTTTCTAATCTTTGACACGTTTTTTCCCAAATCAGTGACATCATTTATGAATTTGGCAATTAAAGAGTTAAAATCCTGAATTTTTTTTTTTAAATTTAGTAGTTTTGATCAGGACTGAGGTTGATTAATAGATTTAAGCAAAAAAATTTGAAAAAAATATTTATCTGACACATTTTTAAAGCAGTTAAAATCAAAACATAACGAAAGGGGAGTGAATTTGCCCAAAGAGTACTGTTGAGTTTTTGAACATTTTCAAAGCATTTTCCCAAAATATGTGTCAAAATAAGATTTGTCACCAAAAATCATTCCATTTGCTGAAACACAGAGAAAGTTATGGCCAAATTAAGACTCAAAAATTCCCCATAGTGGAGAAAACATCCCGAACAGCACATAAGGGTTAAATAATTTCATTCCTTAGTCTTTAAAATGGCATGCATGTTTACAGGTACCAGATAAGAAGTAGTTTTCACATTCTTTATTATGGAGTTCTTGTCTGCTGAAAGTGTTTTAGGAAGATGTTTCGTCTGAACAACTGGCATGTTGTTCAAAAGCCAGTGTAGTTTTCTAGTAAAAGTTGATTAGTGTGTTCAGGTGTGATTTATCAGCTAAACTCTGCAGGAAAGTGGATCTTGAGGGCCAGAGTTCCTAGTCTACAGCATCCATGCTGTCCATCCACTTCAACCTACCTCTGATCTTGTGGATGACCAGGTCCACTTTGCCATAGGTGCCCTTGCCAAGCTCCCGGATGACCTCATAGTATTTATTAAAGTCCAGCTTCTCCAGATTCTCGGCAGTGATGAGCTGCAGCTCCTCCAGGATGTCAATAGAGGAACGGGACATGTGGGGCGAGGAGCTCATTATTCCAGAAACGGAGGGGTTACCACGACAACCGATGATTTAAAAATCTAAAGGTAGAAGAAGGGAAAAAAAAGAGTGGAGATTGTTGATAAAATACATGATAAAGTACCATAAAAGAACTATTTCCACACCTAGGGCAGCAGAACACGATTGCATTGGACACATCTTAATCAGCAACATCAAAGTTACAGCGATTGTGGGGATTGGTAGGCAATGCAAACAAGTCCTTATATAACCTCATGCGTCCTACAGTTCACTGATCTTCTTTCTGTTTCTGCTCTTTCATGTGCACAACATCACAGGCATGAGAATGCATGAGAGGAACTGAGCAGAACAAAAGATCAGAGCGCACAGACCGGACCAATCCCCTTTGTAACGCTAAAATCACATAGTCCCACAGGGCTATTTACTTCCGCACCACGAAACCGAAAGGTGTTAGAGGACAAACTGGCCTGTTGCATAACACCATTTCATATTGTTTCAGCTAACATGCACTGGTTAAACAAAGGAGTCAAAAAGAGCTATAAGAAAAGAGCATCATTCATAAAGTTAGTACATTGTATGTCATTACCGATAGCATTTGTGAACATATCCAAACCTGAATCTTGCTGAAGATATTGTATGCTATTACTTTTCTGAGTAAAGGTTTGACCGATGGCAAATGTGATGCTCGTATGTGTAATATAATTCAGTAATCGACATTTTAACTTGTTAAAAGTAAGTACTGACAACATGTACTTACTGTAGGGTTAAGGTTTGTTTCAGGTTTATTTGTTTGTAAAAATTTAATTACATAATTTATTGTTATTACTATAGTGAGTACATTTAACATGTAACATACATGCAACATAATTTAAACAATTTAATTTAGTAAATGCATACTATCAAAGATGTAGAGATGGCTTGCTTAAGTTGGGGACACTTGTTTGATATTCAGCAGTGTTTTTGATATGCCTGCATTGGCGCCGTTGTATGTGAACTGAACTGAGCCGGACGATTACATCACTGTTTTCTGCAGTGCTGATATACATAAATTAACTAGACTAATAACTATTGATCTTTGTAACGGAAAGAATCAATAATATATAGAATAAGCTGCACAATGACACCATTTTCTCTGGGAGCTGCTGTTCAGCCAAAATTATTTACCAATTATTAATGTAAAGCGGCTTTGCCACAATTTGCATTGTAAAAAGCGCTATATAAGTAAAGGTGACTTGACTTGACACTAAAATAAAAATGTTAAAATGACAAATTATTTTATACAGTGTTTACTCTAAATTCACCATAACATTAATAGAAAACAGATAATGTTCATTATCCAGTGACACCAGGCAAAATGACCGCTTCTGTTCATCCACCATTTATTGCAATGGCCAAGAATCGGCCTGTTAGCAACATGCTAATAACCTAGCAGGAGCGAGTTTGTACGAGCAAACATACTTGCAAAATGAAGAATTGCATGCTATTTTTTTCTCTGCATCTGTTGTTTTATGTGGGGAAATAATATAGAGACTTTATGAATGTTGTGAAACACAAAATTAGAATGTCGTGAGATATTAGATTTCATAATTACCAGCTTAAAGAATGCTCAATGGGATTTCCACTAATATAACACTGTCTGATACGATTTCTGAATGAATTTGCAGGCCTGATGGCACATTTGTCCTGCCAGTGCTCATTAATAGAGAAGAATGTGTTGAATGAGAAAAGATGACAGCACTTCCTGTTCACTGACGCCATCTGTGGAAATCTGAAAGTGTGTGTGTGTGTGTGGAAGAGAGAGAGAGAGAGAGAGAGAGAGAGAGAAAGTGTGTATGAAGCTGTGGGGGGAGTTTTTTTTTTTTGGCTACTCATCAAACACTTTGAACCCCATGCACAAATCTAGTTCATTCTACTTCCCATCTCAAGTATTGAAGACTCACAAATAAGATGAAAGGGAGACTGTGTCAGGTAATAAGAAAGTCTCGATCTGATTCACACCGCAGAGTGTGGATAAAGTGCTGCATTCAGTTCTGTTCATGCACCATTGACTTACAAAAGAAAGTGAAATCCACATCACAGCTGAATTTTAAGTATAAGTTTGGTTGACATGTGCTGGATGAACCATTATCCAAAGGGAAAACACAAAAAGAAAAAACCAAGATGATGCAAGTAACAGGAGTGTCCCAAAATGCTTACTTTACTAGAGAGTTGCTATAGGGCTGCTAGACTGGTTGCTAAGGAGTTGCTATACAGTTGCCAAAATGTCCTAGGGAGTTGCACACCTGTTACTGAAGCCTTCAGTGACAGCAGCTCCCTTCACGACACAACTCCCAAAAGACCTCAGCTCACATATACACAAACACACAACTAGACAGATAGATAGATCGATAGATATATAGATAGATATAGATAGATCGATAGATGGATAGATAGATCGATCAATCGATTGATAGATCGATAGATCGATAGATGGATAGATAGATTGATAGATTGATAGATAGATATATAGGTAGATCGATAGATAGATTGATAAATCGATAGATAGATAGATCAATAGATAGATATATAGGTAGATCGATAGCTAGATCGATTGATAGATTGATAGATCGATAAATAGATAGATAGATCGATAGATATAGATATAAATAGATGGATGGATGGATGGATGGATGGATAGATCGATGGATAGATGATAGATGGATTGATAGATCGATAGATAGATGGATTGATAGATGAATAGATCGATCGATCGATGGATAGATTGATAGATAGATAGATAGATTGATTGATAGATAGATAGATAGATAGGTAGGTAGGTAGGTAGGTAGGTAGGTAGATAGGTAGGTAGATAGATAGGTAGATAGATAGGTAGATAGATAGATAGGTAGATAGATAGGTAGATCGATAGATAGGTAGATCGATAGATAGATCGATAAATAGATAGATAGATAGATAGATAGAACAAAATGTGTACAATAACAGTATAATGAGCAGTGACTGGATGTCCTTTTCAAAGCAAGTCTTTCCAGTGGACATAGAGACATCAGCCCACACAGTTTCTCATCTCTTGAGTAAATGTGCCATGTTGTAGCACAGCTTGGCTCATGCAGCTCTTCATTACCGATGTGCTGAGCCTGGTGCTTTGTTGACCTGTTCCTTATCTTGTGCTCACTGTTTATTCCTCTGGCTCTCCTCCTCCAGCTTCTACAGAAAAAGCAATACTGAAAGAGATGAAGTGGCTGCCAAAATCCTGTGCTTAGCGATTTAAAGCTAATCATCATTACAAGCAGCTTAATCAATGCTGTATGTGCTCTTACGGCCACCGCACTCAGCGCTCTGACTGTAAATATCCATCTAACTAATTCCTTTAGAGGTGAGCACTATTTACGTACACTATGCATAGAAGTAGAACGCTGTACAACTACAACCTGTAGCCACTGTCAATTGTATTAAATGAAGGAAGGCTCCCTCCAAGCATCTCTATTACTATTGCTGATATTTAGGATTAAGGAGTGAAGCAACCCCTAAACATAATTATTCATTTTCAGTGCATAACTCGAACATGAATGACGGCTCAAATCATGCAGCTTGTTGAGGATAAATGAGCTGATAGTTTTTGAAATCTTTTTGACTGGGGACAGTTAAGTGTTTTTTTATTTCAGTAATATTAAATTATCTGCAAGAACAGTTTGAAGTACGCTAAAAGTAATACAGCAAAGCACACTCCTGGAGTTTGTATTTGTGCACTCCAAAACTGTAGAACATGAGAAGTCTGAACAGATGTTGACAGAAAATGCTCGGCGGACTAAGTCTGTTTGTCGGCATGTAAGACAGTGCATTTTATTTACTCTTTTCCCATGGTAATCGAGTAGCAGACAGATAAACCACCAATGGCAACTGAAAATGGTGTTAGGACCTTGTGTACTTTCACAAAACCTCTCGACATCAGTCTCTGTAATGAAGAAGATTTATCTTGTGCTGAAAACAGAACTAGACAGGGTTCAAAACAAGATTGAAATTGCCACTGGAGTTATGGAGTAATCAGTGTATGGACGCTAGATATATAAGCCTGTCGAATGGTTTTGCAGCACAAATCCCTCCACCATTAATCACAATGCCAAGCACGTTTAGCGGGAGCACAGAGGAAATGAATATCTGGAATATCCAGAGAATCCTCAACATACACACCTTATTCACTGGACGCCAGTGAGCAACTATTGATTTTTCTGAAGCCTTAAAGAAATAGTTCAGCTCAAAATGAAATTCCTGCCATAATTTACTCATCCTCATGTCATTACAAACCTGGATTTCTTTCTTCTAGAAGATATTTTGAGGAAAGCTATAGGGTCAACCTCAGATACCATTGACTTTTTTGTGACAGAAAAAAAATATTATATATATATATAATATATAATATTATATATATTATATATATAATATTTTAAAAAATATCATCTTTTGTGTCCGACAAGTCCTACAGGTTTTGATCGGCAGAATTTATTTCCTGCTGCATCTTCCAGGTGGTGTTGTGCACTTCTGATATCTTATCAACCATTTTGTTGTTTGTTTTCTAGTCCAACGCTTTGCAATAGCACAGCCTGTAGTGGACTCAAACTTAGAGTATATTTACGAAGTATTAAAAACAGAAAAGTTTTTCCATTGCGCTTTTTGCATACAGATGACAACGTTGTCAAAAAGATCCCCGTTCACATGGATCTGCAAAAAATGACTAAAAATGTTGTATTATGGTGCCAGGCCAGTAGATGGCGATGTCACCTTTTAAAAAAAACATTACGTGACAACAGTATGGTCTTCAAAAACACGCACTTTGAAAACAATTTTCAGAACTTCGCAATTTCAGGCCCCCAAAGTGCCATTATCGTGTAAATGATAGTTTTCTGTTTTTAGTTGAAACTAGTGTTGCGTAAATGGCCCTTTAGTTCCTGGAGGGAAACATCAACATCCAAACCTCTGTTAATTCATCATTAATAATAATAATAATAATAATAATGAATCATCAACATCTAAACCTCTGTTAATTCTTCAATAATAATAATAATAATAAATCAAGTACAATTGAAATAAAAGAAATATAATAATTTATTTGATTGAATAAAGAAAATAATTTAGGTTAAATAAACTTGAACTTTGGTATTGAAAACCTGTAAATTCACCTTACTTTCATAAAGATATTGCAAACTAAACTTTATAAGTTCAAATAACTCAATTTGTCAAGTTAAGTAAATAGCACTTTATATAGTCAGTGCAAAAGATAACTCAAAAAGTTAAGCTGATTAGCTGGATCAGGTATGTTTAATTAGGGTTGGAGATAAAACGGGAACTGAGTTGTAGAGAAAGCCTCATAAGCCCTGTTAGTTTGCTGGTTCTGTTCACACACACACGTTGTGTTTTCATGTTTTATGGGGTCATTCCATTGGTGTAATGGTTTTTATACAGTACAAACTGTACATTCTGTCCCCCTACACTACCCCTACCCCTAAACCTACCCATCACACAAAATGTTCTGCTATTTTACATTTTCAAAAAAGATAATTCTGTATGATTTATAAGCTTGTTTCCTCATGGGGACCAACAAAATGTCCCCACAATGTCAAGATTTACTGGTTTTACTTACATTGTGGGGACATTTGGTCCCCGCAATGTAAGGAATACAAGTACACACACACACACACACTGCTCACGGTGCTATGAAGCAATTTGTGTTCACGCTTGGAGTCAGATCAGCAGAGACACTCCGCTCGAGGCTTGGTCCTACACTTCTCTCTGCTGCTTTCACAGCGAGCACAACGAGTCAGTGTGCAATCAAAACTGACCCTTTTTTTTGTTTTTTTTTAATGCATGTCTTATTGTGCATGATTTATCTGTAATGTTTGTCTTGATAATCTTTCCTTTAGCTGACATCTCACATGGCCTCCAGCCACCTGCCTCCATTCTGATACAACGGACACTTTAAACAATTCATTCGATTCCCGAAGGATAAAATCGACGACTTTTTTTTATCATTAAACATTATTTGTTGTTTCAATATACTGTATCTTTCAGAAATATGGTCGATTATGGACGTAAACAAGGTTATGTGTGGCTCTGGTCTTTTTTTTAGTGGGTCATATGATAAATATACTTATTTCAAACACTGCAGGATGCCTGACCAACACTGCTTGACCAAACTTTTGCAGTTACATTTGAATTAATTTCATGTTCCATTACATTGAAGCAGTTTTAAGCAACATAATTGTTGCTTCACATCATAGAATGAAATAAAGTGCCCCTCAGTTTATAAGACCAAGACTACTGAAATTTCGGATATCAGATCTGGAATCCAAATAATGGAGCCCATCTAGACAAAGGACACAGCTGTGCATGTCTGAATACTCACATCTAGTGACAGTCTCATGCACTGGCCAGGATTTTAGGCTCATCGGCAAAACCCATTTTATATATATATATTTTTGTGAATATGTGAATGTTCTGTAAACATACCAATGTCAAATCTCAACTGCCAAATCTAAAACTATATTAATCTATACCAAATTATGTTATAACCCTATATTACTCTTGAAGCTCGCATCTAAATTGGTTGTCATCTCGCCAGCAAAATCCTGCAACAATACCTGTTATAAGCAGGACATTCAGATCCATACACTGAATGCACACTTTGGGTTTGTGTGAGTGTGCATGTGGCGGTTCATGTGCATGGCTATCCATGCAAACAATAAATAAATGAATAACCATCTGTCTTTAGTATATAACGGACATCTGTGCATGACCGGCTGCTTGAATGCCTTCACTTCACTGAGGTTATACCGTCTGAAAGCAGTTGAAGATGTGTTTTGGCAGCCTATTGTTCTTCAGTGGATTGCTTCCTATGCAGATTACATAGTGATGGGCTTAGCTGCATTGAGACCTTTATGTCAATAATAGGAAAACAACAAACGGATGCAGTTTGCATGTACTACACAACACCAATCATTAACACATATAAGAATTATAATGCAGATAAACATTGGAAGCAAAGTAAGGTATTATGGAAGTAAGGCTTCTAGCATTAACTAAACAGTACAGCAGTTCTTACTGGCAAATGACAATGTCAAATGAGAATGACACTGAGCATTAATATACTTATTTCATCAATTATATTAATGTTAAATACACTGTTTCCTACCTTTCAAGGAGCAAATGATGCGCAATTCCCCGCGGTCATTCCGTTGAGCTCAATGTTGATTACTAGAACATCAGGAGCAATGTGTGTATCTTTCAGCTGTTATTTTCTTAAACCCTTGATGTAATATTATTGATTCTTGTACACATAGCGCTGATGCGTCCGACAGAGCGACTGCTGTTGCCCTATTGTCTCTCCGTTGGTGGTGGATGTCTGTAATGACAGCTCTGTCCCAGCCCACCGCATTATCAACCAATCAGAGAACAGACTGAGGGAGCGCTGCGCTAGGCCGTTGCAAAAACAACCAATCAGAGAGTAAACCGAGGCAGCGCGGCTCAAGCCCGTCTCACCAACTGACCAATCAGAGAAGAAAGCGATGGATCGCTGGTGTCGGTGCTCTCTGTCTCCGTACAGATTTCTTTTCGCGTGAGGCGCTTAGAGATTCTGCGACGCAGGACACGAAGAGCTGCAGTCGCACAGATAAAGTCTTTTAAATAGTAACATAAGTTCCCGCAGGCATGAAAAACCTGCAAATATGGATTTAGAACAGGGTGATTTCCTGGCAAACACTTATAATGGAATAATCATAGAAACGTACAGCTTACATTTTATATACAGCAATAAAATATTTCCTGCCTACTTCTTATCCTGAAAACTTTGGAGATTGCAATGATTTTTAAACCCTTTAGTAATTTAAGTATTTCGTCATTGCATAAGTTGGTGATTCATTGGTGAAGATGTGGGAACCCTTAAACAAACTCGCCTATATGTTGATAAATTAAAGCTGCAATTATGTAAAACATTTGCAGTAAAATTTCCAAAAACCTGGCCAGTGTTATATATTTTGTTCTTCAGTTGAGTATTACAATATCCCAAATGTTTCCAACTATTTGTAAATCGTGAGAAAATGGCTATTTTAACCAAGGATCCGGGGCGTGTGAGTGAGTCGCCTGTCAATGACGTCATATCCGCGTTACCCTCGGTTTCTGGTTTTATTTTGTAGAAACATAAAGACACTTTAATATATTACATGTTTTAATAGACACGGGAGCATCTGTTTTGATACATTTATAGACAGAAAACGGATTATTGTTATATACTTCTTCAATACGTTTAGTCTTATTTTTTAAAATCTAATTTTCCTGATTTTTTGCAAGTACCATGCTTTACCATGCCTCAGAGAAAAACACTATTTTGTCAAGTAGCTAACAGCATAATCAGATGCTGCTTTATTTTTTGTAACAGTAATATAGAATTTTTTCCAATATATAATACATTTTAAAATTAATTACATGCCATTTGCCAACACAAGCCATCCAGCATTTAATATGATATTCTAATATTGATTTATCTTACTGCAGTTTCCAACAAGTGTCTCACAGCAGCCCGTGACTGAATGCACAGAGTAACGTTATAACATCATTTTCAACACACTCAAATGTATCTAATATGATAAGCAGAGCTGCGTTACCTCATACTCATGACCGGTAAAGCGGAAGTGGTGCCGGCGACTGTGTCATAATAAAAGTCCTGCTGCTCGTGAGGCGTGTGTTGCGTTCATCTCTCATTAACAATCTCTCCAGCTCCTCGTTCAGCTCCACAACACTCGCTCCTGCTCTGCTTCTACGATAATGTTAATAATCTCATCCATGAACATGATTTCTACCCGAAGCCTATCCCGTTTCTTTTCCACCGGCTGTGAGGTGAAGACCACACGTCCCAAGATTCCTCACTCAAACTAGCATCATCAAGCCACGCCTTTGTTTTGAATAGGCGACCTCTAGTGGACGAAAAACTACATATTGCAGCTTTAAATGGGAGGCAAAGGATGGTTAGCAGTAGAATGTATTAATTTGTTGGTTATAATTGGATACCTTTAGTTTGTTTTCATTGACTTTTCAATCTTTCTGTCAAAAAGTGAGCCTAATTTCCCCCAGCCATGTAAATGTTTTTTAAATCACTGTAAAGATTGGAACCAATTTAATTTTAATACAAGATTTGTGATGCATTAATTATGTTGTCTGTGTGTGTTTTATGAAAAGAGTGTGACTGGGGATTTTGCGTTTGATAAATGTAATATAACAATAATAAATCTTTCATAGCAGATCAGAACTGTATAGACATATAATAAATAAAGATACATATGTAATATGCAACTGTAGTCTGCCTACGTAATGTATGTGTGAATATAATAATAACCGAATACTTACTGTATATAAACACTATGTACGCCTGTTTATCTGCATGTGTCCCTATGAAGGCCTGCTGCTTATGTGATGGATGTAAAGCAGCTTAACTCATGCCAAATTACTCTGATTAATCGCTAATGCGCCGTCCACTCTCTCAACTGCTTCATACTCTGCTGTGGACAGATATTAAACCAAGTAAAGTGATCTAACACGAGGAAGATTTCCAGTGGAAAACATGAGGACAGCAGAGGCAGAGAAAAGGCTTCAACATCGGAAATTGAATGCGAGTTATTGTTGTTTTGTTCTGGGTGGCCATGAAGGAGATTGATTTATCTGAGAACATTTAATTATGTCCAGCATGGAAAATGAGGAAAGCCTGACACTGTGATCAGCGGTATGTGTGAGCGTTGAACAGCTCAGATGAGTGTTTGTGTGTGCACATTATCAACACGCATAGGCAGCTTATGTTGAGCCTCAATATAGTCCATGCAGAGGAATGCATGCTTGACTAAATAGATTATGCAGGACTCGGTGCATACCCTTGTTGTGAAGCATGAATGTTATTAATCTTAAATACAGTCCTCATATATTTAAGCAATATCACACAAAAGCCCTGTTGTACTGAATATCAGCACAGCTGTGATTTGACTATAGACACAAGATCACAGTTTACAGTGTAATTACACAAATAGGTTTTGCATAATATTGATTAACATGTACTTACTATAGGGTGAGGGTTTGTTTTAGGGTTAGTCGTTTATAGCTATGCATAATTTACTGTAAATATGTAGCACGTACATAATGCTTCCAACAGAAGTCAATGGATTTGTTTTGTGTGTCACCAAAGAAACAGATCTAGAACGGCATGAATGTGGACTGGATTTAAAGACTGGACTGGTCTGAAATCCACTACTTCAATTAAGGATCTAAACAGTGGAAATGCCACTTCTGGAATGCAGCAGACCTTGTTAATTTGGCTAAATATTTCACTATAAACACCCAAAATATGGTTGAGCTTGTTGGATCATTTTATTGGCTTATAATTTCACAATATTAAGAAGGTAAACCATGTTTTTCATCCCTTTGCGGACATGAATAGTGTAGGTCAGTGTTGCCCAATCCTGTTCCTGGAGATGTTTGATCAGGGTTGGGGTTGAACTTTCCAGGAAAGTAGATCTCCAGAAACCGGACTGGGCAGCCTTGGTGTAGATTGTCATATACTGATAGGTCTACACTGAACTTAACCAGTCTGTACCAGTCTGCACTCTCTATGCCATCAGCACACCTGGTTCTGATCACGGCCTCATCAAAGCCCAATAAAGCCTCAACTCAGTTACTGTTAGGCTGCAGACACAGCTGTCCTGTATACTTACCTGTATCATCGCAATTTACTGTTTATACCAACCAGTTCCAGTGATCTCTTCCATTCAGCGTCTCATTCATGACTGTTTCCTCTGAGTTTCTACATATTCAGACTGTGTTATACTTACCTGCCTCCTGTCATCTCTGTTGCTCATCTGCCCCTGTGGTCTGATTCATAAACATATTTACCTGCTGTTTCATCTGCTAACTGTCAGTAAACTGTTTTGGGTTCTCACAAATCCTCTCGTCTGAGTCTAGATGTAACAAGTCAAATGTGACCCAAATGTGTTTTTGTTTCATCCGTCCAATCAACTAATTCTTTAATATTCCAAAATCACAGTAATTATCTAGTGACCAAAATAAAAAATGGGATGGGATTGGTTACTAAACTGTATTGAAATTAACTGAATGGAATTCACATGTTTGCTTGACACTTTACACTTGACACTAATTATAAATTATAAAATAATTAAAGTTTTTGTTTGTTAAAAAAAATACACAGATGTGATTTCAAAAGTTTTAAGATTTAAGAAACATGAATACAGTGTGTTGAAACTTTTGACTGGTACTCAGCTGTTTCTCTACAACCCCCCAGATTGGGAAGTTATTAGCAAAGACACAAAGTTCTGTGGTAAAACTCTAAATGACGCAGACTGGTCTTTAACTAAATCTGTTTACATTCACACTCTGTAGGGCACAGCTGAATGATTCCTGCTGTATCAGTGGCCAATGAGCTCGCTGCTCAACCTTCACATACTTGGTCAGCATTTGCTGTAGCAGTTGCAGTGCACTTTCAGAAACCCTCCACCCTCCCCAGCTCCACCTGTATAGATCTGCAACGGGTAATTCATGTATATCGTACAGCAGCAGTATGTCTTGCTCACAGCAGCATGTCGTGTATATATTGGCAGTAGCAGTGGTGTGTAGCAAATTAGCTCTTGATAATTAATTATAACTTTATAATTAAATATAAATATTTGAATCTGTTAATTGAATTAACTTGATGTAGCTGAATTAATATTACAATCAATTAATCTGTTCGGCCAGCGAACATTCAGTATTGATCGTCTATCAACTGTTCAGAAAGGATATTTTCTGTGGCCACAGAAAAATAACACTTTCTTAGCATGTAGCTGTGATCGTAATCGTTATCACTGATATTGGTTTATAAGTAGATCGGAATCAACTCGCAAGAATGTGTGAAGTTTTATGAGGACAAAACCAGCACATCCAGTGCAAGTAGACTTTGACTATTTAATTTTACTTAACTTTATTTTATTTATCTGCTATACTGAGAAGACCTTTTTCAAGGATATTGGTTTACTTATGGTCTTTTTGTGCACTTGAGCTTAACTGTAACGTGAGAGTTTGTAGACGTTTAAGAGGCTGTTGTGTCGACCTTGATTTATTGCAATGTTGAGGTGTTACGTTTTATTTTGATTCTAGAAAATAAGCATGAGCCTATACATTCAGTATGAGTAAAATACTTAAGTACTCTTAAAATTAGATACTTAAATCCCCTGATTCACAGACAAGGCTTAAGCTAGTCTTAGACTAAAATGCATGTTTGAGCATTTTAACTGAAAGTAACTTGTCCTGATATATCTTAAAATATGTCAGTGCCATCTTGTTTCAAAATGCACCAGTAATGTTTTTCTAGGGTACATTTATTAAAGCTACTTCAATACCCTAATTGAACTAAGGCCTAATCCTGGCTTAATCTAAACCCTTTCTGTGAAACCAGGCCTAAGAGTTTTACTCAAGTTGTTTTGGAATTGGTGACTTGTTACTTGTAATGGAGTCATTTTCACTGCAAGGTATCTGTACTTTTACTCAAGTATGGTCTTCAAGTACTCTTTACACCTCTAGGCAGTAGAAAGTCCCAAAATTGCTCTGCAGCAGCAACAACAGCAGCAGAAATAACAGCAGCAGCGTAGCAGATATATTCCGCCAAGACCAAAACATATCAACATTTCCATATTCAACATTACCATGCCAAACACTCCGAGATTTGTCATGACAGAATTTTGTGTGTGTGTGTTATCAATACACTCTCTTGAACAGCACTAAATAAATTCCTTCAAAATCTTTTAATGAGCTCTCCAAGGCTCCACAGATTCACCTGTGTAACAGCGGTAGCCATGGTGAGGCGCGTTCTCACAGACAAACACACATGTACTCTGTTCCCAAGCGTGTTTTGGGATCACGCTCAGTAAATCTCAGCAAGGCTCCTGAGAATCAAAGCTCATTTCGTTCTACATTTGGAACTTCTCCTTGAAATGTATGATGAAGATGTCTGCTGTGAAGCCACCTGTTAAATGTTCGTGGCACTGGCCCAAACAACGACATGTCAACGTGCCGTGACACAAATGCTGTGCTCATTTCTCCATTGCTCTTACGTCTGAAGTGGTTTTTTTATTCAGTGTGTGCAAACTGTGTAACGCTCACATGGAGCACAAGGTGAGCGCTATGACTGGATTGCATTGTTCGAAACACTTCAGAAAACCTTGTTCGAATCAATACAGTATGTGCAAAGCCAGACTGTTCGTTCTTTATTCTCATTTGACAACTATTCATCTTCAGTCTTCAGTTCATATATATATATATATATATATATATATATATATATATATATATATGGTATATATTAGGTATAACTGTTTTCTGTGAATATATTTTAAAATATAACTTCCTGTGATGTAAAGCTGAATTGCTCCAGTCTTCGGTGTCACATGATCCTTCAGAAATCATTCTGATTTGTTGCTGTGTTGAATGTTGAAAACAGTTGCTTCATATTGTTGTGGTAGTTGTTTCAGGATGAACATTCAAAGCAACAGCATTTATTTGAAATAGTCAATTTTTGATCAATTTAGTGCATCCTTGCTGAATAAAAGTATTAATTCCTGACTCCAAACGGTAATGTATATTTGTTAATAGACACTCTTTAAAAGAAAGGTTTTCATTATTGGCATCATTGGTTCCATGAAGAATTTTTAACACACATGGAACGTTTCCATCACACAAAAGTTCTTTATAGTGGAAAAAGTTTCTTAAAAATTTTTTAAGATATGTTAAACTGTTAGAAACTAGGGGTGCCAAAAATTGAACAAGAGTCAGAAATTTTTTGGAATTCTGGCCATTGAATGGATTTGTGGCTTTGAATGTGAGTTAAATTGACTATGATTTATGTGCTAAACCGTCAGTGTGAGAGTGACTAGCTCTGATGGCACGTCCCACAGCATCGCTGTCATCAGTCAGTCGCATGGGTGTAATTCAGTCCCATCAAGGTGTCAGGCCCAATCCCTTAGAGTGAATGAACATTAACTTATGACTGCAATCCTGATCGGTGACTCTTCCAGTTTTGCTGTGAGCAATTTCACTACTTCTTCTTCACTACAAGTTCTTCCCCTCCTGGTGAATGGAAAAAGCTGTCCTTTGAGCTTTCTTTGACTGTCGATGATTTTTCCTTCCAGTGATGGATCTGATAAAGACAAATGTTACATAATTGTGCCTTGGCACATGAGAGTTTGAACAGTGGAACGGCGCTCCGGAGGGAATCGGACGGCTGATATCTTGGCTGTTGTTTGGCGAGCGGCTGACAGACAGACTGGGATTTTGGCAGCCTGTTGTTCATGCGGTGCCCAGCAACAATAGAATCCAAGGCAGAAACACAGTCTCCTCCTCGCAGACCCACGGGTTCAAAATACAGTCCCCGAATTATAGCGATTCCCTCTGGGACCAAATCTCGCCGCTCAGGAGCCAAAGAACAATGTGCAATCTCTGTGAACGAGCTACTTCCACTGAAAACAACCATCTGATAGCAGTAATGGGTAATTGTGACACCCCACCCAGGGTTGTGATTAGGAAATGGTGCTATTTTTTTTCAGCATTTCATTTGAAAAGGTTACTAACTTTCAAGAAGACATTTTCCCACTACAGGAACAAAATAACAGGGCCGTAAATTTTAACTGCAATACATATTGGTGGACTCCTGTAGAGGGGTTACGAGTCAAAAAAGTATGTTTTTCAATAGATGTGTTGTGTTTTTAGGTATAAAATAATGATTCCCAATCCTAAATCTTTAGTTTACAACCCTGCAAAGTAACAATACTTTACTCTAAAGAGCAATATTATTCAAACTTTGTCATTAAGTTTGGAATTCATTTACGGGTACTTTCTGGTAGAATTTTTCTGTGCGGCTTAAGTTATAAGTTATAAATTAGAACTAAAAAAATGTTAATAACCCAAAACATCTTTTTTCCTAAACATGTTTTATGCCAACCCTGTTACATCAGATTTGAATCTTTCAGGGTTGAAACATTTCTTATTAGTATCAATGTTGAAAATGGTTGTGATGCTTAAAAGGATAGTTCACTAAAAAACAAAGTCATCTTCAGTTGATGGGCCCCATAGGGGAAAAAGTATGAGGGGAAAAATATTATGGAAGTCAATGTCGGCACATCAACTGTTTGGTTACAGACATTTTTCAAAATACCTTCTTTTGTGTTTAGCAGAAAAAAAGAAATTCATACAGGTTTGGAACAACTTGTGGATGTGTAAATGATGACAGAATTTTTAATTTTTGGATGAACCCTTTAAGTTTTTTTCCTGTAAATCACATCATTGCCGCATGGCACAAGCTGATCCTTCAGCCAATGAGATTTAAATAGTCTGGTTCATTGTTTGATATAAACTAGTACTGCAGAGTGCAATAATAGTTCCTATGAGATCCTCCACCTCCCCCAGCTCCACTTGCCTAGCTCTGCTATGGGAATAATGTATGTCTATTTATGCATCAGCATATCTTACATCCTCAAACCAGCGTCTGTAGCAGTAGCAAGTCCATACTTCATAATCAATCCTCTCTTAAAAAAAAAAAAAAAAAAAGTTTAGAATTTTTATCAAAACAAAGTTGAACTATGGCCCGTAAAACCTGTAAACACAATGGAGTTGTAAATATAGACAAATGCTGAAGGAGCCTGACAATTTTTTTTTGAACTGTAGAGTTGATTCTGAACATGATTTCAGAAATATCAAACCATTATTGTTAAGGAGGGATTGTCACATCATAACAGGGTTGAACAGAAAACGAAGGTAAAAGACAAAATGCGAAAAAATTCACAACATTTTTAGAAAAACCTAAAATAATTACTGTAAGTAAGTACATTAACTTAACGTTTGTCATGGGTAGTTATTCTGAACAAAGCACATGACAGGAATAATCCAAGAAACAGTATTTAATTTAAAAATATTCAGGAAAATGCAGATAACCTGATTACACAACAGCTCTACATTGACTAGACAGGACAAAGAACTGAATAGAACAGGGAGTATATATAAATATATATATATATATATACAGTACTGTGCAAAAGTTTTAGGCAGGTGTGAAAAAATGCTGTAAAGTAAGAATGCTTTCAAAAATAGACATGTTAATAGTTTATATTTATCAATTAACAAAATGCAAAGTGAGTGAACAGAAGAAAAATCTACATCAAATCAATATTTGGTGTGACCACCCTTTGCCTTCAAAACAGCATCAATTCTTCTAGGTACACTTGCACACAGTTTTTGAAGGAACTCAGCAGGTAGGTTGGCCCAAACATCTTGGAGAACTAACCACAGTTCCTCTGTGGATTTAGGCAGCCTCAGTTGCTTCTCTCTCCATGTAATCCCAGACAGACTCGATGATGTTGAGATCAGGGCTCTGTGGGGGCCATACCATCACTTCCAGGACTCCTTGTTCTTCTTTACACTGAAGATAGTTCTTAATGACTTTCGCTGTATGTTTGGGGTCGTTGTCATGCTGCAGAATAAATTTGGGGCCAATCAGATGCCTCCCTGATGGTATTGCATGATGGATAAGTATCTGCCTGTACTTCTCAGCATTGAGGATACCATTAATTCTGACCAAATCCCCAACTCCATTTGCAGAAATGCAGCCCCAAACTTGCAAGGAACCTCCACCATGCTTCACTGTTGCGTGCAGACACTCATTCGTGTACCGCTCTCCAGCCCTTCGGCGAACAAACTGCCTTCTGCTACAGCCAAATATTTCAAATTTTGACTCATCAGTCCAGAGCACCTGCTGCCATTTTTCTGCACCCCAGTTCCTGTGTTTTCGTGCATAGTTGAGTCGCTTGGCCTTGTTTCCACGTCGGAGGTATGGCTTTTTGGCCGCAAGTCTTCCATGAAGGCCACTTCTGACCAGACTTCTCCGGACAGTTGATGGGTGTACCAGGGTCCCACTGTTTTCTGCCAATTCTGAGCTAATGGCACTGCTCGACATCTTCCGATTGCGAAGGGAAGTAAGCATGATGTGTCTTTCATCTGCTGCAGTAAGTTTCCTTGGCCGACCACTGCGTCTACGGTCCTCAACGTTGCCTGTTTCTTTGTGCTTCTTCAAAAGAGCTTGGACAGCACATCTGGAAACCCCTGTCTGCCTTGAAATTTCTGCCTGGGAGAGACCTTGCTGATGCAGTATAACTACCTTGTGTCTTGTTGCTGTGCTCAGTCTTGCCATGGTGTATGACTTTTGACAGTAAACTGTCTTCAGCAACCTCACCTTGTTAGCTGAGTTTGGCTGTTCCTCACCCAGTTTTATTCCTCCTACACAGCTGTTTCTGTTTCAGTTAATGATTGTGTTTCAACCTACATATTGAATTGATGATCATTAGCACCTGTTTGGTATAATTGTTTAATCATACACCTAACTATATGCCTACAAAATCCCTGACTTTGTGCAAGTTTACCTTGAAGAATTGATGCTGTTTTGAAGGTAAAGGGTGGTCACACCAAATATGGATTTGATTTAGATTTTTCTTCTGTTCACTCACTTTGCATTTTGTTAATTGATAAATATAATCTATTACCAAGTTTATTTTTGAAAGCATTCTTACTTTACAGCATTTTTTCACACCTGCCTAAAACTTTTGCACAGTACTGTATATATACACGCACACACACACATAAATGAGGGAACTAATGAACTAACTAATTAACAAACAACAGGTGAACTGAATGGAGCTGACACAAACGATAAATTAGGGCATGCTACAACATTTAGGTACACTATTTTATAACAACCCGTTACATATTTATAAAATTTATTAAATTGTAGTTAATAGATATAAATGGTTACATGAAAACTGGAAGATATTCAGATGGAAAACATCACAATATTTACAGTATTAACCGAGTCCAATCTATTAAATAATGTGACTAAGTTGCGCAACCTGTTAATTCTATCAGTATAAGTCACGAGGACACAAATGGGGTGCAAATGGCACAGTTTCCTGAGAATGACTCACAGAAAACAGACAAAAAGAGCTGTTTGTGTACAACATTAAATAGGATTATACTGTAAAAAGGGATGTTCAAACCCATCAGGCAAGCGCTGTCACATGTGAGCTGGAGAGGTGAACACGTTTGCAGCTCTGTGTTTGGCAGCAGTTCCTCCTGTAGCTCCTGCCATGTGCTGAATACACAGACAACACAGGATGGTGCTATATGGGAGGAGCTGTCCTTCAAGATCCGGGTCTTTTGGTTCGCAAGCGTGTGAGATTTGGCTTCACGTGCCGAGCCCACCACTCTTTCACATGTGACTGACTGAGAGAATGAGATGCTGCTATATTAAAATTCATTAATTCATTTTTGAAGCTACCTCATAGGTACCTTCAGCGTTTGCTATTTAAAACATTATCTTGCTGTCGTTTCGGCTTCAGAGCAATTCTTTATATATATTTTTAATTAAAATGCTTTAATTAAATGCTTAATGTGAGGGATAACTATCAAATAACTAGGTACGTGTTTAAAAGTCTTCCCTTCCTGAAACTGCTTGTTCAGTTCCATAAAGGGTTAGTTCATCCAAAAATGAAAATTCCATTCACTGAAAACAAACAAAAAAAAATTTCTCACCCTTATCGTCGTTCCAAAACACAAAGAAATTATATATATATATACACTCACCTAAAGGATTATTAGGAACACCATACTAATACTGTGTTTGACCCCCTTTCGCCTTCAGAACTGCCTTAATTCTTCGTGGCATTGATTCAACAAGGTGCCGAAAGCATTCTTTAGAAATGTTGGCCCATATTGATAGGAGAGCATCTTGCAGTTGATGGAGATTTGTGGGATGCACATCCAGGGCACGAAGCTCCCGTTCCACCACATCCCAAAGATGCTCTTTTGGGTTGAGATCTGGTGACTGTGGGGGCCATTTTAGTACATTGAACTCATTGTCATGTTCAAGAAACCAATTTGAAATGATTCGAGCTTTGTGACATGGTGCATTATCCTGCTGGAAGTAGCCATCAGAGGATGGGTACATGGTGGTCATAAAGGGATGGACATGGTCAGAAACAATGCTCAGGTAGGCCGTGGCATTTAAACGATGCCCAATTGGCACTAAGGGGCCTAAAGTGTGCCAAGAAAACATGCCCCACACCATTACACCACCACCACCAGCCTGCACAGTGGTAACAAGGCATGATGGATCCATGTTCTCATTCTGTTTACGCCAAATTCTGACTCTACCATCTGAATGTCTCAACAGTAATCGAGACTCATCAGACCAGGCAACATTTTTCCAGTCTTCAACTGTCCAATTTTGGTGAGCTGGTGCAAATTGTAGCCTCTTTTTCCTATTTGTAGTGGAGATACCCGGTGGGGTCTTCTGCTGTTGTAGCCCATCCGCCTCAAGGTTGTGCGTGTTGTGGCTTCACAAATGCTTTGCTGCAGACCTCGGTTGTAACGAGTGGTTGTTTCAGTCAAAGTTGCTCTTCTATCAGCTTGAATCAGTCGGCCCATTCTCCTTTGACCTCTAGCATCAACAAGGCATGTTCGCCCAGAGGACTGCCGCATACTGGATGTTTTTCCCTTTTCACACCATTCTTTGTAAACCCTAGAAATGGTTGTGAGTGAAAATGCCAGTAACTGAGCAGATTGTGAAATACTCAGACCGGCCCGTCTGGCACCAACAACCATGCCACGTTCAAAATTGCTTAAATCACCTTTCTTTCCTATTCTGACATTCAGTTTGGAGTTCAGGAGATTGTCTTGACCAGGAGCACACCCCTAAATGCATTGAAGCAACTGCCATGTGATTGGTTGATTAGATAATTGCATTAATGAGAAATTGAACAGGTATTCCTAATAATCCTTTAGGTGAGTGTAAATATATTTATTTATTTATTTATTAACGAAACCTGAGAGATAGGCAAAATATATTATAAAAATAAAATAAACTTTATATTGTCACATGGAGTTTGTTTTTTTGTTAGTTTTTTGATGTTTTGGCAGTTTTTTGTTGTGTTTTGGCTGTTTGACTGTTTTGGGGCCCTAAAAATGCAACTTTTAGTCATTTTCACAGATCTGTGTGAACAGGGATCGCTTTGACAATGTTTTTTTCTATACGTAAAAAAGCCAAACGAAAAACTTTTCAGTTTTTAGCACATCATTGTCGTGTAAACGTTCCCTTATTTCTTCAGTTTGGTTCCGTTCTTTGTCCGTTCTCGTCATGGTAAATTGGGATTCTCAGTGTTTGTGTGTTGATCTTGAGCTTCCTCGATCTTAATAAATATTGATTGCTGTATTTGGATCCCTTGCATGCCTTTATCTGTGGCATATATATTTAGAATCTTTATTATATTAAATATAAATATAATATGAAATAGTCCCTAAAATAATAGTGTATTTCTATAAGCCTATTGTAATGATGAGTCAGCGGGATGAGATCCAGTTGTGGATCTCATAGTCAAACAGGCAATGGTCAATGAAACAGCAAACAGTAATGACAGGGAACAGGCAGGCTCGTGGTAATAATCCAGGCAATAGGTCAAAAGGCAGGCAGATAAATATCAAAAGACAAAGTAACAGGCAGAATCAAAACCAGGCAAACAAGACGGGAGTGAATGTTCGGAAATGTTACACAGGGATGAACAAGACCTAGCAACTAAGTGTGTGTGTGCTGGACTTAAATATGGTGGGATAATGAGAATCAGCTGGAGCAGTGATCAGTGACAGGTGCGGGGATTCTGGGAAATGTAGTCCGGGTTTAAGAGTGAGTGTGTGATGCATAGTCCTTGCTGAAGTGCCCTCTAGGGGAACTAGTGGGCATTACAGCTGGCGATGGTTACACCTATAAAAACAAAAGGAGATATTAGGCAGTCAGTCCAAGTTTGTTATCCATACAATGAAAGTGAATGGGGACTGAGGCCATAAATTTGTATAAGTATCATAACTCATCCGTTATATATTCCAGATCTTATAGACAAGTTTGTGTGAATAACACAAATTTGACCTATTTATTCACCAATATGTGGCTCATTGACACCAAATCTACCAAATTTATTTAACACGAGTACAAAGGATATTTCAACGCTTCAGAAGAGGGGACTATTTTTAGTTGATAATTCCTTAAATGTCAATCTGTTCCTCACACAAAGCTGTTGTGTTGGTTTGGGCTTTGCTGCATAAAAATCTATAGTACTTTTCTCTATAGAAAACAGAAGCTCTGACATTCTCCCTGTCATCTCCTTTTGTTTTGTGGAAGAAAATACTATGAGTTTGGAATGATACGACAGTGAGAAAATGATGCACTCTGCAGTTGAGCCATATATATGCAAGCAGAATATTAATACTCTGTCTATTAAAATGAGTAGGAATAGAATTACAGATTCACCATCAGAGGAATATCGCACACAGCATCCAGTCTAGACATGGGATTTTTCTTTTAATATATACCGCATCTGCCACATGCAGACCTTGTGCTGCAGGTTTGAAAAGACACAATCATGTCTTTATTCTAGGAGAGCTGGTTGTCATGCTGCTTGAGAGAGGACACACGTGACATGATCGATGTGAGCGCTGTCTTTCATTGTTTGTTCAAACACAGCTGAGAGGTTCAGGCCAAATGCTGAAAAATTGAAAAGTGAAAAAGGACATTTAAAGTGAAAAAAGCGTGGAACTTGAACATCGGAAATTGATTGGATCAAGAGAGGTGAGTGTAAAATGCCAGAAAGGAGCCAAAAACGAAAGAAATGGTGTTACATTTTGTTTTTGTCAATTCACATGTATGGATGAATTGTTTATAATAAGAACAGAAACGTATTTAAAATGATCACTTTTGATCGAAACATTGTGCCTGGTATCTTTGGTGTTCTATGGCCGAAAGAAAACAGAAAATTTTCATTTTTGGATGAATGTTTTCCCAAATTATCCCATTTCTTTGCCTATTTAGCTCTAATAACAGTTCAGACAGCAACATATATTTAAAAAAAAAAAAAGTACTGCAATGAAATGGTTAATTTTTAACACCAAAATACTGTCTTTCCTTTAGTACTGTCTTAGTTTAATATAAATGGTGTGCTGGTAATTAAATGAGCACAATCTCCTTTTCAAACATCTACAAAAATCACTATAGCCGTGTACACACACATACTCTGTAAGAGTGATATTAACAGCACTGAATACAGCAGTAATCCAGTGCATGGAGAAAAGGGTTTGACGCCCACCACTAAATGTAATGCCATTTTCTGTGTCCATTGTTGTGTTTTTGCTTTCAGGTTGGTCTGAAAGAAAAGGGAGAGAAAAGGAGAAATGTCTTAAAGATGTGTGATCTATTCACAGAATGGCGTGTGAATACTCATCCACCTCATGCCTGCCAGTCACATCTTTAAAGAGAAACTGCATTTGGCTGCTTAACCTGCAGCAGGAAACCAATCATTCGAGCTTCAGCCATACAGCAACAAGCTACCCAGCTAGTAAACCGAGAAGACCAGAGAGGAGAATCGTGGGGAGTTTAAAGGGTCATGAGACCCTAAAGTTGGCATGAAGTAGAAGTTACGATAGTCTTTTCTTCCCTATTTGTTGGTTTAACTTAAAAAAAATAAGTTACATGGTTGCCTTAAAATTTTGAGTTCACTGAAAATAAAAATTTGAGTTAATACAAAGGCGATTGACTGAGATATTGAGATATTATGTTATCTGAACCACATTAATTATTTAAGTTGATCTGACAAATGAAAAAATGTTGTGATGACATCATCTGTGATTGACAGGTTGCCCCGCCCTCGTCATCAGAGAAAAGATGAGCTGCAAATGTGGGTGGAAGATTCATGGATAAATCTTTTATAATAAATACTGTGGTATTAAATAAAAAACAAGAATTGTACATTTCGATTTCATTGTTACTTTAACAGATATATACAAATTGCACATCACTGGAAACAATGAAAATGGCTGTCCAGCTAAATGGGCCAGGCTGAGTGATCAGCCCGAACAGATGAAGACCAAATTGATGAGGTTGTAGAGCTAAAACCAGATTAAAGCATAGTCCACCCATAATGAAATTCTGTATTCATGTCCGGTGTTGGGGAAAGTAATGCATTACAATATTGTGTGACTCCCTAAAAAGTAACTAATTGCATTACTTTATTATGGCAATTAACATTGCGTTACTTTTTTCACCTGGCCTGGGCTTGTTCGTTTGTTTTTTAGTTTTTTTGTATTTTTTTTTTGGCAAATGTAAAGGCCCTTTCACACCAAAAGTGAAATGAATAAACCTCTGGCTGAAGCAAATGCAAATTCACTCCTGTACAGTAGAGGGCGCTGCTCAAACAAACCTTTTAGATGTGCTGCCATTGTGGAAAAGAAAGTTCAACACCCTTCTTTTTTTATCACCAATAAAAAAAAAAGAAAAGAAACACAAATTTGATGTTTAGTTAGACACTGGTTAATAAAGTGAGATTAAATACATAAAGTAATATAACATATTCAATTATTGAAAGTTTGCATATATTCAGAATTTGCATTTGACAGTTTTTATTCAATTTGAGGAATATTGAATCTAATTTTTGTGAGGAGTAAATGTATTTAGAACTACAATAGTCATCATGTTCACACAACACCTCTGCATTTACTCCTGATAACTCTCAATATGGAGACAGAAGTCAGTCAATGATTGGGAAAACAAAGTACTGTTACTTGTTTGAAAAAGTAACTTAGATATGTAAGCAATAAGGTATTAGAGGCTGTGCGGTATCATGAACAAGTCACGACTGAAAGGCGTTGTTAGACACGATAGCCTTGAGCACTTTATTGCTTTTATATAAAACGGTTACCACACAATATAAATATTAAAGCCAAAAATATGTATCAATGCTACTTTTATGAAGTAAAATCCGTAAATGCCTTCCTTCCGCCAGAAAAAATAGTCCCCTTTACATTATTACCCCGTTAGATGGCAGCAAAGACTGTCTTTATGAGTGTCAGTTAGCAGCGAGGACTTTTACATTGAAAGACAAGACGCAACTGACATGCTTTGACTAGCGCTGCGAGTCACAGGAAACCAATGAACTGTTAAAAGGACAAGATATTGCAGTGGATATTTAAACTGATTCTTTATTATGAACAGGACTGACCTGAAGGAAAACGCTAAATCTGAATGCAGGTAATAAACTTGCTCTCTCGATCTCTTTCTCACGATACTCTTTTTCATAATACAGTAAGATTCAATGAACAATATCAATTGAGAATCAACCGTTTACGTTGCTAAGAGTGGTTGCTAAGGGTGTTATGTAGTGATACACAGAACCGTTGGGTGAATCGCTCATATTGGCTATTGACCAATCAGAATCAAGGATAGGAACTATAAAATGCATTACTTTACTAGTTACTTGAAAAAAAGTAATCCAATTACGTAACTTGCGTTACTTGTTGCGATATCCCCAACACTGTTCATGTCGTTCCAAACATGCATGCTTGCTTTCTTCTGTGAAACATCAAAGATGTTCTGAAGAATGTTGATAAATAAAACATTGAGACATTTCTCAAAATAATTGCAGAAAAAAAGAGGAAGTAAAGGTTAGAATCTACAGGAGGGTGAATAAATAATGACAGAATTTTCACTTTTTAAACCAGATATATATTATTTCATTTTCATTTGGCATTTTCATTTTTTATCCAAAGCGACTTACAAGTGAGGCAATCAGGGGTTAGGTGTCTTGATCAAGGTCACTTTAGTCATGGTATCGAAGGTGGAGAGAGTGCTGTTCACTCACAATCCCCACCTTCAATTCCTGCCAGCATGGGAATCGAACCAGCAACCTTCAGGTTACAAGCCCAACTCCCTCACCATTAGGCCACGACTACCCATATATTATTACTATTTTAAAAGAGAGCAATCATTATCTTCATCAAAATCATTAAGAGGTAAGCAATGTAGTTCACAAAACATGTACCGAGTGCTGAAACTGAATTGTGATTGTATGTCATTAGATTCTGTAGAGCTGCTTTGAAGCTGAAATTAACGTCGTTTTATAACTGATGAATTTTGCAACATAAACACTGTTTCCTGTTCATTACTGCGGAAGATGCTTTGAAACAATCTGTAAAATGCGATTTTATAAAGCGCTATATTTGTAAATTAATGTGACTTGATACAGAAAACACATAAAGTCTGAATGCCTTGACATTTGTGAAACCACCTCAAAGCTACGCCGACCATCTGCCGCTGACAGGTTTGACGTCGGACTGCCAAAGCAGCTGAACTGCTGTGCTGTAAAGAGAGAGAAGCCTCTGAACAGCATATTGTAACACAGTGAGAGATGTGGCACAGTGAGAAGGGACCAAACGCAGCCGTTAGTAGAACAGGGCGCCACCTCCTGGTGGAATGAAACAATGCCGTGAAAGATATCGAAACACTGACATATTATTTCAAGACAAATATTAATCAATGCTCTCACCAACTTAGATCGCTAAAGCTCAAAAAATGATCAAACAAATGTGAATAAACAGTGATTTGATATAAATGTTTAAAATATATTTGAAAGTAAACTCTTCTCATGACTCACTACAGCTAGGGAGGTAAAAGCTCTAGACACAATGATTTTCCCTTTGATTTAAAGTCGACACCATTTGCCAAATTTAGAGCTAGTCTGCAGATTGGTCAGTTGGAGTTGACAGATTTCACTGAAAACGGTGTAATACATGGCCCTGTCCCAAAAGTCCCCGCAATCTTCCTCCGAGTCCACACTTTCATGATGTCATAATGGTGCATACTGACTGCAAAGGGGGATTTGCAAGCACCCGTCTGAAACCTAAAATAACAAACTGGACACCCTGTTCTTGTGGACTTAATGAACACACATGGGGACTTTTGTTAGTGGACATGAAGTGTGCCATTTGGGACAGGGCCTTTTATAGGCATAGACACAGACTTTGATTCTGTACTGTGGAGCCAATAAAGGGATATGGTGACGGAAAAAACAAGATGGAAAACATTGTCAAAACTTTGGAGTTCTCTTTTGTGAGGGAACCAAGGTTTTGCGCACAAACGCAAAATTTCTTTGGGGAACGCATAAGCATTAAATAATTTTTTTTTGCGCCCATAGGGGCTCCGTACCATCCAGTTGGAAGAGATGAAACATTTGAAAATTTTAGAACAACTTTTTTTCCCCCGCCATATCCTAGCAACAAGGCAAATTTCTGTGCTTGTTGTGAAAGTCTGGTAGTGTGAGATCCTCATTTAGAGTATGATGGCCATTTCTTCTCTGTAACAGTTTACAAAGTTGCCAAGTGAATGATGACTAGTGTTCAACAATTTGTTCAGATTTTAAAGGTGCAGTATGTAATATTGACAGCTGGTGGTTGAAATGGGTACTGCAGTCCAAATTCAAAAAATTCAAAAAATATTACAATATTCTCCCACCCCCTCCTCCTCCTCCTCCGACTAGTTGCTCATGCTGGTTACCAGATTGAGGAATTGACAATGGAAAGCGTCAAGTCTCCGCTTTTCCCACGATTTAATATGCATCTCGTCATAGATACCATGGATACCAAGGCTTTTTAGGTCAGGTAGAATTTGCAATACCGGGGTGTCGAAATACTATTGGATAAACTGGCAGTGGGCGGGATAAAAACATTTTGACAAGGGACCCACATTTCAAAGTAGAATAACTGGCTGTAGCACTGTTTTTCAGGTGTGAACTTAGCATTTTTCCTAAATAACTGCATATATTATGGTATTTTTAACATAAAAAATACCGGTTAAAAAATTACAGCACCTTTAAAAGTGCTGTAGTGTATTCCAGCCTTAATTGGACTTCAGTACCATGGAGAGCAACAACCCACACTCACTGCTGTGGGTGAACTGACCAATCCTTCATCAGCCGCCACATTATCAGGCATTAGCTCAGTGTGAACGAGCACTCACTCACTCACTGCTGTATTGTTTTCATAGTTGCATTCAATAATAATTGTTGTGTAGCAGTTGTTGTGAATTGTGTGAGGATTACAAACGTCCTGCAAGGACAACAGAGAGACAGCGCTAAAGATCATGTCATTTATTGAAGGCAAGGCAGCACTAGTCATAGAAACCGAGCTATTTAAGCACATTTTAGCTAGTGAAATGATGGTGGGTTGTTGTGTGTCTCTATATGTACAAGTCGTCATCTGACACATTGGCTTCTTAAGAATGAGAAATAAGAGTCGGATCATATTTCCACAGCAAGTATTTCTGTCAGGGCTTTTGCTTTCATCATGATAGGGAGAAACAGGCTGTTCTCTTGTCAAAAGTTATCTGATCTGACATCTTTGGAGAAATTTCAGGCTTTTTGCAGTTTGCCAATAAGAACAAATACATTCTGGCATGAGCAGCTGTCCAGAGCAGCCCATGTTGGTTTGAAGAATCTCGAAACACAATAGAAAATCTCATCCATCAATCTCGAAAGATATACTGTACAAACACATTTACACATGTGTGGCTTTACAGCATTAACATACTGTATATATTAGCAGTATTTCATAAAACCTGTCAAGAACATATTTCAGCCCAAAAATAACAATAAATACATTATTTTTCGCCTATTTTTGGCATTCTGACATTATTTTCATGATAATGGAACATTTCCTCATTATCTTTATGCGAAACCCCCTAAATTTAAGCATAATGTGGAACGAAAAACAATATAATATAATGCGTCATGGAAACATTTGATGACTTAAATATTGGATTAATTGTTTTTGTTTTTAAGTAAAATAAAAAAATTGAGTAACATGAATATGGTATGAAGCAGAAGCTTTGTTCCTAACAAAACTCAGTCACTGTCTGTGTTAAAGAGCATGTAAAGCATCGGAGTTCAGTCTGTTGATGTTGGCAGTGTTCAGTGTTATTCAAAGTTCAGAACACTGACTAGAATTTTGTTTAAGGTTAATACAAAGACGCACAAAACCATCTCTAGTCTGAGAATTAACTTCTATTCGGATATTCTTTGTTCTAACTATAGGCACAACATGACAAGTTTCGGGTGTCAAGTAATATTTCCTCAAAATCACAGTCAATTAGAACAAATTTGATGTTTTCAAGCGTAGCTATTGGAAGCAGGAGTTTGGACCTATGAGATTTAACTGTGGGCAGGGCCAACTAAATGTTTTGTCATACAATGCTGCGGATGAAGACTGCAGGACAAAAACACAGGTTTATGTTCACACATACAGTGATTTCATCAGGTCATCGAGTGGCAGTATATCTGGTCATTTCTTTTAGAAGGGTATATAAATACATATTGTAAATGTTATTTATACATAGTCTATAACTGCATAATGCATAAATTGTATTATGCATCATATCATAAATATGATTAATGTTTGTATGAATAAAACTCAATCAATTCTTCAACAATTACCGCCATTTTTTTTAGTAATTTCCGTGCATCATACATAGACTAATACACTCTCAGAAATTAAAAGGTACAAAAGCTGTCGCTGGGGCGGTACCCTTTCAAAAAGGTACTAACATGTACCTATAAGGTACTAATCTGCTCCCTGAAGGGGTATATAAAGTACAAAGTTGTACGTTTTGAAAGGCTACTGCCCCAGAGACCGCTTTAGTACCTTTTTTCTGAGTAAAAACAGTGAAATAGCTCATTTCCTCTATCTCACAGGAGACAAATCATATGTGCTCTAATGACTTATTGTAGTCATCTGCATAAAACTAAACCTTTCTGGAACCACCTACACCGCATCACGTTGCCAGTTTCCCGCTTGCTTCTGGAAATTGCCAGTTGAAAATGAGTGACTTCTGGTCAGGGTAAATCACTGTAAGTGTAAACTCCCCTTTAGTTCACTCTCAACTGAAAATCACCTCAAGCTTTTCTCACCCTCAAACCATTCTAGATATATATGACTTTCTCCTTTCTGACGAACACAGTCGGAGTTATATTAATAAATATCCTGATGCATCAAGCTCTATAATAGCAGTGAACGGGACCAACGATTGTGAAGCTCAAGAAAGTGCTTGCATCCATTTTAAACGTACTCCACTGGGGTTCTGGGGGGTTAATAAAGGCCTTCTGAAGTGAAGCGATAAGTTTGTGTAAGAAAAATATCCATATTGAACCCTTGTGCATTGTTCAAATTCACTACCCTTTCATTATGTTCGTGGCTGAAAACAGCCACGATTTTAACTGCTTTAAAAATGTATCAGATAAATATTTTTTTTCAAATTTTTTTGCTTAAATCTATTAAATCAACCTCAGTCCTGATCAAAACTACTAAATTTAAAAAAAAAAAAAGTTTTCAGCCACGAACATAACGAAAGGGTCGTGAATTTGCCCACAGAGTACTGTTGAGTTTTTGAAAAATTTCAAAGCATTTTCCCAAAATATGTGTCAAAATAAGATTTGTCACCAAAAATCATTCCATTTGCTGAAACACGGAGAAAGTTATGGCCAAATTCAGACTCAAAAAATTCCCATTGTGGATGAAAACATCCCGAACAGCACATAAGGGTTAACAAGTTATAAAGTAAAATATATAGCTTCCGCCAGAGCGCCTTCCACAGAGCCCCGCACAAGACATACAAGAAATAAAACTTAATTGTGTGCACGATTCAGCCTATTTTTTTTCCTGCATGTCATGTTTGGGACTCCGTAAGAAAGTGTAGGATGTAGTGTAATCTTTTTTATTTTTGCTTTTATTATGACAGGATAGAGTAGACAGGAAGTGAGGTGGAAAAGAGAGAGGGATCAGGAAAGGTCCATGAGCCGGGAAGGCATAATGGCGCTACATGTCGGCATGCTGCCCACGAGGCTATTGGAGCCGAGATAGTGTACGATTTTTCAACTGTGAGAGTTTTACACTTTCTTCGCAAGCTGAATAGGCGGTCTGGCGGAAGTTAGATATTTTACTTTATAACTTGTTAAATATGGATATTTTTCTCACACAAACACATTACTTCACACTGCTCTGGGGGGTTAATAAAGGCCTGCTGAAGTGGAGTACATTTATGACGGATGGATGTGGATGGAGACGCTTCCTTCAGCTTCATACTCGTTGATCCCACTCACTGCCATTATAAAGCTCGGATGCATCAGGATATTTATTAATATTTCTCCAATTGTGTTTATCAGAAATAAGAAAGTCATATATACCTAGAACGGCTTGAGGGTGAGTAAAGCTTGGGGTGATTTTCATTTGAAAGTGAACTAATCCTTTAATATGGAAGACATCGCTTGACACTGATGTGTTGTACTAAACTAAATTATTTCTATGGCTACTCAGATCTATTTTTTTTTTCAAAAAGGAAAAGCAATTGAGAAGTAAAAGTAGAAGACAAGTGTAAAACTACATACAGCTCATTAAAACTTCACACTCAGATGGTGCAAACGGCTCGTTCTCTTTCTGCCCTCAGAACTCGTGTCTGTGATACATGTCTGGATCGTAGTATTTCGTGACCACCACGCGGTTAGCAAACTTGCGTCCCGTCAACGCTTGCATGGCCTTCTGGCATTCTGCAGCAGACACGTACTCCACGAAAATCTGCAACACAGAGAAACTACCACTATAAGCCAAGCTTTAAAGTATTAATGAGTATTGAATATTATACTATTAGAGTTTTCGTTAATATTTTAAGTAGCTGATGCAGTGATCATCTCTTTGCTAACTACATTAGCACATGCATGTATGCTTTTGTTTGCTAGCAGAGATTTGTGTTAAAATGTTTCTAGTTTTGATCATTTATTTTCATTCAAGTTAATTTAAATATTCTTTAGTGCACTCAGCCTCATGATGTAAATAGGATGAGAAATAAAATAATTTTATGTATTACTAACATAGTGAAGGTTTAGTTGGGGAATACTGATTATGTGAATGGACATCCTCAAAGGCATTTGTTTTCAGGTTATGTCCTACTCTTGAAGTGTATTATGGCACTCGTCACCTTCCCACAGCCTGGCACCTCCACGCCATCCACAGGCCTTGGGATCTCGATAGACCGCACAGTGCCGTACTTGCAGCACTCCTCACGGATGTCCTCCAGGATCTCCTCATAATCCTCGTCGTCTAGTAGCTCCTCCGGCATGACCATGTTCAGCAGACATAACACCTCCGTCGGCAGGCCGGAGTTCTGCACCCTCTGCAGCCCCGGGACCTGGAGCGTGACTGGCGTCTCAACAACAGCAGTCTGTATGCAGAGAAAAATGATGCCAGACTGGACCTCTGACACAACTGCTTGAATTCAACAGCAATGTATTATTCACAAATGTCTTATTTTTTTACATAACAGCTGGCCATTAGTGACAAGAGCTGTTGTGTTGGAATGTTAAGGGCTGAAACTTACAGGATTGGCATTCTTGGCACCCACACTTGCCCTCTGGACGATGAGCTTTTTATCGCCGAGCTGCATGCCATGTAATCCAGCTACTGCCTGAACAAAACAGTACTGCTATCTGACTGAATCTCACAAAAATATGTCAGTTTTCATCCATCAAGATATTATTTTCAAAGTTAAGAGCATTTTCCACCCAAAACTCTCATCTGAAAGTTTTACTTTACCCGTAATAAAAGATGATATACACAGATGAGCCAAAACATTATGACCACCTGCGTAATATGCCGTTAGTCCTCCACATGCTGCCAAAACAGAGCCGACCCACTGAGGCATGGATTCTACAAGAGCCTTGAAGGTGTCCTGTGGTCTCTGGCAGATGTTAGCAGAAGATCCTTCAAGTCTAGTAGGTTGTGAGGTGGAGCCACCTTGGATCAAACTTGTTGGTCCAGCACATCCCACAGATACTCGATTGGATTGAAATCTGGGGAATTTGGAGGCTGCAGGGCAACACCTTGTTCATGTTCCTCAAAGCATTCCTGAACCATGTGTGCAGCGTGGCAGGGTGCATGATCCTGCTGAAAGAGGCCACTTCCGCCAGGGACCACTACTACTGACATGACACGCTCATGTGTCCATTTTAGGCACTATTGATGGTGGACAAGGGTCATCGTAGGCTGATTGGTCTGTGGTTACGCAGCCCCATACGCAGCGGAGTGTGATGCACTGTGTGTTGTGACGCATTCCTCCCATAATCATCATTAAAATTATGTGATTTGTGCCACAGCAGACCACAATTATTGGCTCGGACCAGACGGGATAGCCTTCGTTGCCCTTGTGCATCAACGAGCCTTGGGTGCCCAACACCCTGTCAACGGTTTATGGTTTGTCCCTCCTTAGACCTTACCTCACCTTACCTTAATCCTCTTCATCCCGTGTGAGGTATAAAGCCGCCCTTCTCAGACCACTGTTGGTAAATTCCCACCACAGCTGGGAGCAACACAAAAGCCTTGCCATTCCAGAGACACTCTGACCCAATCGTCTTGGCATAACAATCTGCCCCTCAGATATTAATTCCTGCCCATTTCTCCTGCAACCAACATGTTGATTACAAGAACTGATTGTCTGCTTACCATCTAATCTACCCACACCATAATATGTGGCCTTGTTTGGAGATGGTCAATGATATTCACTTCACCTGTGACTGGCCATAAAGTTTTGGCTCGTCAGTGTAGAGTCCTAAAAAAGGCTTTGTTTCCTTAATTTGTAATAAGCAAATAATTAGCAAAATATGCTTGACATGTTTCATGAGATTTATTTTAACTTCACCGTTTCAACACAATGGCCTGGTTTCACAGACAGGACATAGCCTAAACCAGGATTAGACCTCAAGCCCGTATCGCACCAAGTCGACGGTCGGCCGTCGGGCAGTTTTTGTGCGTCGGCCGACTAAGTTTTCTCAGTGTGTTCCACACCGTTGGGTGAAGTTGGTCCTCGACGGCATTTTTCAGCCAATTCGACATGTTGAATCTGCCGTCGATGAGAGAGAGAACTTTGATTGGCTGTTTAGTATAGCAAAAGAGTCCACGAGAATGTAAGCAAAAGTTATGAAAGCATGCAAATAAGTCATGACGGCACAGACGTCATCTTACCTGAGCACTGGAATGCACGAATAGTTTCATAATAACATGAGTGGAGCGGAATAAAGTATGTGATCAGCATGACTGATATTCACGGTAAGTAAGCGCTGCTTTGTTTATGGTTTGTATACTTGCAGTCTTTCCCTTTTTGAATGATGAATATAGACAATTATATCTGCTTAAATAGACAGTTATCTCCTTTACACGCAGAACGCGCACGCTAGTTGACAGTCGGCTGAAGTTTTCCCCAATGTGAGGCGACAACACCGTCGGCTTTCGTTGCTGCTAGTTCTGACATATTTTAAGACATATCAGTGCAAGTCGTTTTCAGTTAAAACAGCTCAAACATGCATTTTAGTCTAAGACTAGCTTAAGCCTTGTCTGTGAAACCGGGGGTAGATGTGCATTAACCAATAATGATAAATGCAAGCTAAGATGATTTTATGATCCTTTGATACGTAAATCTGAATTGTCTGACCTGGTCAGTCGCGCTGATGTCCACATATTCACAGAAAGCATATCCTTTGGACAGTGATGTGGCACTGTCTTTCACAAGGTTGAAGGCTTTGAGAGGACCAAATGATGTCAGGAGCTCTTTAACCTGCACAACAGTCGAGGACGCACAGGTATGTGAACACAACAGCAGCTGCAGCTCAAATCCTATCCATATCCTGTCCACTGAGCCAAAGATCGGGGTGTACAAGATGGCAGGTCCAATAGAGCGCAACAATGGCTTCTGGAAGTTAAAATCTCGTTCACTGTCTCCAAAGAGAAATGCATGAAACTGTATAAGCCACAATTCAGTGTGATTTCAGTGAACTTCATTTGAAAAAGTGTTTAATAGCTGAATTCACAGTGAAGACCTGCGGTACAGTCATCAGATCACCAATCAGACATGTGGCTTTTACCATGGAAACAAAAATCACAGCAAAACAGCTCAGCTGTGACTGCCTGCTCCCATGAGGCATAATGAATCAGTCTCCCTTACTTCATTTTATATATATGAATATTTTGCAAACAACTTCAAATCCATTATATTTTATACTTAATAAACAATAAAAGATTCATGATTACAGTCTTATACTCTTTACACTTTTAGGTTTAAAAGGTTGTAGTCAGTGTCAGAAATTAACAGGGGCTTGGATTGACACCAAAATGAAAAAAAGTACCACTAATTATTATGCCCTTATACAATTAAACTAAATCTATTACAGCTGTCGCGTCAACCAATCACAAACATTTCTGTTGAGTTTATGAATGCAATGGCCAATCAGATGCGTTCAGATTAGTCACTGCTGGAGTTTTGTTTAGTGCGCAGAATTCTCTCATCATAAACAACATTTTGTGGTGTTGACAGCTTCTGTGATTATAATGGGAGTTTCTGTGATAGGAACTCATTCTTTGCTTACTTCTGTATATAAATTTATGCCCAGTTTGATAAAGCATTTTGTTTTTCATGCTACTAAAATAACAAATGCGAAGGTTATCTGACGCACAAAAAGCAGTAAACGAACATATTTATATATGGTTCTTAACTTTCTACTAGAATATGACATGTTTTTTCCCATAACAGGATATCAAGAGCAATAACCGACGATAATATTTTTGGTTTATATACAGTATATACTTTATGTAGAATATTTACATTATGAAACTTTCATGTAAATATGTGTATTCCACTTTTAAAATGTCAGTGTAATTAAACATAAATGCCATGTCAGACGCAGCTTCTGGTCCACATTTGCAGTATAAAAATGACCTTTGATGATGTTGATTAAAATTTATTGGTAACAGTCTATAGTATTTAACTGGTTAAATTAACATATTTGACATAAAAGGCAACACAGATGCACTTAAGGTAATAAAAGGTAAAAATGGTCTCTGAAAATCACTTCCAGGGGGCAAATATTAGCCCCGAATGGAAAAGTTAATTTCTGACCCTGGCTGTAATGTTGTGTGATTGATCACAGAGCTGGTTTGTTTGCTTCATTACTCTTAATTGAATAAGTTGTTTAAATCCCTCTGGAGAAATGAATGGAAAATATACTTCTGAACCAAGGCCACTGAAAAATTAAGCTGTTGCGCTCTATTGCTGCAATACATCGACACACCATGATACATGTTCGTAACATGAGAAAACATTATCCTCTTGATGTTCCCTTCTTTTTCTGAATGCAGAAGGGTTGATTCATTCGATTCTAATGTTCTTCACTCCAGCCCTTTTCAATACTACAATAAATATCATCACTATGATTTGAGCTATCCATTGCTTAAAAGTAAGTGGAGATGCGTTTCTGAGTCTAAAGGAGCGGTTACACTACACTTTTCGTTCTACTGACTTGTGGAACACCAGATAAAAAAATAAAAATATGCAAAGGTTTTGCTTTTTGATGCGTTCCCGAAGCTTGGTGAACTCTAATTTGTATCACATGAAGGTCAGCGTGTGACCGTTAGTTGAAATAAAAGAACACAAACTTTAGGCAGCGGCTATTTACACTAAGTGACAATAGCACCATTTTCTTAGCAATATGGTATTTACACTAGGTGAAAGTAGCGATAGATTCTATTTACACCATGTAAAAGTATCAGTTCTTTGCAATAAATAGTAGTTAAAGAGTAAATAGTAATTAGATGCTATCTATACTTTATATTGGCAGATACTATTTGCACCTCAGTATTTTTGTACATTAACAGGATGCAATAATATCATAGAGTGTAAATGATTATATTTATTAAAATTATGAAATGGATGCTGCCTTATTGGGAGAATCAAAACCTTCCCTACACCTTCCTCTAATCCTACCCAATAAACATTTTTAATATTATTAAACACTCGTTCGTAGTTTATTTCCACTTTTAGAACATTATTTTCATTTTTATTGACAATAAATTCGAGCTCGGCAAAAGGCGGATTCGAACCCGCGTCGTTCGCGTTAAAAGCCAGTTTTGCGCTACTGAGGACGTTGAATTCTACATGTCTTTTTTAAAACTCGAGTGGCCCAACCAGACATTGGTGGGCGGAGCTAGTGTAAACAGCATTTGCCAACAAGGGACGCTATTTGCACTTTGTATAAATAGACACTCGGCAAACTTTAAGAGTTTGCAGCTATGCAGTACTGGAGTCGATTGCATAATTTTACATTTTGTATTGTAAAAATGTAAAAAGAGTGTGTCGTCCATTGCTGTGTCCGAAGAATTTCACATGCTCAAAGCCTAGTGTGAGCGCCCCTTAAAACTGTCCCCTCCTAGTTTAGCACAACAAAGCACAATTTCTTAAAGCATCCACATACAAAAATGCCCCTACTATGCTAATTTAGGGTTCTTTTTGTTTTTAGGTCTCCTACAATAGGTCTGGTCAGATAACCCAGTCTGTTGTGATTGTGATTAATCTTCTCTGCTCTGATTGGTCAGATGGTCTAGTCTGCTAGGTTCGAGCAGCAGTAAGACTGGAATTACTGACTTGTTTCGGGAAGTTTATATTTGGTTATTTCTTATCCGCACTTTGATCTTTGAAACCTTTTACATTCACAAACAACATGAAAAATAACATCCAAAACAGCATAATAGGGGCACTTTCAAATCATTTAAAAAAAAAGTGCATGAAGAAAGTTTTTTTTTTGTTTTTGCATGCAATGTAGAAACATTTAACAATCAAAGTTTCTGAAAAGTTCTGAAATTTCAAAGCATTCAGACCAGTAAATGTGAGCCCTACAGTAGACATGAAGTGGTCCAACATCAGTGTGAGACATTCCCCGTTTGTTTTATATTCACATTGCAGAACTGAATTAGCTTCAACCTTTCCAAACATTTCACATTCACAGTCCTCCAAAAGCCCAACCCGGCTACCCAAAGACCCTTTAGTGATGTTCGCGCTCCGAGAGAGTGAAGGAAGAGAGAGGACAGCGAGGGGAGTGTCCCTGCTGACAGGAGGTGTATCCGTGTGAGGAACGGAATGTCTTACTTGCCTTGTGTTACATGTTGGCATGGCAGCAGTAGATCAGAACTACTGAACAAATTATGAGCGCAGACTTAACGATCTTACGGGCCCCTAGCTGGGGGACAAAGTGGGGGAACAAAAAATGAAAGAGCTGTGAGTTTCAAAGCAGTAACAGTACTGCAAGAAAGAAAATATATGAGAATATGAATGAAATGAATACCAGGGTACATTCAGCTCCAATTGATTAAGTTAGTTAGTTAGCTACATTCAAATTAGATCAATGAGGTGCACCATTACCCAAACCCCCTCGGTAGTGTCTGCAATAGAAACAACAAACTTTTGCAGTGCACTTATGAAATATGGTGTTACTCCATCTTCACCTGCACGTGTAACTGCAAATTTTGCAACTTGCTTTAATTACGGGTCCTATCAAAAGTTTAATCAGCTACATTCACACTGCAGCTGAATGGGGCCCAAATCTGTTTTTTGGATGACAGTGTGACATCGTCGGTTACAATTTTGTTTGCATCGGCGGGAACAGTCAAGTCGGAATTCATGCGATTATTTACATTTGAGCTAATACATCACTTGGACATAATTATACTTTATTATGAGTTAAATATTACATATTATTATAAATATTACATATTAAATATCATCATTATATTCTTATTTTAGGAGCATTTATCTGCATTGTCAGCTATCAAAATGCATGGTAAAAAAATTTTAAATCATGTTAATATTTATATTTCATTTTATTTCAGCTTTATGTCAGTTAACGACATTTAATATTTTTATTTTCATTTAATTAGTTGAAAAACAATGTGTTTTTTTGTGAGCCAAAGTGAATGAAGGCCAAAAAACATTATAAACTTGGAATAAGTTGGCCTGTGATCATAATTTTTATATATATATATATATATATATATATATATATATATATATATATATATATATATATATATATATATAGTAATTTGGAATGGATTTGAGCAGAAAATTGAAAATGGGCACATTTGCTTGCAGTATGAACGTAGCCTAAATGTCAAAATGTATCCATTTCACTCTTTCAATGTGGTCTTAACATTTAAAAATGAAAAATGAACTACCATTTAGATTAAAAGTGTCATGGCTGATGATGAGTTTGTTACACTAGAGGGATTTCAGCTCTAGGTTTCCTGTATGTCAGTAAAGTAAAAGGTACTATTTCCACACATAATAAGTGGATATATTCTGACTAACACAACTTTGAATGGGCAGTAAGAAAATAGGTTACTCTTTGCTAGTGTACACAACCAACTGACCATAGGTCCAAATAACTGACGTGCTAGCAAGCTTAAAGTGTACCTGATCATCATTGAGATAATTTGGTAGACCTCCAATGAAGAGTTTATGAGGGGAGTCTGGTACAACTGTGGAAACAACACCTAAAAACAAATACATCAGAGAAGTAAACATGGGCTTTTTAAAATCATGTTTAAGGCAGTTTTCAATGTCTTCAAAATAATTCTCAATTTCAAACAAGCTTTAAAACTCAACCAATTGACCCTTCGCCGGCAGTTTGATTGACAGGTGATCTAACCAATCATAACCCCGAATCCGCCATTTTGTCCGAGAAAGCAGATTAACGTTGTTGAACTTGGTTGCGGTTGAAACAACATTCCTTCTGATGTTCATTCATGTTTATTTGATGAACTAGTATGAAGAGATGATCGGTTCACGAACATTAAAGAGCCACTATACAGTTTTTATGGTTTAAACTTCTTTAAAAACGTACAATATTTTAAATATGAAACCGTTTCAAATCAAAAGTAACCTGCTCTGTCTTGTCTGTCGACGTCTTGTCAGTGTCCTCTTTGCTCCGCGATGTATTTTTCACAGTGTGAGAACATGATGTGTGGCATGAGAGCGCATGGCTTGACGGACATAGCAACAGTAACTAAAGGGGGCGGGTCTTTGTGAAGGGTCAATTGTGTGGCCTACAGACTCAACCAGTGGCATCAGTTTGGGACATGATAGAAAACATAAATTGCAGACTTTGGGCCAGATTTACTAACAGCTTGAGGCATCGCAAACCCTCGTAAATTGTTATTTAAAACTACTGTTAGGATTTACTAAAGGATTTTCGCTTGGTCATTATGGAAATGAGCTGCTACATCTGTGTTCTTTAATTTGCACGTTGTCAGTAGATCATCTGAATAAATTTACACGACATCGACATATGATTGCGGTCTCGCGCTAATTTGCCCTGTTTAGCAAATCTGGCCCTTCATCTTTATAAAGTAGAAAGTTGTACAGTGTTTAACAGTCTGCTGATCCTCACATTAAAAAGTGAAACATGACAAAAGTCTTGACCTGGAACATGAAAAGCAGGCTGCTCAGAGATACCGGGCAGAGGGCGGTAGTCGTGTGGACGTCTGATCTTCAGCGACTGTCCTTGAAAGATAATGCCATCGAATGCCATGGCCTGAGTGGTTTCATCCACTGATCGAAACTGGTGAAGAAAGACAATCTGCTTCAGTCAGCAATAGCCCTGAGTTAGCCCAGTATCACTGAATGGAAATGTTTTCCTGTGCATCACAGAAACGTCTCGTTTGGTGTGTTGTGCTTTTCAGTTCTCTTGGTTCATTTGATTTGGATCAAAAAAGAAAATGATACATTTAGTCCTGGTTTGCTTAACATTCACACTGTCATTTTAAATCCCAAACTTAAAGATACAAAAAAACAATGAACAATTTATGATGCATATTTTGCATCGGAATATACCAAACATCCAAAACAATTCTGTATGATGGACTGAATGTGCTCAGTGTTGGTGCGTGCATATGATGGTATTTTGCAGCTGAGATCTCACGAAAAGCTTATAAAATGTGTAAAGGAGTCAAAACAGCGACAGGAATTCATCCGTCACACACAAATGAAGCCGACACCTGTACCGAACTGTAATGGGTAGCATAGTGCCATAGCGCCTATGACGAGAAGAACCAGCTCCATCTCCCTTAGGATGCGAGGGAAAGATGCAAGGAAAGAAAATGAGAATGGATGAATATTCTTGGTCATCAGCTGCGCTGAACGGATCTGCCTTTATATTGTGGATGTTTGGTTATTTAAAGGGGTCATGACATGATAAATCAAATTTGCCTTGATCTTTTGACATATAAGATGACCAATGGAAAACATTTGCTTTGTTTAAAGTTTAAACAGCTCCATTTTCCAGTTTAAACAGCTTGTTTGTGTCTCTGTAGAGACTTCAGAAGGGTCAGAAAGAGGGTTTAAAATAATGATTTTTCTGCAAAACTTTATTAATATTACAGGTTAACCTCAAGGAATATATTAAAATAATAAAAAAATGTCATGACCCCTTTAAGAAAAGCATAATAATAAATAATAAAGTATGAAATATTTCATATGTAAGGTTTACTTAAACTGCAAAGTTAAAACATGAATTAAAATGATTGTGATGGGTGTGAAGGGGGAGGAGAATTTATTCGTGTCAGGTTTTCCGACAAGAAAGAATTCCGCATAGGATACACTCGCTCTTAGCAGCTTTGGAAGCTTCCTCTACTCGTTCCTCACGGTGCAATTAGAGAACCGAGATGTCCTTCAAGATGGTTAACTTTGATCAGTTTCACAAGCTGGAGGAACAAGGAAGCATCCATTTGTTTTCTGTAGATCGGTTGATATGTGTGGTATGGTCTTCATGTTTAGTGTGTGTGTGTTGAAGCTGTCGTGAAAATGTAATTTCTTGTTAAGGATTAATAAAGTATCAATCACATCTTGTTTTTGGTTCGTTTAGATGTCTTGGTCCACGTTACATTCATATTTCAGTAGAACCGCACCAGAGTTCATTTGGAAGAGTTATTCACACCTGTCTTGTTTGGTTCGATTGAATCGAAGTTCATTTCCCCTCATGGTGCGGATCTTTTGGGCAAGTGTGAATACAGCAATCGCACTCGGGTGCGCACCAAACAACCGGATCGAGGTTGGGTCATGTTCACACCTTGAATGAACCGAACCAGAGTTGGTTTGGAACCGGACTGAGACCACCTCTTCAGCCGGGTCTCGGTCCGGTTCCAAACCAACTCTGGTTCAGTTCATTTAAGGTGTGAACATGACCCAACCTCGATCCGATCTAATTGCAGAAAGCACATTTTGAGTTAACAGGCTCCCGTAGTCAGATTTGCGCTATGGGAAAGTGTTGTGTTTGCTACATTTGCAATTGTGAAATGAGTCATGGTTTGACCTGGAGCTCTGAAAAGAAACGCTGCCTGACTGATATTTGGGCAGATTCCTATATATCACAGCAACTAGAGAGGATGTATAAAAATGCTGATGTGTTCAGCAAGTTCAGCAAATGGACGAAGGAGAGGGGATTTGAGCGGTCTCCCGCATAGTGCCGCGTTAAAGTAAAAAAAACTTCAGCAATATTACATGAAGGTGCGCAATGCTCTAAACAAGAGCGGCAATCCCAAACTAGAAAAAGACAAATGTCCATGGAACGACGAACTGGACAAATCCTAGGAACGCAACCGACAGTTTAGTCGTAACGCCCTACAGACCTCATCTGAAGTAATCTTTACAAACTATATATTACTGGGATGATCTAAGATTATATATAAATTATGTAGGAAGGAGGTATAATTGATTAATTTATGAAAAGAGTGCACATCAAAAAAATCTATGTCCTGCAACCACCGTTTCGCGTTTTGAATGATGTTGAAATATAGTCCTATATTCTTTACAATTTGGCTGTTATGCATGTAAACAGGTGCAGTTTATTTTTGTCAGAAGAGTTAACTGAGTGAAATCTGTAGGTCTCACCTCTAAGAAAGCAAAGTTCTTGTCCTGGTTGATCTGAACTGCGAGCACGGGATTGCTGGGAGCTTGAGACAGTCCTGCAAGTCTCATCTGGGTATTGAAGAATTCAGCCATGGACTCCTGAAAGACAAATTAAGAGCAGGACTTTCCCAGAGAAATGTCTTTCTTAATCAGAGTAAGTACTTGACAACTCTTTACATCAAGACAAACTTTGAGTAGAAAATGGCAAACAAAGAGTGTTTGTTACTATAACTCTCATTTCTAGAAACAACTTTTGAAATGAAACGGCTGATTTATCATTGCACAAGAGGATGAGAACTGAATTGTACAAACAATATGGTCTGAGGGACACTATTCTGGGACACTTACCTCAGTGACGCCGAAGGGGATGTTGCCAACATACAGGCGTCGTGCTTGCCTGGTCATCTGGCTGCCAACGACGGGCACTTGTGTGGGTGCGACTGCCAAACCAGCATTAGTGGATGTAGCCAGTAGAGCAATGCTGGGGATCTGCCCAGCAGCTACATTACAAATTAAAGAACAGTTCAGCCAAATATCTTTCATTTGAAAACACTGAATAATGTAAAACACCAAACCTTTACACCCCAGCCCCCTTCAAATGGATTAGAGTTGAGGGTTTCACAAAGAATAATAACCTTATATGGGTTTGTGACTTCTACAAAAAATGATCAGCTAATCAAACAGCTTTAATGTGGCGCATCTGAACATTTACAGTTTTATAAATGTTTTACTTTATTTTTAATACGCTGCATCCTATGGAGGCTTGTTTCTGCCATGGAATAAAAGTAATTGCGTCTTTTTATCTCACAGTTCTGACTTTTTTCTCACAATTGCGAGGAAGTCATTTGAGTTTAGTGAACTCATTATCATGTTTGAGAAACCAGTTTGAGATGATCTGAACTTTGTGACAAGATGGTACACTGTGGTCAAGAAGAGATGGACATGGTCAGTAACTATACTCAGGTAGTCTGTGGCGTTTAAATGGTGCTCAATTGGTATTAAGGAGCCCAATGTGTGCCAAGAATATATCCTCCATACCATTACACCAGCAGCAGCCTGAACCGCTGATATAAGGCAGGATGGATCCATGCTTTCATGCCAATTTCTGCTCGTACTCTCTGAATGACGCAGCAGAAATCGAGACTCATCACACCTGGGAATGTTTCTCCAATCTTCTATCAGTTTTGGTGTCCCATGTGAATTGTAGCCTCAGTTTCCTGTTCTTATCTGACAGGAGTGTCACCGGTGTGTCTTCTGCTGCTGTAGCTTCAAGGTTTGATGTGTTGTGAGTTCAGAGATGCTCTTCTGCACGAGTGGTTATTTGGGTTACTGTTGTCTTTCTATCAGCTGAACCAGTCATTCTCCTCTGTCCTCTGGCATTTTCAAGCACAGAACTGCCGCTAACTGGATATTTTCTCTTTTTCTGACCATTCTCTGCAAACTCTAGAGATGGTTGTGCGTGAAAATCCCAGAAGATCAGCAGTTTCTGAAATACTTAGATCAGCCCGTCTGCACCCAACAACCACGCCACGTTTAAAGTCATTTACTGTACATCACTTTTATTATGCTCAGTTTGAACTTCAGCAGATTGTCTTGACCATTCATGAATTCGGGCAATGGTAAGGACAGTCAGGACACGGGCTCGCTACACATTAGGCCAGTGGGTACTCTATTTCCAGAGACGTAACAATGTCCTCAACGTCCTCATTATACAACATCACTACAGGTAATTGCACAGTAGCAAAGAGAAAAACTAAATTTGCGCAATCAACATTTTCAGTTCAAGGTACACTACTTTGGAGCCTGCCGGCTGAACTGAAAATGCAAACAGAATTTAAAATTCAAAAGTCAGGTTTGTGAACACTGATGTTCGTACACAGTCTCAGCTTCTTTTATTTTTGTTATTTTTTTACTTTATTTTTTTGTGTGATTATTGTTTTATTGTTGTTAAAACCAGGAACTGGGGCTGCAAATTAGCCTTTGGCTCGAAGCTTGTATGTGGAGCATCGGCTGCTTGTAGCAATGTTGTTGTCCCTGTTAAATAAACTAATAAATAAATAAATAAATACATTTATGAACAACAGCAGAACTGATATCTTTCTGACATTACTTGTAATGTTATTTAAAGTACCTTATGATAAATACTTTGCTTGTTATGTATATGTACAACATTTCAGACATGAATAACTATAAATGTTAGCTAGTGATGCTGAAAAATGATAAATTTAAAAAAAACAATTATCGAGTGTCATTATGTAGTGAGTTATGTTTCACTCTTCAGAGCTTCTGTTAAGGGAACATAGTGAGCATCAATGCTCCCTGGTTTTCATGGTGCATTGTGGAACTTTTTAGGAAGACTTTTGCGATTGAGACAGCTCTTAAAATGTGCCCTGAACTAGGGAGCTGATTGAGATGCACCCCATGTCCACGTGCCTAAATTACTGCCACGTGATTGGCTGATTAGATATTTCCTTTAACGAGCAGCTGAACAGGTGTACCTAAGGTGTAGTGGCTGATGAGATATAAACTCTCAATTTGTGAGAAAAATATCAAAATTTAGAGATTTCTTTCAGAATTTTTCTCTTCCATAACACCCACTTTAAAGGTGTAAGTAAAAATACTTAAAATACTATAATACAGAAACCATTATTTTTATCAATTACCAGCAAAAACAACTTTATCATGAATAATGTTTTGGCCACCTAAGCAAAATCATCCCTTATATCATACTTGTACATAAGTGTTTATTTCATTTTTAAAAACTAATTTTGTTGATGATATTAAGGCATATGTTTTTAAACTATTTTTACAGCGGTGTATCAACTCTGGCATTCTATAAATCTAGCAGAACATTTTAATTTTTGTAAGACTATAATGTCATATAATATAATATAATATAATATAATATAATAATGAAGTGTGAATGAGTGAATTTTTGAAGAAAATCTATTTTAACTGAGGTATTTTAAGTTTGAGGTGTGATTATAAATGTCTTTCTCCACACATTTTGTTTCTTCTGTGTGTGTGCCACATCAGAAGCGCTCAGCCGTATATGGGAACGGTGATCATGGCATTTACTGTTACTGTGATTTTGGTTACTCATACCGCACCTTGCATGGCTTTGTACTGCATTGGAGTGATGTGCTCAAAGCCTGACGGGGGAACATCCCAATACTTGCACATCTTTTTCTTCCTTGTTCGACGTGGAGAATAGCTGTGGAAAAAAAAAAAAAAAAAAAAAAAGAGTAGATGGGGAAGATGCCGCACACTTAATCATGTACCCCAACTATGCTGTAATGTCAACTTAGAAGACAGCACTGCTTTTATGAGTTTGCAAACAACAGAAACAGTAAGGGTGCAAGAATAAACGAGTCTTGTGTTGGTTCTGATGGACAGGTGTGTATTCACCTGTGTTTCTTATGATCCCTGGAGCTGCTCCTGTGGTCTCGGCTCTTCCGGTCTCGACTGCGACTGCGCTTCCCTCGGCTGCGGCTGCTTCTGTCTTTGCTCCAGCTGCGCCGTTTCTTGCTGCGACCAGGAGAGCTACTGCGACTCCTCCTCTTATGCCTCTCCCTCTCTCTCTCTGCATGAATAATGTTACATAGTGAAGGAAATATCATGCCTTTAAAGTAAACATATAATCCAAAATATTTCTGTTGAATTTCAAACAACGTCACAATATCCCTCATTTAAATAATTCCTACCCATCGCATACGTAAAAATAAGGGGCGAGACCTGACTGAGTTTGGCGAAACTCACAGTTATGGTAAGGAGCGGGACATTCCCCAAACACACTCAAAGCGCTTGACCAATCACAACACACTGGACCATCCAACCAATCAGAGCACACTGTGCTTTTCGGAAGGAGGGGCTTCATGGAGACAGGAACTAAACCAGGGCTGTGTCAAAAGAATCCTCCATCCATCCGTTTCCCAACCTGCTGGTCCAATGTGGGTACAGCGTAATATCATACAGGTATAAATTACTTTTTCATTGAATATTAAATTGTTTAATTAAGGTTTATACGTGCCAGTTTCCATGACGGAGCTCAGGATAAATCTTTTCATTACTACTGGAGCAAGCACAAACTATACAAAAGCGGCAGCACTTCCAACGCACTCAGTGTCTGAATTCACTCTGTCGTTTTCCTTCACCCCTTCAAGTGAACTATATTAGTGGAGTGATGTAGGGAATAGTGAATGAGGGTATAGAGGCGATTTCAAACACAGCCGGAGCGTTACTGACATACTGAGAAGAGAGGAGCTGCAACAATGTCAAATATGGGGAAAATAATGTGTTTTTTGAATATTCAAGCATTAAAACCTATTCAAGTAGAGCCTAAAAACAAAATCAAGACTTGGTGGTTTGATAATATGTTATTATTACATTACAAGTACTTAATAAAGAATTTTACATTTGTTGTCATCGGTCAAACCACACACATTTTATAACAAGAACTTCATATCATATGTCATTGTGTACATAAAAGCCACTAACAATACACTCGATTCAGTTCAATACACACCCAAAAATGAAAATTCTGTCATTAATTCCTCACCCTCATGTTGTTCTACACCCGTAAGACCTTCGTTCATCTTCAGAACACAAATGAAGATATTTTTGATGAAATCCGATGGTTCAGTGAGTCTCTATTGACAGCAAGTTAATGAACACTTTCAGATGCCTAGAAGGTACTAAAACATATTTAAATCAGTTCAGTAGAGTGATTCAACCTTAATATTATAAAGTGATGAGAATACTTTTTGTGCGCCAAAAGAATAAAAAAAATAACGACTTTTCATCAATATCTAGTGATGACTGATTTCAAAACACTGCTTCAAAGCTTTACGAATCTTTTGTTTCGAATCAGTGGTTTGGAGCGCCAAAGTCACAAGATTTCAGTAAACGAGGCTTCGTTACGTCATAAATGATTTGAAATTTCAATAGTTCACGTGACTTTGGCAGTTTGATGCATGAACCGAATCACTGATTCGAAACAAAAGATTCGTAAAGCTTTGAAGCAGTGTTTTGAAATCGGCCATCACTAGATATTGTTGAAAAGTCGTTATTTAGGTTTTTTTTGTTGCACAAAAAGTATTCTCGTCACTTTATAATATTAAGGTTGAACCACTGTACTCACACAAACTGTTTTAAATATGTTTTAGTATCTTTCTGGGCATCTGAAAGTGTTAACTGTCTTGCTGGCAATAGAGACTCACTGAGCCATCAGATTTCATCAAAAATATCTTAATTTGTGCTCTGAAGATGAACGAAGGTCTTACAGGTGTAGAACGACATGAGGGTGAGGAATTGACCCTTCTGTCCCTTTAGTTACTGTTGCTATGCCTGACAAAGCATGCGCTCTCACGCCACACATCATGTTCTGAAAAATACATCGCGGAGCAAAGAGGACACTGACAACGTATGAAAACGACTTCATATTTAAAATATTGTAATTTTTTAAAGAAGTTTAATCAATAAATAGCGTCTAGTGTGTGTTTAATGTGTCGTGACAGATCGCTGCAGCTCCTCGTGAAGCGATCATCTCTTCATACTAGTTCATTTATAGCATCAAATAAACATGAATGAACATCAGAAGGAATGTTGTTTCAAGCACCGAAAGACGTGAGTACACACAATTTTTCAAGTTCACCAACATTACTCTACTAACTCCCCTGACTGCTTTGTCGGACAAAATGGCGGATTCGGGATTATGATTGGTCAAATCGCCTGCCAATCAAACGGTTTGTGACGGGTCAATTAATGATTTTTGGGTGAACTAAAAGCCAAAAGAGAGTTAAAATGGTAAGTATTACTTCTAAGATATGCTCTTCATTAAATGCTACATTTTGGTGTTACATCAGTAATGGACTTGAATAGGTTTGTAATTGGACACGAGAATATAAGAATCGTTTTAGAAACATATGCTTGAACTCTGCGCCTTAGTGCATAAATTCAAAATGTTTTAAATACAGTATTTAATTAAATAATGCGTTTTATTTTTAATTTATTGATAATACTAACATGGAAGCTCAAATGTGTGAGCTTCTGAGTTTGCCATATTTAATGTAACATTACTATATCTGATGCTAAATGTAAACTTTCATTTTGTGTGAAATTTGTCGGTGCAATTCACGATATTTTTGCGTTTTTATTGAGATATATTGTGAGAAAGTACATTGTCACAACCCTATAAGCCAGAGTAAACAATTCATAGATGAACCTTATAATCCTTATTATAACAGTGCTTATTTATTAGGTTTTCGATGATGTACTGAAGACTAAGAATTATGCTAATTTTGTGAAATGTTAGTGGACGATGTTGATAGTTTGGTTCCTCTGCTGGACTGGAGGAGAACTGACGTCAGTCAGGCACTAAAAATCAATTAGTTAATGAAGAAAATAGCATTTGAACACAGATGACACTTGCTTTGATATTTTATCCATGCACTGAAATTCATACATTTATATTTTAATCATGACTTTTGAGTTCAAAAGTCTCTAAATACTTTTGGGGCCACTATATAGGCTTGAAATCTGTGTAAAATATTATGCAGTACAATTTTGCAATTTTCTTACATGGATGTGTTCTTATGGAGAAATGTTGCATGTGTGATTGACAGAAAAGTTGAACATTTATATATGAAAACTTCAAGTTACTGTAATTTCTGTTGTGTTCATCAAATGCCTCTATATTAGCACAGCAGCTGGTGATGGTTGCTATCGTTTATTCATCCTTTTTCATCACAGTCGTTGTTTATATGTTCACGGGGGTATGAAAGGCAGCTGCTTCACAGCACACAGGTCATGAACACTGCAGATGTCTTTACTGTACCTTGTCGATTCTCGTTCAGCTGTTTCTCGAACTCCTCGAAATCAGACATGATCAGATCTGACGGATCAGGCGTTCATATCAGTCTCAGCTAATAAACACAGGCGCTGCACTGAGCATGAACACTGTCGCGCTTCCGCTCTCTCGTCTGGTAACGGTGACGCGGTGTCACCATGTGCTGGAAACGTTTGTTTAGGAAATCAGCCCTATTTGATTAGAGACAGGGAAGCTTCACTGCAGGTCTGGCGAGTGGGCGTGGCTAATGACTGTGGGCGTGTGTTGCGCTTATTCTAATTGGCCGACACTGCTGTCAGTTACAGATGCAGGCGGGTACGCGTCTTGCAATTGGTCTACAATTTTTTAACCCTTTCGAGCAGGAAGAAACACATCATTAGCTCTTTAACTACAGTAACTGAGGCTGTGTCCAAAATCGCCACCAATACTCTTAGTCATAGGCTAATTTCTGGACATATTAATGTCATTAAATGTTTTAGAGGCTGAAGATTTTACATTTTGTATTAAAGATTTAGGCCTCAGTTAAACATAAATAATAATAAAAATCAACTAATTTAACTATGATACTGATTTTTTTATCCACTTTTATAAAACTTTTTATATGGCTATTTATTTAAAGCAGCAATATATCATTTGGAACAAACAAAACTTTTATATTAAATAGATATATGTGTGAAACATTTTGTTAAACTACACATTTGGTTGGAGCAAAAAGAAAGAAAGCAATCCAAGTACTTCAGGTTCAGATGGATTTATATACAGTAATAATACAGCCTTTATTTTTGGCTAAATGCAGTTTTCCAGTAACTTGTGCACATGTTTGGCCCCAGTTGTTCCTTTAGAATCCTGTGGAACTCAGGTTGGAATAGTTTGTCTTTCTTCATCATAGCATTAGAATTGTTATATTTCCTTTCCAAAAAATAGCTTGTTATAATTCTGCATGTTTTGTCAGTAACTAATAATGTAAAGCAAGTAGCATATGAATCATTACATGGTTGTTCCCAGCAAAAAAATCAACATATTCGAGAAGATTTTCAAATTATATAGAGAGAGAAAATTAAAGAGGAAATAACAAAATATGGACATGATCAAAGTTGACTGCTACAGTATATTTGGGATTACAACTGGTGAAACTGCATTTTCAAAGACAGAAATAGAGACTGATAAGTTTAAACTGGTTACATTCAGTCTGAAGTGCAAACATCAGATTTTACATTTTCTTCAACTTATTCTTCAAGTTATTATTAGGTCAACTTATATGAGACTTAAAAAGGTTAGTTCACCCAAAAATGAAATTTCTGTCATTAATTACTCCCTCATGTCGTTTTACACCCGTAAGACCTTCTTTCATCTTCAGAACACAAATTAAGATATTTTTGATGAAATCTGATGGCTCTGTTAGGTCTCTAATGCCAGCAAGATAATGAACACTTTCAGATGCCCAGAAGGTACAAAAACATATTTAAAACAGTTCATGTGAGAACAGTGGTTCAACCTTAATATTATAAAGCGACAAGAATACTTTTTGTGCGCCAAAATAACGACTTTTCAACAATATCTAGTGATGGGTGTGGTGGAAATTCACCCATGTGATTAAAGTCAGGCCACTCAATAGTAAAATTATCAAACCAACTTTACTGAAAATCGAAATTCAGGGTAGTCTCTTTTCAGAGAACAACAAAGTGAACAAAACAGAGTATTTATCCAGTCAAATCATACATATTCATTTTTCAGCCTAACAAAGACTTTCAAAATTGATTGGATAAACAAATGAGTAAATTATCATAAAGCCATCCTACTTCCTTTTACCATATAAGTACAAATTCCAATCCATCAACATTCCATAATAGTTATCTGCTCAACGTGTGTAAATAATTATTAGTTAGAGACATCTAAACCCCTAACTTCTTCCCAGCTAACTGACCTTAAGGACAGGAAATTCATTATTCTCAACAGAAACTGTTTACTAACCTTACAACATATAAGGTAAATGATAACCCATTTACTTAGCCATAACACTAACAGATAACACATATGCCTCTTCGTGCTCACCGATCAGGATCTGACCCATACAAATGTGGGTTAATCTTCATTGGGCAACAATCTTCAGCAAACCTTCAGTTCATCACTTCACATTCTTAGACCATCAACACTCTTTTGAAAACATCATAAACATTAAGAGACAAAAATCTGATATCTATATGTGCAATGGTTGGACACATATCTATATATCAACAATCAAATTTCATTTTTCTCATGGTTCAAAGAATATGAAAAGATCATATATGTAAATCCCTATAACTCATATAACATTGATAAAATTAATCATGTATGAACCATAGCATTGATTGAACACACATAAGAAAATAATATTTCCCTTGCATGGGCGATTTCAAAACACTGCTTCGAAGCTTTACGAATCTTTTGTTTCGAATCAGTGGTTCGGTTTGCGTATCAAACTGCCAAAGTCACGTGAATGATTGAAATTGCGTTGCACTTATGAAGTAACGAGGCCTCGTTTACTGAAATCACGTGACTTTGGCACTCCGAATCACTGAAGATTCAAAAACAAAATATTCGAAACAAAAGATTCGTAAAGCTTCAAAGCAGTGTTTTGAAATCGACCATCACTAGATATTGTTGAAAACTCACATGAACTGTTTTAAATCCTTCTGGGCATCTGAAAGTGTTAATTGTATTGCTGGCAATTGAGACTCACTGAGCTATCAGATTTCATCAAAAATATCTTAATTTGTGTTCAGAAGATGAATGAAGGTCTCACGGGTGTAGAACAACATGAGGGTGAGTAATTAATGACAGAATTTTCATTTTTGGGTGAACTAACCTTTCAAGCTTTTGTAGCCTACACACACTATCAAGGTGAATTTCACTTATCTGGGGAAGAGTATCTTCTAAAAATGATCAAACATTAACATAAGTCCCAGTTCAAAGAAAGCTTTACTTCTAGAAACTCAACAGTTTCCCATGCTGCTATATACAACATATGACAGCTTCAGCTGTGAGCTATTAAAAGCACTCAAACCCTGCAGTATTCGCCTGTGTGCGTGTGTGTGCGTGTGCGTGTGCGTGTGCGTGTGTGTGTGTGTGTTGATCAGAGCTGTGTAAGTGAGCAGAGACACTATAGCGGAGGCGATCACTGAGACTGAGATTCCTAATCCTAAAAACGTTTCCGTCTGAGGTGCTTATAGACTCGTGTTAGCGGTAAGTGATGAAGGACAGTACATACGAGCCAGTTGACTGTGACTTGTGTTGATTTAATGTTCTGTGTTCAAAACAAGTTACTTCAGTGTTGTTAATAATGACCGAAAATGATTTGTATTGATTTTTCGTCTACTTGTTTCTTAGTCAGTCGTGCAGTAGTCCAAATGTAGGCTGGGAATTCTTGGCTAATTCTAGGATGGAATATATTTAGAGCTTTTCTCAACATGGTTTGAGTACAGAGCTTCCATGAAGACATGATAGACTTTACAACTGGTATTGTTTAATATATAGACTTTCACAAATACCTAGTTAACCTAGACACATGCTTTTTTGTAACATCTAATAAACTACTTATTTTAAGTCAAAAATATAATATATCTTGGTTAACAAATGCGAAATGCAGTTGTAATCAGGTTTCATAGATTATAATCTCTCCGGTTTGTCTAAGATAAGATTCAGAGAAAACAGATATAGAATTCAATCCATGACTTCATAAAGGGCTTTGATTCATAATGTATATTATTTTTCTGTTGTTTAAGGTCTTATGTTATTGGGACACCACAACCATGAGTATAAGTGATATTATGGTGAGAAATTATGTTTCTTTTAAATGTGTTTAAAGTGTCGCACCTGAATGACTTTTTTCTTTTTTTGAACATAAAATTCAGAATAAAATTCAAACGGACTATTGATAGTGTTTTTTTTTGACCTTGCAGGGAAATTCCATCATGGCATTCATCAAAGCATGTCACTGAAATTATATTATATAATTTGTGTTTTGCAATAGAAAGTCCTACTGGTTTGGAATGACATTAGAGAGAGCGAATGTTAATTTTTTTTTTTTTGATGGAATTATTCCTGTGAACAATAACATTGTATTTTGTTTAAATGTCACTTCCAGAGGCTGAATGTGAGCTCAGGTTGGCTTGCGGTCTCAGTGGTGGTCGCAGCTGCCGTCTTTTATCTTTACGGCCTGATGCTCAGGCATTTAGCCAAGACAACTGTGAGGAACAAAGTGGTGCTGATTACGGATTCACTGTCAGCACTCGGAAATGGTGCTGCTTTTTCTGTACAACTGGATCATTCCTGTCATGCAGTGCCTTAAAATGAATATGTCCCTATTGTAATTTAAGGAAGTATTTCTATAAAAGGGTAAATCAAAAATATAGAAATAGAAATAGAGCTAAAGTTAGCCATTGCTCATTGAGAGTTATACATGAATTTTTTTTTTTTTACCATCTTTTGAACTTTTTTTATATTGAATTCTGTAATCTTATTGGGTGCAAAAGGACGAAGGAGAGGAGGCGGATCGCTTTTTTATTCACTAGAAAAACAAAGGAAAGAGAATCAATCCGGGAGAACAACAAACAACAAAACAAAACAGCTTTAACTTACATAAAGACAACACCTAACAAAAATTAAACAAACTGAGGGCATATACTATATATATATATATATACACAGGCTAATAATGAACTGAGTGTGAAACAGGTGCACAACACAATCGGTTACCATGGCAACAAATGAGGAAATTAACACAAGGGACTGAACATGCGACAAACATGGAAGGGAGACTAACAGACCAAAGCAAAGCAGAAACAGACTTTCATATTATTCCCCTCTCCCATTAGGCAGCTCCTGGTGTTGGGGGATGAATCAGGAATCAAGAATGCTGAACAGGGTTCAGCCTGTCAGTCCAAATCCTATTTATGTGCATATCTTATTGATATCCGATCAGATTTAGCAAGTGTGAATGGCAAAAAATCTCTTTAAAATCACTTTTTTACAAATCCGTTTCAAGATGCATTCGTATGTGGTTTGAAATCCTATTTGAATCGCATTTCTGGACATCCATTTCAGTCTGACTGCTCTGATAGGATTTCGTGTGGTTTATTTGTCTTTCTCACACCATGTAAAACGTAAACGTCAGATGTTGTTATGGGGAAACATGCTGAAAGTCACTTCAGAAACAAGGTTGTGTTGTTGCAAAGTACCGGACAAGAAGAAAATGATAAAATAATGGAGAAGAAACAAAATATATGTTTTAAGACCGGCAGAGACGGCAGCGCAGAATAAAGTCATGCATACCAGCCTCCAACAGTTCTGCTGCGCCTCATAAGATGCAGTAGCAGTGCGGCGGATACACATTGTCATGTTGTAAATAAGACAACTGTAACGACGGAGCGAGTCAGCGGGTTTAAATCCAAATGCAGCTTTATTCAGAGACGTAGTCAGACAGGCAATGGTCAACTCAACAGCAAACAGAAATAGTAGGGAACAGGCAAACTCGCAGTAAATATCCAGGCTATAGGTCAAAGGCGGGCAGATAAACATCAAAAAACAAAAACAGACACGATCCGAAAAACAGGTAAACAAGACAAGGAGAATGCTCAGAAATGTTAGAGGGAAACAAGACTTCGCAATTAACAAGTGAAACAGAACAGACTTAAATAGGGAGCTAGATTGGCTACAGCTGGGCAGTAATTAACATAAGGGGCATATGGGAAGTGTAGTGTGGTGTATGGAGTCGATGATAGAGTTCTGAAATGGGAGGGCGACATCTAGTGGCAGGAGGACAACAGAACGGATTCATAACAACAACATTGATACCTCAACGTTGTGGTTGTGGTTGTTTTTGGCATGCAGTGTTAGCGAAAGTTACTTTAAAAAGTAATGCATTACAATATAGCGTTAATCTCTAAAAAGTAACTAATTGCATTAGTTACTTTTTATGGAAAGTAATGTGTTACATTACTTTTGCATTACTTTTTCTCACCTTTGCTTGTTTGTTTTTTTAATAAAAAATAAAATTTTGGCAAATGTGAAGGCCCTTTTACACCAAAAGTGAAATGAATAAGCCTCAGGCTGATCACAAATGTGACGCTTATCTAAAATAATTTTTGTTTATTAGTATGGTTGAGTGAGATCATCAAAGGTCAGCAGCAAAGACATTGGTTAATAAAGTGAGATTAAATACATAAAGTATATTTGTTTAATTTAATATATAATTATTGCAGGCTTGTACAATATTCTGAGATTGCATTTTAATGTTTTTATGCATTTTGAGGAATACTGAATGTTTTCTTGCAAGTGAGATGAGTAAATGTTCACATTTCGTCCAGAACTAATAACCATCATAGAACTACATCAGCGCACACAACACCTCTGCACTTTATCTCTCTCAACATGGGGACAGGAGAGCTGTCAGTCAATAAATGTGAACTTAGATATTTTGTTGTAAATTGAAAAAGTAATGCGTTACTTCACTAGTTACTTGAAAAAGTAATCTGATTACATAACTCACATTACTTGTAATGTGAACAGTCAATCAGTTTAGACCAGATTCCAATCGGATACACAAATAATCAGATTTGGACTGAGAGTGAAAAAAGTCTAACAGACTAAAATGAAACAGAAACCGACTCCAACCCAGATGAAGAATAACAGGAGGGAAATTGATTGTATATAAGGAAATTTATAAATTAATTAGCAATTAAAACAAAAATAGTAAGTAAAATAGTAATTTTTTGTTGATGCAAAAAATTGCATCAACTTCACCTCAAACCAAGATAATGACACAATTTAATATTAACACCATGTGATAACTGAAAACTCGTATGATTTATAACTTTATCTTTAAAAAGATTGTGAGATATTTTATCCAATATATTGAGACATATAGACTGAGGACATGAAAATGTACTGCATGGTAGGAATCCTTAAAAATAAATGTGCTTGTGTGATGAACCGTGATAATATATATGTGCAGATGATTTGCATATTTGTTGGTTGAACTGGGTTTTTTTTTACATTGTGGTCATTTTAGAGTGTGCAAAACTCTTCCATACTGGTGGAGCCAGACTGATCCTGTGTGGAAATAACTGGGAAAAATTGGAGACTCTTGCTGAGCAGCTGATGAGTGAATCGGATCCAACACTTGTGAGTGCAGAATCAACAATAACAATATGAACGAACATTGTTTGAAACGTCCAGCCCCGTTTTTTTATTAAGACTGTGCTTGTAATATGCAGAGTGACTTGGTTCAATTCTAACTTTACTACTTAGACGTTTCCACCCAAACTGGTGGAGCTGGACTTCAGTAATATGGAAAGCGTTCCCGAGATCGTCTCTGAGATCCTGGAGTGTTACGGCTGTCTGGATGTCCTCATCTTCAACAGCAGCATGAAGGTGAAGGCTCCTGTACAGAGTCTGTCCCTCCAGATGGACAGGATTGTCATGGACGTCAACTACTTCGGGTCCGTCACACTGGTTAAAGGTAAAATGTAAACTCCAACACTGAGTGCCACAGCTGTCAACAATAACTCTCAGTTGTGTCAAAGCATTTTAAAATGATTTTATTCATGGTCAAAGGTGTTCTTCCGTCGCTGATCTCCAGAAGAACAGGTCACATTCTTCTAGTCAACAGCATTCAGGGGAAACTGACGGTGCCCTTCCGCGCCACCTGTGAGTATTAAAGGGATCAGTTCTGTCTTCATTTACTCACCTTCATGTTGTTCCAAACCTGTTTTCTGTTATTTTCTAAATGGGACACATAAGGAGAAAGTTTGAAGAATGTTCATGCAGCTCTTTTCCAGCTTAAAGATCATTAAAATCAACTGTTCTAGGGAAAGCAGAAGAGTGTGTGGGTTTGAAATGACATGAGTTTTACTTTTTGTATTCCTTAAATGTTTATTTGTCAATATAAGATGTTCTGCATTGTTCAGATGCTGCCTCCAAGCACGCTGTTCAGGCTTTCTTTGAGTGTCTGCGGGCTGAGGTTCAGGAATATGGGATAACCGTCAGCATCGTCAACCACACCTTCATAAAAACTCCCAGCACACACTTAAAGGACGAGGCCACAGCAAAATCCATGTGGACATGTGAGTGAACGGCACTGTCTGTTCATAATCCAAAGAACATGGTTTGTGGCTCATTACATCTCTTTTGTTTGTATATTCCCCTGGACCTTCTGCTTGGACACTGGCTGGAAACCGCAGACTTTAAACCGATGTCCCTTGGTGTGAACCCTGAAGAGATGGCCACTGAGCTCCTGAAGACTCTGAGTAGCAAGAAGAAGGAGATTTTAATGGCTCGCTCCATCCCTAAAGCAGCTCTCTATGTCAGATCTCTCTTCCCAAACCTGTTCTTCGCCATCATGGCAGCAGGAGTCAGAAACACTGCAGCTGTGAAGATGTCTGAAGACTGAAGGACAACATTGTAAACGAAGGTGTCTCTGTGGTGCTCAAATTATGAGAGAATAAATCATTCATAAATTGCTCACTCTTGTTTGTGAGTCTTGAAAAAAAAATCTCTTTATCTCACCCAACATCAGGATTGCTATCTATTTTTATTTTTTTTTTTAGTTTATTATTTTATTTATTTAGTTTTTTTAACATTCAAATATAATATTAAAACACTTAATATCATGTGAGGATCGATGTTAATCATTGGTGGTGGTCAGATGTGAGAGAGGAATAAACATCATTATAGCGCCCTCTGCTGTTCTTGGTACACACTGTTTGGTGACGTCACATCATGGCGCTATACCCACTGTCTCGAAACTGCATGTTTCGGTTCACTCAAGGATTTAAGAACAGTCAACGACTTCGCAAATATTGTGGATGTAGTGACGTCTCGAGTCCGAGTGTGATTCACGATAGACAGAATCAGCGTTTCACAATCAATCTGGACTGCGACGGTAAGAGAAAATAACGTTCTTTATTCTGTCTCAAACCGAACTGCCTGTTTGAACCTATGGGAGAATCAAAGCTTTTCAAAGCTTCGAATCAATTGAACCAATTGCCTCACAAAATGATTCATTGTTTCGAAGCGTTCGAAACGCCACTCGCTGCATCTGCTTGTCGGAACAGTGTAAATGCAACATCTTTTACAAACCCATTGCAGATGTTTTATCTATCAAATGCAATTAACTAATAATCTAATAAGATTAATATCAAATGTTTGTATAATATGTGTTCTTTTATCATTTGTTTTGTTTGTTCAATATGTGGCTCAGCTAACAGGCCAATATGAGACTATTAATTAGCCATACCATTATTCCTTTTACCTACAAATGTACAAAACAGATCAGAGATCAGGTAAAACGAGAATTGTCTCGCTGCAGCTTGTGGTGGACATCCAACTCCAGCCAACATCCAAGTGTGACGTCAGAAATAAGGCCAATGCCGCCCTGCAGCCGATTCTTACGTGTTTATTGACAAAGTCTCTTTCAAGGAAAGTCTGGCCTTATTTACAAGGCCTCCGGGAAGCTATTTCAGGCATCCAAGACCAAGTCCTGTCTATTTGAATGGGGGGATCCTGAAATCTCAAAGAGTACTTGATGAACTCATTTGAATTCAGCAACAAAATCTGACATGGACTGACCCATAAATGTTGTTTCTTATGCTAAAATAGCATTAAAAAAAATCCAGTGCGCATGTGCTGTCCTAGCGCCAGTCTCAGGTTTCTATGGAAACCGGAGCTTCTAATGGCAGCTGCAGTGACAGAATGACTGTATCGATCAGCGATTGGCTCTTTTACTTACAAGGCGGGACTCTCCCATTGATAACTAATATGAGTGAACTGTCTTTCTTTATCTATAGTCTTTGTTATTGGTCATGTCAATCACAGTACTGATTGTCTACAACAAACACGGGCCCCTAAACCTTTCCACCACAGATTCAAAACAAAAGATAAAGGTTTAGAAGCTTCATGAAGCAGTTTTTCGAAAGCGTCCATAAGTTTAGACCGGATCCTGACCATCAAAACAGCTGATTCACAACTCGAGTCTTGGTTATGAGACAGCTTGATGTCTCGACTGCAATGTGATTATATGTGACTAACAACAATATTTCCCTTGTCATGTGAATCAGGAGCAGTGAGTAGAGCAGTTCTGAAGTACACTATCAGACATGATCGGCAGGTGGAGTTGATGTCTACTGAGGTTCCTGAATCACACAGGGGCAAAGGTGTAGCTGCACTCCTGGCAAAGGTCAAACCGCTCTTCAGCTTCTTCAGTTACTCAAGTTTTGATGTTTCTGTAACTCAATAATGATGTTTCTTTCATCTTTAGGCTGCTCTTGACTTTGTTGTTGAAGAACATTTGAAAGCGAGGATATCCTGTTGGTACATTAGAAAATATGTGGATGAAAATCCTCATCTTAGATACCAGGCTCATATTGAAGATGAATAAAGGCAGAATTAAACCCACAATGCCTGAACAGATTCTCCCTCAGTCATTTATTTCATGATCATGTTGTACAAATTTTTACGTCAACCATCTAAGTGACCGCTCTGACAAAGCACTAACAACCACCTGGACACACTAGCAGCTGGCAGAAAATTATTATTATTTTATTATTACACTACCAGTCAGATTTTTGGAATAATAAAGATTACAGTAAGAATATATGTGAATATATTATAAAAATGTAATTTATTCTTGTGATCAAAGCTGTATTTCCAGCATCATTACGTCAGTCTTCAGAGTCACATGATCCTCCACAAATCATTCTGATATGATGATCTGATGATCAGCTATTAATGATTGTTTGTATTATTATCATTGTTGAAAACAGTTGATCTGCTTAGTATTTTTGTGGGAATTGTAAAATACATTTTTCTCAGGATTTTTTGATGAAAATAAAGTTAAAAAGTTTTCAGCCTTTATTTGAAATGTAGAACTTTTATAACATTATAAAATGTCTTTAATGGGATTTTTTATCCATTTAATTTACTGTCCTTGCTGAGTAAAAATAATTTCTTATTTTTTTAATTTTACTGACTGAAAATTGTTTGATATTTAACCCTTATGTGCTGTTCGGGATGTTTTCATCCACTATGGGGAATTTTTGAGTCTTAATTTGGCCATAACGTTCTCTGTGTTTCAGCAAATGGAACGATTTTTGGTGACAAATCTTATTTTGACACATATTTTGGGAAAATGCTTTGAAAATGTTCAAAAACTCAACAGTACTCTGTGAGCAAATTCACTACCCTTTCGTTATGTTCGTGGCTGAAAACAGCCACGATTTTAACTGCTTTAAAAATGTATCAGATAAATATTTTTTTCAAATTTTTTTGCTTAAATCTATTAATCAACCTCAGTCCTGATCAAAACTACTAAATTTTTTTAAAAAAATTCAGGATTTTAACTCTTTAATTGCCAAATTCATAAATGATGTCACTGATTTGGGAAAAAACGTGTCAAAGATTAGAAACAACATTGGCTTTGATGCGTTGTTAGTTTTTGTGCAGCATCAGATTTTAACGTTTTAAAGAGTTAAAATCCTGATTTTTTTTTTTAAATTTAGTAGTTTTGATATATATATATTTTTTCTGTTTGTTTTGCAATTCAGACTGTTTATTTATCGAAATTTATATATATATATATATATAGATGTAACAAAAGGTCCCATTTGGTTTAAGGGAACCATTAGAGGCGACAGAATCCTGTTACCTCCCTCTGTTTCATCCAGAATGACTGTAATGTTCTCCAAATTCAATCTGGTGATGTTTTATCTCCTCAGTTTCATACACACACATATATATATGGGGGGGGGGGGTAACAGAATTCAGTCGCCTTTAATGGTTCCCTTAAACCAAATGGGACCTTTTGTTACAGCCATTGTGTGAAATTGTTAAGATTATTATATACAGTAAAAAAAAAAAAAAATATATATATATATATATATATATTACTATATATATATATATAATTCGATAAATAAACATTATTCTGAATATCAAAACAAGCAGAAAAAAACTTTCCTCCCGGCGCGCTCTCGATAACGTGCACGAGCGCCAGTGCCAATATGATGTGAATAACCAGCATTTCTAAACTGTTTCGAACAGATTTCACCTTCTTTAGCTTTTCGTCAGAATTTACGCGATTTGTGTACATCACGCAGCACAATGATAACCACACCCTCTACGATCACAGGATCAGGGGGGTATTCCAAAAAGCAGGTTATGTGACATACCTGGGTAAGTTTAAGGGTAAGTTAGCGGATAACCTCAGCTTTCGGTTCCAAAAACGGAGGTAAGTTTCAAGGTATGTAAGTAGCCATAGCAACTTAAGCTCTGAACATAACCTGCTCCGGGGCAGGTTTAGTTTCAGGGTTAGTTTGTTTCAGAGAGGTGACAGAGCATGACATGCTCTTTTGAAGATGATCCAGTGGATGTGGAAGCACAGATTATACGGAATCTTTTCCGGCGTGAGAGGGTGATAAGTTTTCGTATCCAAATGGATATTTGCCGGAGCATTACCATTTTTCGAAAGACTTGTTAATTTATTTAACAAATCTTTTGAAACCTTACATATCAAATGTGACACATCGCGGATCAGCGCTGAACACAGAGCACATTTTGTGCATTGAACTTCGTTTTTTTGCGACGGGGAGTTTTTTGTATAACGTTGGCGATGCAGAGCATGTGGGAAAGGCAACGGACAGTATGCCTCGCACTCAAACAGTTCCTACACACTTTTGTGCAGTTCCCTGGCCATAAACCACCGAGATTCATTAAAGAGGAATTCCACAGAGTGGCGGGTTTGTCCTTTCTATGATATTCTGTGAGACCATTTTAGTTACATAGCACTACTTAATCTATCCATATATCAATACTGTATACAGTCACAGTCATTTTAAAATGTTTCTTACATAACTTTCAATTTCAGGGTTCTGTGCATTGATGGAACTCACATTCCTATTAAAGCTCCTTCAGTCAATGAAGGAGATTATGTTAATTGGAAGTCAATCCATGTGCAGGTAACAATATATTTTTGGGTGCTAAATCTTTAGGTGTTTAAACCATTAAATCGCCCTCATTACTGGTCCCCACTACACTGTAAAATCTACTTACTTAAAAAAAAGTATGCAAACAGATTGCCTTAAAAAAAACTAAGTAAAGTGAAATAGGAATAGTATGTTGTACTGACAAAAGCTTAGGAAGTAAAGTTGACTCACACTTGAGTTCTAGTGACTAAAAAAGAGTGCATTTGATAATTTACTTTAAATCAAATTTAACTGTTACCACTGTTGTGTTTAGCATGCTGAATATTGAAGTCTGTGACTCAAATAGTTTCAATTTCAAAATATTGTCACAAATTTAGAAGAATTGTATCGACCCACTTAAAAGTTTCACCAACAGTTTGCGTTTATATGTGCCACCATTAACTTTATAAATAATCATTATTCAGCATAAAATAAGATGGTTTTGTTAGTCTTATACATAATTTTATATATGATTTGTGAAATTCAATTACATATGAATATATGACCTGTGATTTCTTGTTGCATCACTGCATCAAATCAGAAATACAAGAATATAAATCTAGTGCCCAAAGGAAACACCATCCACCATAATTGTAAGGTCAATATTTTAGAAAACAACATTTTAGGAAAATCAATGCCAATTTATGAAGTCAGCTTATGTGATGTTCTCTCAAATTTTTGGACCCCCACCTGTTTTACGGGCCTCGGCCTTCTTCCTATTGGCTACATAGAAAACTAAATGACATTAAACACTAAATTTAAACATGTAATACTAAACATTCATTAACAGTTTAGTAAATTTAGAAAATATCATCTTGTTGGAGAACGTTTTTATGTTTCATTTTGACTTGGCTCAGAGTTCTTCTGGTTCCAGAAGGATTACACCTGATAAAACAAGCCAATAAATTACACTTTTTTTTGGTCAACATATTACCAGCCAATTATATACATCACTACAGTGATATTAAGAAATTTATGAAGGCCAAAAAGTAAATGCTTGTCTATTTTTACAACATTCCCAAATGAATTTTGCATTACAATGAAAGGGGACAAATAACCACGTACCTATAATTTTATAAACTCGTGCATTTACTGTTATTTTTTTTAATTTATTTTTTGCCATGCCAAGCTCTCTCTCTTTTGCTGATGCTGCAGTATTGCTTTTTTAAAGTTATAATGTGCTTATATTCTTCATAAGCAAGCATTAAAACCTCCAACTCCGTCTCGCTGAAGTATGTCGCACGCCTTTTTTCTCCACGCGTTTCCATAGTGACTCCTGAAATCGGCGATCCATTGAAAATGCCTTTATGTGCTCGCCGTCCACGCGCATTAACTCTCGGTTACCAACAGGAGATTGGTTGAACGAACTCCACACAGGTGTTTTGGAACCAACATACCCAGAGTAAGCAAGTTCTGGGTTAATCAACCGAGAGTTCAAGGTATATGTGACGGTAAGTTAACCTTCCTTTCTGGAAAACCGCCCTGCTGTAACACCTGTTTATTTTTCTGTTGATATGAAAAATCCGGTATATTTATCAATATGGCGGGTGTTTGATGTATATGACGAAGTTATGCTTTCTCTACTGACCTTCTGATCAGTTCAAAGCGTTCGTGGCTGTGATTGTTAGAAGGACTGTGATTGTTAGAAAGCAGCTGTCTGACCCGTGAATGTGAACATGGTTTGTGTAACATTAGCAGCACATTATAAGCTGTTTGATAACAGTCAAGCAGAACTCTCTTATTTACCACTATATGTCCGCTGTAAAAAGAGATTCCTTTGTGCGGCATTTACCTCAGTAAGTTGAAGGAGTGGATCTCTGAGCTCGTGCTTGTGAGAGGAGGCGGGGCTAATTAGCATATTCATCGACCATGTATATTAAATAAGGCAAGGGTGTAGAGTTTCATTCAACCTATTTTAAGGCATTAATATTTTTTTTTTACTGAAAAAATATTTAAATATGTCAAATATGTATTTCAATTTTAAGTGGCACTTTCTGGTCCAGTGCAGTAGCAGCACGTAGAGAGCACGAAGCCCAACGACATCAGGTTCAGTCCAGTTTGGGGCGGGGCTTTATGTTTTCCCAGCCGAAGTCACGTGTCTGATGGACTGAAACCGAAAGCAGTCGAGTCAGAAGAACAGACGCCGTTTCAGAGAATTCAAGATGGTTTCCCATGTCACGGTAAGTTTGTTAAAACGTTTCATAGCAATAATATCAATAGCATTAACAATAAAATCAACGTAATATCTTTAGCATCTATCGATATATTGAGCATTTGCGTCTAAACGTCGAACAAACACGATAAAGTTGATCGTTACTTGTGGAAACCAACACCCATGAAAATACATAAACACACAGATTGTATCCCTGATTGTAGTTTACTGTGCTGTTACCGACTGACATAGTGGTGGAAAAAATATAGGATAGGAGGGAAAAATTATTTTCAAAGCTTTTGCGTCCGCCGAGAAATGTTCACTCTCCACGAGAAACACTTCCTGTTTACTTTCACGCTGGCAGTGGTTCAGACAGCTCCGTGCGTTTACAATGGAGCGGTTCATAGAGATTTATTCTGAACTTGGACTTAAGTTTAAAGAAACATGTTCAGTGCTCAGTTCGATACAAGTTCGGTAAAGTTGGCAAAATATTCACTGATTCGAATTTCCGAATCAATAATGTGAGATAAAAGTTGTTAAAACACAAATCTAGTAATCTAGTAACGTTGACAACGAGTTACAACATCATTTTAATGTCCGCTCAAAAAAAAGGACTTCCTCCGCACTGCAAAAAAAAAATAAAATAAAAAAAGTATATATAAAAGTATATATATATATATATATATATATATATATATATATATATATATATATATATATATATATATATATATAAAATGAAATAAAATCAGTAACTTCACTGTAAAACACTCTACTGTTGCCAAATTCAGTTCTCACATCACTGCTCTCCTGCTGGTTATACTAGAGCTCTTAGTTGCTTTTGCATCATTTTTTATTGTTATTAGAAAAAATATTCGAAAAAGTACATTTTATCAAACTATGTGTTGTAGTGTAACCAGTGATGTCTGAACTGAATTTGTTGTATATTACCATTTGCTCATGTAACACGCATTACATTTCAATGTAATTCATCAAATCATTAAATCATTAGTTTTTGGTTAGTGTTTATTTATAAATGACTATTTTCTGTGTTTTTAGTGATAATTCTTTTTTTATCTTGACATACTGTTGCCTACATCATTAGAACGGTCAATTTTTTATCTGTTTTGTTCTAAATATCTTATAGCGACAATAATTTCTTAAGCAAAATCGGACCACATGCCTTTAAAATTAGCCTCTTATGTGTCCACTAAAGCCTTGTTTCCACCGCAGGATCTTTCCTCAGGAACTCGGGACTTTGGGGTGGTACTCTGTGTGTTTCGACCGCAGGAACCAGGGTTTAAATGAGGTTCCGGGTAAAACAATTCCCCCTTAGAAAGTTCTTTCTCGCTAGGTTGTACTTTTCCAAAGTTCTGGAACTTTCAGGGGTGGGACTTGAGCGCTGAACATGGTGATTGCTTGAGTTCATGCAGCATTTTGATTGGTTAACTCCACTCAGCATTTTATTTCAACCACCGTTTTTAAAAATCTGCAGCATGCAGGAAGAGTTGTTTGCTATGCGAATAAACAATGGAGTTTAAAAAATACGGCCAATGGATCGACGACGAGGTTCTGGCTTTTTTAAGCTTATATGCAGAGGACGAAATCCAGCGGGAACTGGAAATCTTCACGGTACTTAAAACCGCTATGGAAATGCAGCTAGCAATAGTTCTGGGGGAAAAAAGCTCATGGGAAAAGAATTCCTGGGACAATTTGTTCCGGGTAATTTCAGTGGAGGCGCGACATAAGTCAAGAAAACCTCCTGTACACTTCTCATTAGAGCAATTTATAACAAAGTCCCTAAGGGTTTATAGTCCAAAGGTGAAAAATTCTCAGATGCTTACCTCAAATTTCTACAGAGAGAAACTTTTTTTCTTAAATTTTTACCCAAACATGGCCATGTGAGCATTATGAAGCACTAAAAACACTCATGGAATGTGTTTCATTCATACTAGTACCCAGAGGCGCCCTCGCACAAGAAACTCCAAGACTTTAAGAGGTTACAAGGAATCCCTTAAATAGACAAAGGCATCCGTCTGTCACTGTTGCTGAATATAAAGCACACGATTGCGACATTGTATGGAATGTGTTTTTCAAGTTATTTTGAGTATTTTCATAAGAATGCAAAGTATATTTATAAAGCAATGCTTATCGGCATAACATATCACAGTTTATAATACTACAGCACACAAACATGCCAAATATTAAAAATAAAAGGATTCCTCTCTTCAGAAGCGTTCAGTCTTTCAGTTTGCAAATTTCACCATGTAAATAGCAATCCGCCACGGTCAAGTGCACCTGGCTTTTAAAGCCATTGCGTATGGACAAAGCTGTAAATATGTCTGTTCTACGCTCACAAAAAATCAGATGTATGAATCTCTGCGTATGGATCCCACGCTTATTCTCTTTGTACATCCCAATTAACATATAATTGAGCACACGAGCACGAGCACAACACCCCACCCTGTCTCCTCCCTCAATTAAATACATTTTAATATGGCAATGAATCCACTTTGGCAAAAGCAAGCAGCAAGAAACAAAACTGCTGCGCACGGACAAAGTTTGGGCAGAAGAGCCAGTGGTACAGGAGTCGATGAACTTACACCCTTTGCCTCGATTATGGGTGACATTTACTCTCTGGAATAGTATCTGTTGCTGTGGGAGACTCAGATTTACTACAGGACTGCCACAAAGTAACTAATTTCTCATTTGTTTACTTACTTGTTTTTGGTACACATAGCTCACCAGCCTGCATTCAATTTTTAGTAAATGGGCAACGGCTTGCCACTTGATGGTAATGTGTAGGATGATGCACTAGGATCCACTGTAGAGCTTGATGTGCAACTATGCCATCAAAACTCATACATATGCAAGAAAATGCTTTTTGAAAAGCCGTCCACTGTAGTGACCTCTACGCTTGAAAGGGCGAATAAAACATAGAATATATTAAAGCATCTTTGATGTTTCCATGGTTTCTACAAAATAAAACCGGAAATTGAGGGTAACGCTGGTATGATGTCATTGATAGGTGACATATAGACAAGATCCGTGTCCTGGTTAAAATTGCTTATTTCTCTGGATTTAAACATTCTTGGAAACATCTGGGATATTGTAAGTACACAAGTCAACAAAATATATAACACTGTCCTAGTGGTTTTTGGATATTTCTCAAAAATCTTACATATTGTGTCTTTAATAGAACTTTTGTTCAATGTTATCTGTAAACGCATATTTAGTATGATCACACACTGTACATAAACAATATCAGTATTGAAAATACAAAATTTTACCACACAATGCACAAATTCAAATTCAAAGTTTCATTTTAATTAAATTGTCCAAATTCAGTGTATTATTCCTGGTTTTTTTTTCTTGCCACATACAGGCCTGAAATCAAACTGGCCATTTAGGAAGAAGAGAAGCAGAACCTGCTTGTAAAATGAGTGTGAATGAGGAGAGAGAGGAGGAGGAGTCTGTTCACACTCAGAGAGCAACATCTCCTGGATTCAGTTACGTGTCCATGAAGAGTAACAACTCCATGATTGAGCCCCAAAATTTCCACAACGAACCATCTCCAGGATTCAGTTGTGTGTCCATGAAGAGTAACAACTCCATGTTTGAGCCCCAAAATTTCCGCAACGAACCATCTCCAGGATTCAGTTGTGTGTCTATGAAGAGTAACCACTCCATGTTTGAGCCCCAAAATTTCCGCAACGAACCATCTCCAGGATTCAGTTGTGTGTCCATGAAGAGTAACAACTCCATGTTTGAGCCCCAAAATTTCCGCAACGAACCATCTCCAGGATTCAGTTGTGTGTCTATGAAGAGTAACCACTCCATGTTTGAGCCCCAAAATTTCCGCAACGAACCATCTCCAGGATTCAGTTGTGTGTCTATGAAGAGTAACCACTCCATGTTTGAGCCCCAAAATTTCCGCAACGAACCATCTCCAGGATTCAGTTGTGTGTCTATGAAGAGTAACCACTCCATGTTTGAGCCCCAAAATTTCCGCAACGAACCATCTCCAGGATTCAGTTGTGTGTCTATGAAGAGTAACAACTCCATGTTTGAGGCCCCTCAATTCAGTGATGGACCTGCTGTGACCTCTGACCCTGTGTGAGTATCATCTACTATCTGCTAGAGCTGCACGATTCTGGATAAACTGATAATCATCATATTTGTTTAAAATAGAGATCATGACTCTCCCACGATTCTGAATAGACAACAAGAACAAAAACAACAAGAACAAAAACACATAATTTACTAGAGGTTCTGACAGAATGTTAATTGCTGCAGTCTATTTAAATATTTCTAATTAGATTTTTTCAAATCAATTTGAGTGAATGATTCAATGACTCAGTTCACTTGTTTCATTACTGAACGAATCTCTTGAATGAATGATTCATATAACAAATGTTTTAACAATCTCTTGTCGCCACTTACTGATGTGACAATGTAATTCATTCAATTTTTATTTGAAGTGAAATACTTACATTAATCTGCAGCACATTTACATTATATTATATTATAACAAACATTAATGTAAGTATGTGCTGCAGATAATTTGATTAGTTCGATTTTACATTTTAATTTACTGTAAAAGGCTTTGCTTAAATCGCCTGTAAACATTTTTTAGACATCAAGTGAATACTGTTTGGTTGATGACAATTAAAACTATCTTGGAACTCTGTTTTACCATGGTGATTTTTGGTGACCATACCAAATTTATCTAAATTAATTCAAACAAAATGGAATAAAAAACAAACAAAAGCTCTTTTTCCTACCTTACAACAGAAATCCACCAATGGGCAGCAGCAAGTCACGTCTTGAATCATTGAATCGTTCATTCAAATCAATTAGTTCAGAAACGTTGATTCATTCAGGAACGAAACATGTTGCTCGAAGACGTGCATATGGCTTTTTGGGAACTGTTTTTGTTGAAGGAAACACTACTGTGTCTAAAATATAAGTTATTTAATTTTAACTTTGTGTTTTGTTGAACTGTTCTATAATCTCAATATCACATTAGCACTGTTGCTGTTGCTCAACTATTGTTATAAACATAAAAATCAGGAACTAATTATTGGGCCATTTTTTTGTCCTTATAACTTGAATGTTTGCCACAAGCCTCTGTTCATTTCAGACCCTGTGTGTGTCAATCAAGATCCAAGAGGAATGAAATAATAGACTCTATCCCATTTCGAGAAAGAAAACGATGTAAAATTAAAACAATATAATAAGAACAAAGTTCTTTATCACTCTTACAATTTAAAGTTAAATTCATTACTGAAGATGTACCGGTTTAAAAATGACTGATTTCTTTATAAAATTGCGTTGTGTTTATAAACCGGTGAAAATAGTTTTCACTTCAGCTACCGTTACAAAGAGTCTGAATATTTGAAAATAATATAATTCAAATAATGTAAGTCATAACATTCATTGAATAAGGAAAGCTTATTTTCAGACATATCTACTGTAATCTTCCTCATTAGAAAATTGTTTATCAGGACAATTTTACTGGAGCACAGCAAGATTTTACTGGGGCTCGAGCAAACTAAAAGTCAACATGTAACAGAAGTTCTGGCCGACTTGACTTCTGTATTGTGACAAATTCCTTAATGAAACAGCTTTTCATGTGAAAAGTATTGGCCGATGTTGTTCACATGAGCAGCACGACGGATGTGTTTGATGCTGACTCAGGAGCCGGCCAATAATGAGCCGACATTCAGACGTGAACACGGAAGTGCTGAACTGCGTTCACTGTGTAGAAGACTGACAGGGTGGAGAAGGAGCGGGAACTTTGAAACGGCACGAGTGCTGAATTGAGTTCTATTTTTTGTCTTCTTAAGGCCAGTTCACATCGCACCAACAAACAACGAACAAGTTGGCCGTTGGATTTAGAATGTTCTGAAAAATAACTGTCGTGTTCACATTGAACCAACAAACACCGACAAACAAACGAGTCAAACGAGTCACAGAGAGTCAAGTCTGACTGGGGAAAATTGAGATCGACAACTACGTACGTGTAACCATGTTAACAATATTTTTAGGCAAGTTTATTAGATTAATAATATAGTATCATATATATTTTCATTGTTTCAAAGTATTGAGGCAAACATAAAAACACTAACCTGAAATCTGAAGCGCTAGCCATCTATCTGAAGACTTGTGTTGGGGTTGTACAGCCTTCACCGGTTTTTAAACTCCTTTTAGCACGACCAATCAAAGGCCTATACAACCATTTGTAGCTAAACAAGCCAAAATGAATTCATTTAAAACTAAACTTAGGTTAAACCTGCGTTGCTCTCAATATTTCCATTTCGCACAGTATTTGGATGCTATAGGCCACTTACTATTTATTATGTAAAGTCCTTCACGCGCGCGTTCCAGTATTGATAGAAAAAATAATCCTCTTCATGAGTTTGCAGTGCTTTGCGCGATCAAACCGCAATCTTTGCTAGGGACTTGCCTCATCGTCATGGCAACGGTTCGCGGCCATGTCAGATTATGTCAGAGTTTGTTGGCGTTTGTTGGAAAACCAGGCCACACTGATCAGACATTCCACGACCCAACAAACCCCGATTAAACCGATTGTTCAGTCGGGTGAAAACAGACTCTGACCAACTCCAACAGACGCCATCAGGGGTATCACACCGGTCCAACAAACTCCAACAGACGTGCTTGTTGGCGTTGGTTGGTGCGGTGTGAATTGGCCTTTAAAATCACTTGAATATTTAAATTGGCACGACTTAAAAATGCTTTCAAATGATAAACTTTCACTCTATGATGGGTAAAGTTTACACCCCTATCCATGACGTACTGTAGCTACGTCACAATGAAACATATTTGCATAATTCCCGCCTGTTGGCTACTTTGGCTCTCCCTCAAAAAAAAGGTCAGGAAGACACATGGGCTTCCAAAGACAGAGCAATTGAAGAATTAGGAGTCAAACTTTATTTTTAGTACTACTACTTATCAATACAACCTCAACCTTTTGTTTATAGCATTTGTTTTGCATTAATAGCAACTAGTTTAGTTTAGGCAACTGTGGTTTATTTTCTGGCTTCAGAAATATTCTGAAATATATCTGTTTTTTTTCAGCGGGAAGAGAAAGAGAGCAGCATCTCCAGTATCCAGATGTGTGTTTATGAAGAGTGACAGACACATTCATCATCCCATGGATCTCCATAATGAAGCCGTGCCCTTTGACCCTGTGTGAGTATATTCATGTACACTTAAAAATTAATTCATTACATTTCAATTAATTTAGGAACGTATTTAAACAATTTAATTTACTTCAATGTAATTTCAATGTCATTCAATGTTGGGTTAACACGGTTTAGTTGCATTAAGTCAAATGTAATGAACTTTATTAGGTTTATCAAACTAAATCTTCTTTCATTATTCAACTTAATTTACTTAATGTACTAATGTATATTTAATTCATTTTATTTTGTTGATGTTACGAAATTTAATCAATTTACTATTATTCAATTGTCTCATGTTGGTCTAATTTAAATGAATGTATTAATTAGTATAACTAATGGAATTATGACCATTTTAGTAATCGTAATAGAAACTGAATTACTGAACAAAGTATTACATTTTTTTTCTGGTTTTATAGCATGCAACATTCACAAAGAACATTCGCAGGTTATAGTTGTGTTGTGGACTCCGCTATTCTCACACAGATGACCATATCTTTATAGATATTGTTTATGATGTGAAGTGGTCTTTATACTGTATTTTTGAACAGGTTTTACAGCAAAAGTTATTCTCAGCACAGTTATATTTCACCGAATTAGAGAAGTAACATTAATGGCTGCATATTTCTCACAAAAACCAGATAAAGAGTTGGTGTCATTGGGTCATTTAAGCAGAGATTCACACCTTATGATAAGTTAAAGCACCTGAGCTCATATTTTAACTGAACCAAACAAGCAAAATATACCTTATTATAATACACCTATATTACATTTCAAAGCGACCGCCTTCTCCAAAGTTCACACTCATGAAGTCGCCTCGAGAGATTGTGTCACGACACAACAAACACCTGCGAGACTTGAATAAAACTTAATTGATTTTTATTGCTATATTGCATTTTCTTTTAATTGATTTTGCACATGGTGTAGTTATTTCAACTGAAGTTGTTTAAATTGATCTACAAAATTGATATTTGCAATTAAAGTAGAATTAATTTATTTTCTTCACACCTACAAGGCAAATATTTATGTTTTTAAGCGTTTTTATTCAATTGAAAATACTTGCATGTATTTTTTTGAGTGTACAATGAAACCTTTAACACAACAACACAATATACACAGAAATTATAACTGTCCATTTTTTTTTTGCCAATCATAAACTGAAATCATGTTGTCAATTTTGACAACAAATACAAGACAGAAATTAAAATCATGATGTAAAGAAAGAAAACTATAAAGAAAGATTTAGCAAGGCCTTTGTAATCTAGTAAATATAGTTTCCCAAGTTCACTTGCCCATTATGATGAATGAATTTGGCTTGACATCTTAGAAAGAGGGACTCAGTCCCGAGTGTCGAGCTCCTCTGGTAGATTTAGGAACAGTAAACCAAATTTAAAATTAAATTTGGCGATAGGAAAGACAAATCTTGACTTAATATGAGGTATGGAAAAAAAGAACAAATATCAACCCCAAAATAAGTGAAAAGTATAGTTTGCTGCTGTGACGGTGCATAAGTGTTGGGCGGAGGGGAGAATCGAGCTCCTGGAGGATTGGACAAAAATATCCTGCTGTGACAGTGGAGAAAGTACAGGCAGAGAAAAAGAGAAATAGCTCTCTGTGGGAGCGGAGGGGGAGATCACTGAAAATAAAGGTAGAAGAGAAGGAGGAACAGCGATCCTGCGGGAGCTGAGTAAGAGATCACGACACTGCTGTGGTATAGTGACGAAATCTAAAGATAGAAGAGAAAAAGAGAAAGAGTGAGAGGTGAGCGAGAGATCACTGATGGCCAGAGAAGAAATCAGAAAAAGCGAACCATGATAAAAACAGGAGTAGCATGTTAGTCCTTCACTATAAATAAGTTTGTTGGCAGAGCCTCCTTTAACTCAGATAAGAGGAAGAATATGGGATACAGACTAATTATGAATTTCATGGATGGTGGTCATGCTTGAAACAGATGAGAAAGCTGCTATTTGAAGAGGAATTGATTTTGGTTGTTGACATCTTTATTTTCAAAGTAATTTTAATTACTGTAATTAAGTAGCCGACCATGTCAAAGCCATTTATTAGGGCAGTTCATATTTTAACATAATTAAGTGTCTGTGTCAATACACATTTGACAACAACAGAGTCCACCAATGGTCTGAATCAAACAGGATACTTCAGTCGATTCACTAATGTGTTCATCGGGCACTGGCTGAATTGAATGTTTGTTCATGAAGCCCGTGAGGAGAACAAAATAGTAATATTTTACTCATCATTATATGTTGAATTACAGCTGCACGATTCTGAATAAAATGACAATCACAATTTTTTGGTTTCAAATAGAGATTGTGATTCTCCCACGATTCTGAATAGACAAAATAACATTATTTACTTGAAGTTCTGAATAAATATTAATTGCTGAATAAAATGTTTTGTTAATTTGAATGGATTATTTAAAAAATGGTTTTGAATGAATTCAATGACTCATTAATATTTGTTTCATTACTGGATCAAATCAGTGTTCTTGAATGAAACTTTTGCATAAATTCAATGACAATGTTCCTCAGGGATCCATTTGAGCTCCTATTCCTTTTTCATTCTATATGCTCCCAGGAAGTCTGTTGTTCCACTGCTATGCAGATGATACTCAAATCTATCTGTCATTAAAACAGAGTTGTAATGGTTTGGAGGCACTCTTGACTTGCCTGATGTGAAAGCCTGATTGTCTTTAAATTTTCTCAATTTTAGTGAGAGTAAAACTGAAATAACTGTGTTTAGTCCTTCAGATTTTCTTAGTACACCAAAAATAAATCTAGATTTGGCTGGTTGAAATTTGATAAACGGATAAATACAGTGGTCAAATCCTGCTTCTTTCACCTTCGACTACAAGTGAAAGTAAAACCTATTCTCGCTAGTAAAAATTTGAAAGAGTAATTCATGCTTTTATTACATCTAGATTTGACAACTGTAACTCGCTGTATTTTGTAATTAGCCAGTCAGCTCGATCCCGCTTGCAGATAATTCAAATGCAGCTGCAAGACTTTTGACCAGTACAAAAAAAACGGGACCACATTAGTCAAGTCAAGTCAAGTCATCTTTATTTATATAGCGCTTTTTACAATGCAAATTGTGGCAAAGCAGCTTTACATTAATAAGAAAATGGTGTCATTGTGCAGCTTATTCTATATATTATTGATTCATTCCGTTGCAAAGATCAATAGTTATTAGTCTAGGTAATTTAGGTATAGCAGCACTGGAGAAAACAGTGACGTAATCGTCCGGCTCAGATCAGTTCGCATACAATGGCGCCAATGCAGGCATATCAAAAACACTGCTGAATATCAAGCAAGTGTCCCCAACTTAAGCAAGCCAAAGGCAACAGCGGCAAGGAACCAAAACTCCAACAAATGGAGAAAAAAACCTTGGGAGAAACCAGGCTTAGTTGGGGGGCCAGTTCTCCTCTGGCCAACAGTGAACACTTGTCCGATACTCAGGCAGAGTTACAGGTCATTAAACTGATTTGGAATCGCAACAGTCAAAATATTTAATCTAGTTCCATCTAATTTAAGATCTTTTTGATCACGCCGATATGGGACGGTTTGTTGGGATATGTGCCGCTGGCTGATGAGTCGGTAGGGTCTTCACGAAGGATGAGCTCGTTCACACGGTCTCCGCCGACACCACAGGGCCACACTGCTGCCGCACACAGGCACAGGTTCCCCGTCCGACCCGGACACAGCCCGGATCCAGCCAATCATGTTAATTGGTAAACCTCGGGATAAGCAGAGAGACAAAAAATTAGCGTAGACGCCATTCTTCTTCCGATGTAACGAGTACATCTGGTGTTATAGGAAGTGTTCCCGGTTCCGGCTGACCTGATCTATGCAGCCTAACAATCCTTTAACGGATATGAGGACAAGAGTTTATAGTGCGTCATGTGTATGCCAGGTTAAATAGATGCGTTTTTAGTCTAGATTTAAACTGACAAAGTGTGTCTGCTTCCCGAACAATGCTAGGAAGATTGTTCCAGAGTTTAGGTGCCAAATAGGAAAAGGATCTACCGCCCGCGGTTGATTTTGATATTCTAGGTATTAACAACTGGCCAGAATTCTGAGATCGTAATAGACGCGAAGGACTATAATGCATTAAAAGCTCACTCAGGTACTGGGGAGCTAAGCCATTTAGTGCTTTGTAAGTAATTAGCAAGATTTTAAAATCTATACGATGTTTAATAGGGAGCCAGTGCAGTTTTGACAGAACCGGACTAATATGTTCATACTTCCTGGTTCTAGTAAGGACTCTAGCAGCTGCGTTTTGGACCAGCTGTAATTTGTTTATCACGCGAGCAGGGCAACCACCCAGTAGAGCATTACAGTAATCTAGTCTCGAGGTCATAAACGCATGAACCAGCTGTTCCGCATTTGTCATTGAGAGCATATGTCGCAATTTAGATATGTTTTTAAGATGGAAGAATGCGGTTTTACATATGCTAGAAATGTGGCATTCAAATGAAAGATTGGTATCAAAGAGCACACCCAGGTTCCTAACTGACGAAGACGACTTAACAGAGCAGCCATCAAGTGTTAGACAGTATTCTAGGTTATTATGTGCAGAAGTTTTTGGTCCAATAATTAGAATCTCTGTTTTTTCTGAATTTAGTAGTAGGAAATTACTAGTCATCCAATTTTTTATATCAGCTACGCATTCTGTTAATTTTGAGAATTGGTCGGTTTCGTCGGGGCGCGAGGAAATATAGAGCTGAGTATCATCAGCGTAACAGTGAAAGCTAATGCCATGCTTCCTAATGACATCTCCCAAGGGTAGCATGTACATAGTGAAAAGCAACGGTCCTAGAACTGAGCCTTGTGGTACTCCATGTTTAACTTGTGATCGAAATGACATCTCTTCGTTTACTACTACAAACTGATAACGGTCAGATAAGTATGATTTGAACCATGCCAATGCATTTCCACTAATTCCAGCATAATTTTCTAGTCTATTCAAAAGAATATTGTGGTCGATAGTGTCAAAAGCAGCACTGAGGTCTAGTAACACTAATAGAGAGATACAACCACGATCTGATGATAAGAGCAAATCATTTGTAACTCTAATGAGAGCAGTCTCAGTACTATGGTACGGTCTAAATCCTGACTGGAAATCCTCACAGATACCATTTCTTTCCAAGTAGGAACTAAGTTGAGATGATACTGCCTTTTCTAGTATTTTTGACAGAAAAGGTAGATTGGAAATCGGTCTGTAATTGACTAATTCACCAGGATCAAGTTGTGGTTTTTTAATAAGAGGTTTGATAATAGCCTGCTTAAAATTTTTCGGTACGTAACCTAGTAATAAAGATGAATTAATGATCTTAAGAAGAGGATCTATGACCTCTGGAAGCATCTCTTTCAATAGCTTAGTCGGTATAGGGTCTAACATACATGTTGTTGATTTTGATGATTTAATAAGTTTAGACAATTCTTCCTTTCCTATAGCAGCGAATGAATGGAATTTTTCCTCAGGGATACTACAATCCACTGTCTGATGTGATACTGTAGTAGACAGTTGCATGGCTATAATTTTCTCTCTAATGTTGTCAATCTTGCAAGTAAAGAAGTTCATAAAATCATTACTGCTGTGCTGTTTGGAAACATCAGAAGTTGAGGCTGTATTTCTCGTTAATTTAGCCACTGTATTAAATAAATACGTAGGGTTGTGTTTATTATCTTCTAAAAGATTTGAAAAATAAGCAGATCTAGCGGTTTTTATGGCCTTTCTGTACTCCATCATTTTCTCTCTCCATGAAATCCGAAAAACTTCTAGTTTTGAATTCTTCCAGCTGCGCTCCATTTTTCTTGCTGCTCTCTTAAGGGCCCGAGTGTGCTCGTTATACCATGGCGTTGGACTAATATCCTTAATCTTTTTTAAGCGCAAAGGAGCAACAGAGTCTAGAGTGTTGGAAAAGAGAGCGTCAATAGTTTCTGTTGCAACATCGAGTTCTTCTAATCTGTCTGGTTTGCTAAGTTGATGAAACTGATCAGGAAGATTATTTATAAAGCAGTTTTTAGTGGTGGAAGTGATGGTTCTAACATATTTATGGCAGACAGGCGGTTTTGCAGCCTTGGTTAAATGTAGCACGCATGAGACTAGATAATGATCTGAGACGTCATCGCTCTGCTGCAGAATTTCAACGGCATCAATATCGATTCCATGTGACAATATTAGATCTAGAGTATGATTACGACAATGAGTTGGTCCTGACACGTGTTGTCTAACTCCAATAGAGCTTAAAATATCTGTTAATGCCAATCCCAAAGCGTCTTTTTCATTATCTACATGTATATTAAAATCACCAACAATGAGGACTTTATCCACAGCCAGTACTAACTCGGAGAGAAAATCAGCAAATTCTTTGATAAAGTCTGTATGGTGCCCTGGTGGCCTGTATACAGTAGCCAACACAAATTTCAAATGAGATTTGTCACTTACATTATATAACGTTACATAGAGCACCATCACTTCAAACGAGATATATTTGAAAGACTTTTGAGTAATACTAAAGATATTACTATAGATAACAGCAACACCTCCCCCTTTACCTTTCTGACGAGGTTCGTGTCGATAATAGTAACCTTGAGGGCTAGACTCATTTAAAGTAATGTAATCGTCTGGTTTTAGCCAGGTTTCTGTCAAACACAGCACATCTAGATTATTTTCTGTGATAATATCATTTACAATAAGTGCTTTTGAAGAAAGGGATCGAATATTCAGCAACCCAAGCTTTATCATTTGTTTATCTTTATAATCTCTGTTTACTACTTGTTGAACATCAATTAAATTATCACCCGTAAATGGGTTTGGAAGTTTTCTGTATTTATTAGTTCGGGGTACAGACACAGTCTCTATGTGATAATATCTAGGTGAAATAGTCTCTATGTGTTGGGATTTATCTGAATTCTGTGACGTGAGACAGCTAGCAGACGGTCGGTTTAGCCAGTCTGTCTGCTTCCTGACCTGGGCCCCAGTTAGTCAAGGTTGAGCTCTAAGACTATGTGCCATATTACTAGAGAGAAGAGCGGCACCACCCCAGGAGGGATGAATACCATCTCTTTTCAACAGGTCAGGTCTGCCCCAAAAACTTTTCCAATTGTCTATGAAACCTATATTATTCTGTGGACACCACTTAGACAGCCAGCCATTGAGTGATGAAAGTCTGCTAATTATCTCATCACTCCTACGAGCAGGAAGGGGTCCAGAAAAAATTACAGTGTCTGACATCATACGTGCGGTTTCACACACCTCTTTAATGTTAATTTTGGTGATCTCCGACTGGCGAAGTCGAACATCATTAGCGCCGACGTGAATAACAATCTTAGAGTATTTACGATTAGCATTAGCCAGCACTTTTAAATTTGCTTTGATGTCAGGCGCTCTGGCTCCCGGCAAACATGTGACTATGGTGGCTGGTGTCTCTATTTTCACGTTCCGTGTAATAGAATCGCCAATAACTAGGGCACTTTCAACAGGATTCTCAGTGGGTGCGTCACTGAGTGGGGAGAACCTGTTTGATGTTCTAATCGGAACGGAAGAGTGGTGTTTTTTCCCACGACTAGGCCGCCTCATGGTCACAAAGTTGCCCTGCTGCACGGGCTCTACAGCCGGAACCGAACAATGTACGGAGTTCGCTAAGCTAGTCGCATCCAAAACAGTATCTGAAGCCCATGCATTCTTACTATCCTCAATTAAAGTTTGGATGCGTGTCTCTAATTCTGAGATTTTCTCTGTCAGCCTGACTACTTCCCTACATTTATGACATGTGAATGCCTCATCGCTGACAGAAAAAGCTAAACTATGCATGTGACAGGCAGTGCAAGTAACAATGAAAGGAGAAGATGACATAGCTTACCGTGTTCGTAGACCGACCCGACTTACCAGTTGTTTGATGAACTTGTAGAAAAAGGAGAGTGCGACAGAAATGACGGTGGGCACGGATAACACAAACTAGCGTAATGCTAACGCGTTGTGATGGTGATTTAGATTAAAAGATTAAAAACTAGCGATGTCAGATTAATGTGATAGGCAATATAAGACAATATCAGATATATAGTGAAGATAAAGTAGACAGCAAACAATGACAATAAATAGATTCAAAACAAAGCTATACGGAGCAACAGACTCAAACAATTCAGCAGTGAGGCAGACAGGAGCAATCGATCAAGGAGCAGACAGGAGCAATTAGTCAACAAAGTATGTACGTTAGAAGTGAAAAACTTTAACGACGAACACTGGTTTTACGTTCTCGGCACTGGTTGCGTGTGCGTTATCAAATTACTCTTAAAATTATTCTTTAAGTGGTTAAATCATTAAACAGTTTGGCCTCTCCATATCTTTCAGATTCACATTTACATTTACATTTTTTCATTTGGCACACGCTTTTATCCAAAGCAACTTACAAGTGAGGAATACAACAAGAAGAGGCAAATAGACACAGGAAGTGCTCACAATACAAGTTTCAGACACTGCTCAGAGTAGCATAAGCTAGAATAGGATTGGATAGTTGTTGTTTTTTATTATTTAAGATGAGGTTAAGTGCTCGCTAAAGAGATGAGTTTTGAATATTGCCAGGGATACTGCATTCCTGATGAAGATAGGGAGATCATTCCACCAGCAAGGAACAGTGGACAAGAATGTTCTGGAGATTGATTTTGTGCCTCTCTGTGATGGTATCACGAGCCTGATTTTCCTCTTGTTGTGTAGTGCAAATCTGATGACCGAGCTGTCTTTGTAATGTGGTCTTTGAAGGTCAGTTGGTCATCAAAGATTACTCCAAGATTTTTGATTTTCTGAATTTTAATGGGTTAATTGCTAATGTACCTAGCTGGATGGTGAAATCGTGCTGTAGAGAAGGATTGGCAGGGAGACGAGAAGCTCAGTCTTTGCCAGGTTGAGCTTCAGGTGATGTTGGAATGTTTGGAATGAAAGGTAGAGCTGTGTGTCATCAGCATAGCAATAGTAGGAGAAACCATGTTCCTGTATGATGGGTGATGTAGTGTATATGGAGAACAGGAGGGGTTCTAGAACTGAACCCTGAGGAACTCCACTGATCAGTTGATGAGCTTTGGATTCCTCCCCTCCCCAGGCAACTCTGAAAGACCTTCCTGTGGATGGGATTTAAACCACTGAAGTGAAGTACATGAGATGCCAAGTGATGAAAGGGTAGACAGAAGAATTTGATGATTCACCGTGTCAAAGGCAGCAGACAGATCCAGCAGAATGAGAACTGATGATTTGGAATCAGCCTTTGCAATCCACAGGGATTCTGTGACCGACAGTAGTGCAGTCTCAGTTGGATGGCCGCTCTTGAAACCAGATTGGTTGATGTCCAGTTGGTTGTTCTGTGAGAGGAAAGATGACACCTGGTTGAACACGACTCGTTCAAGTGTTTTTGCTATGAATGGTAGGAGAGAGACAGGTCTGTAACTGTCTACAAGTGACGTGTTTAATGTGGTTTTTTAAGCAGTGGGGTTACCTGAGCCTGTGTGGAGAGATGTGTTGATAATGTGTGTAAGTGCTGGTCAAAAATTATTGACTGAACATCGTCCAGCCTTGTCTCTCCAGTCGTCCAACCAGAGATTGTAATGCATCCCAAAGTCAAAGCTGAAATGCATGAGTGACTGTGCTTTCTCAGTATTAGATCTGCATCATCACTATCTTTTTTTAAATCCAAGTTAAATGTAAATTAAATTTGATTTGGCATATTATCAATGAGGAAGTTTTATTAATTTTATTGCATTGTCTCACTGTTTATGTTTTTCTATTGTGCAGCACATTGGTCAATCCAGGTGCTTGCAGTTATAATTGACAGGACTGAATGATTACGCTCCTCCCAAAACTACATTTAGAACTTCATTATTTTTTTGAATAGAGCTTTCTTATGCATCAATTATTTTGGATGTCCATTTACACAGAGATTAAGTGACACATTGGATATTTGTCACATGGCTTTTCAGCATTGGAAGTGTTATATTGACAGTACTCCTTTAAATAACAGATCTGTATCTGCCAGTGTTAATTTTGACAACAAATTTTGATTTAGTTTTATTCATATTAGATTAATCAGAAATTGTTTTAGATTTAGTCTAGTTTTAGCCGACTAAAATCATATATTTAGTCGACTAAAACTAAAATCTACAGTAATTTAATCAACCAATATCCAATTTATTTAAATTGTAATGCATAAAGTAAGCATTTCTCTAACAATACACAGATCCAATACACTGATATGCATCTGATGTTCTCCGAACTGCTTACGTTCACTTAAGAAAATCAACTGTACTTTACTTGCCAAAGCAGACGGTTTTTGACTGTTCAAGTGCATTGACTGCTCAATTCAGTCCTTGTCAGTGATTGACACACTTTTCATTGAGGTACTATTATAGTTGTTGTTGAAAATTGATTAGATTTTTTTTTTTGTTTTTCTACTTTCATTTGTAATTTTAGTTAAGTTTTAGTAATTTTTGTGTTTTTATGTCTTTTAGTTTTTTAAACAGAATTAAATTAAACAGTTTATTGTGCAAACAAAATGACAATAATGACCAGGAAAAAATAATGATTATAAACCATCCTGAAATACACCGTGACTCTTATTCTGAAATGTCTGCAGTCTAGTCTCTGTGTCGGGCTGCTCATCTAAGTTCAGATGAGGGAGATAAAATATGCATTCTTACAACCGTCTAAAACATATTACCATATAAACATTGTATAGTAAACAGTGTCATAATACATCAACATTAGCTTATAAGCAATCTCTTGGCATAAATGTGCACTATTTATTAATTGCAAAGCAGTCTGAAGTGCTGCTGGGTGAGTCTGTAGAAGTTCAGCACCGCTGTTAGATCCACACGTTACACCTCAAATGAGAGCATCTTCCACACAGGACAGCAGCCCTGACTGGATATATTCGTCCCGATTTTATTCATTGAGGAATATTAGAGTAGATTTTCATTTCATTTAGTTTTAGTCATTCAAAACACATTTTTATTTAATCATCATCTTGTTTTCGTCCGTGAAAAAATTACAATGACGAATAAATTAACACTGGTTTCTGCCCCCAAATGCCTGCTGTGCATCATTAACCTACAGCAGTGTTTATGATGTTCTCCCTCTCTCTTATCTGACACATCCAATTCAGATACTGAAGTTTCTTCTAATGATCTGATAAGTTGAATCGAGTGTGTTTGATTAGAGAGACATACAAATTGTGCAAAACTGAACAGAACCTTGAGGAATTATGTAAAATTGGTCAATTAAACAAACACTTCTTTATCATTGTGGTTGTGGTATGATTTTAAATAATATCTTTCAATATCAAATACATTTAAATATTTTCTTTACTTTGATAAAGGTCTTTTCTGTCTGTGTTAATGTCTTTTCAGTGGTGGGAGAGCTGACCAGATCAGATACGTGTCCTGTCAGAAACACATCAGTCATCATGACACAGAAGCAGCTCTGCAGCTCGATTCTCACCAACCAGTGCATCACGATCTTCAGAGAGTCAAAGATCTGCACAAAACCAGCATGAAAAACAGATATGAGAGTGTATTTGAGGGAATGAAACTACAAGAGAATCAGACCCTCCTGAACAGGATTTACACACAGCTGTACATTATAGAGGGAGAGAGTGAAAGTGTGAATGAAGAACATGAGGTGCTACAGATGGAGAAAAGTTACAAGACACTCCAAGACACTCCAATCAACTGCAATGACATCTTTGATCCTTCACCTGAACCAGGATATGAGGAGAAGAGAAGAGAGAAGAAAGACAAAATCAAGACTGTTCTTACTAAAGGCATCGCTGGAATTGGAAAAACCGTCTCTGTGCAGAAGTTCATTCTGGACTGGGCCGAGGGAAAAGCCAATCAGGATGTAGATTTCATGTTTGTGCTTCCATTTAGAGAGCTGAACTTGATTAAAGATCATCAGTACAGTCTTCACAGACTTCTGCTGGACTTTCATCCTGAACTTCAATATCTGGACTCAAACATGTATGATGAATGTACAGTTGTGTTCATCTTTGATGGTCTGGATGAAAGCAGAATTACACTGATGTCTTCAGACTGTGAGAAAGTTTCTGATGTGACTGAGACTTCATCAGTGGGTGTGTTGATGTCAAACCTCATGAAAGGAGATCTGCTTCCCTCTGCTCTCATCTGGATCACCACCAGACCAGCAGCAGCCAATCAGATCCCAGCTAACTACATTGACCGTGTGACAGAAATCCAGGGATTCAACGACCCTCAGAAGGAGGAATATTTCAGGAAGAGAATCAGAGATGAGCATCAAGCCAGCAGAATCATCTCACACATCAGAAGAGCAAGAAGCCTCCACATCATGTGCCACATACCCGTCTTCTGCTGGATCTCAGCCACTGTGCTTCAAAACATCCTGAAACAAGATCTCAGTGCAGAAATCCCTCAAACTCTGACTGAAATGTACATTCACTTCCTGCTCATTCAAACTCATATGAGGAGCCAGAAGTATGAAGAGCGAGATCCAGAGAAACTCCTGCAGTCCAACAGAGACGTGATCGTGAAACTTGCTGAATTGGCTTTCAATCAGCTGATGAAGGGCAATGTGATGTTCTATGAGGAGGACCTGAGAGAGAGCGGCATAGACGTCACTGACGCCTCAGTGTATTCTGGGATTTGCACTGAGATCTTCAGGGAGGAATCTGTGATTTATCACAGGAAGGTTTACAGCTTCGTACATCTGAGCTTTCAGGAGTTTTTTGCAGCACTTTATATGTTTCTTTGCTATTTACACAAGAACAGTGAAGTTCTGAAAATGTTCCTCACAGGAACGTCCAGAACTCAGTGTGAGAATGTTCCTCTGGATGTGTTTCTGAAGGGAGCAATGAATAAAGCCTTGAGCAGTAAAAATGGACACCTGGATCTTTTCCTTCGATTTCTTCATGGCATCTCACTGGAGTCCAATCAGAGACTCTTACAGGATGTGCTGATTCACACAGAGAACAACCCAGAGAGCACCAAGAAAATAGTCCAAAACCTCAAACGAGGTCAAAAAAACAATGTCAGTCCTGAAAGATGGATGAATCTGTCACACTGCTTGATTGAGATGAAAGATAGTTCTGTTGTTAAAGAAATGCAGGCATTTTTAAACTCTAAAACAAAACGGAAAAATCTTTCACTTGCACAATGTTCAACATTAGCAAACATGATCCTGATGTCAGAGGAGGTGATGGATGAATTTGACCCTAAAAAATACAACATCAAATCAAAAGAGGGGAGATTGAGACTGTTTCCTGCTGTGAGGAACTGCAGAAAAGCTCTGTGAGTGTGAAAATCTATTACAATATGAACATCTTGTGAAAGTTGTGATTGAGGTTTGATGAGTGTTTTCTGTGTTTGTGTTCACCAGGATAAAACAAACTTTTGCAGCTAAATGTTTTAATTTTCGATCAAAGGATAATTTTATGAAATATATGTGTACTTTAATTTGTACTAAAAAATAACCACCCTTACTGCAAAATAAATAAATAAATAAATAATAATAATTTCCCATGTTTTCCATGTGATCCCAGATTTCACATGGGAACTGTTAAAAAAAAAACCCCACATGATTCCCATGTGCAAAGTAAGTGATTCACATGCAAGCAACCAGGAAAACTAGAAACCTTAGAAATGGACTAGTTTATGTAATAATCATTTCTATTAGGAAAACATTTTTAATGTAATGACACTCTGCCTATAAGACCATAATAAAGTTTTGTACAAAGATAAAGCAGAATTTGCTGAAGTGTCAAACACATACTGGCCATAAAATATAGTTTTTTATTAAGTCATCTATTTTATTTGTTTGACTTTTTCCTGCTGTAAAGACCTGATAGTGAATGGTCAACCATCTTTTCTGGTGAAGTTAATCAAGGAACTCTTGCAACCTTATGGACATTATGCACCAGCATCCCTTTTTAAGCAGACTTCTCCTTTTTCAGATTGGCACACTGTAATCTCACAGATCAGCACTGTGAAATTGTGGCTGCCGCTCTGCAGTCAGCAGACTCTCCTCTGAGAGAGCTGGACCTGAGTAACAATCACCTGACGGATTCAGGAATGAAGCTGCTTTCTGCTGGACTGAAGAGTACAAAATGTCAACTCAACACACTGAGGTTTGGCTTTCATGTTGATTCATTCAGTTTGTAAATGTGCAAGTACAGACATTCCCTTTCTAGAATGTTTAAGAAGAAAAAATAATTATTCCACTGACAATACAAGTGTCCCAGTATTTCCTAAAAGAAAATGGGCTTCCCTATATTTTAACTTGGATAAGAATCATAAGATTTCAATAATGGTCTAATGTAAGGTTATATGGTATTTTGAGCCTAAATAAAAATGGTCATGGCATAACTTTATTTTTTAAAAATGTGGTTTGAGGTTTATCTTGTAATGTTTATAAAGTTAAAAAAGTCATATATTTGCAAAAAATATTTATATTATGTTAAACACTTAAATGCTGTCTAAAATGCTCAGCTTTAGTACTGTGACTCCTTTAAAAAACTGACCTAATTGTTAGATAGTTGGACTTGTAACCTGAAGGCTGCAGGTTCGATTCTCATACAGAAAATGACTGAGGTGCCCTTGAGCAAGACGCCTAACCTCCAATCGCTGTTCAGACACAGCAGCAAATTGCTGCCCACTGCTTCAGGTGTGTGTGTCCACAGTTTGCAATATGTGCGTGTTCACTACTCACTGCACCTAAGGTAAACTGGATGGGTTAAATGCAGAAGATAAATTCTGAGTATGGGTTACCATACTTGCCCTTTACGTCACTTTAAGTGTTTTGAAAACAGTTTCCTTTATAAAATCGTTATTTACAGACAAATCATTATGAATTTGTTTACTCACACTTTGCAATATAGTTCCTGTCAGATCCAATACATTTGACTACATTTTATATATATATATATATATAACATTACATAACCTATATGTAGAAATATATTTATACCTGTGTTGACCCGCACCTGATGAGCATCAGCTCTGCTTATTTGTGACCCGACACTAATTTGCACTGCTCTTGTTCGATTGCGTTAACCACTATGTAAATTATTTGACTGCTTCTCTGTTCTTTAATTTACGCATCAGCAGTAAATCATGTGCAAAACTTGATGCACCCATTGGCGCATTTGTGGAATTGTGGAAGTGTTTTCAGTGTCCTGAAGTGAAGTAAATGCTTCTCCACATGAATTACATCTCTGCCAAGATTTTCTGAGTTTGGCACACTTATAACTTATGAAAATGCAACATGAGGGAACCGTCTTCTGAAATTTGTAAGAAGAATCCATTCTAAGAATTTGTTGTCAACAAAAATGAAATTTTAAATTCTCTATGTGGTTTACCACCAAAATAAAAGCTATATGATTTAACATTTGAAATCACAGAAATTATTATTATTTTATCATAATTTAAATGGCTTAGTCAAAACATAAAATGTATTATTTGTTTCCGAAATTTTTTGTCGTGTCCCATATCTGGATGTCGTCCCATATCATATGTTGTGTCCCTGCTGCTGGATCACAAATCCTAGGGAACAAAACGGTAAGAATGAAGCACACTAACATGAACACTTGTTGTTGTAGATTATATGGATGTTTGGTGACAGAGGAAGGTTATGCTGCTCTGGCGTCAGCTCTGAGTTCAAACCCTTCACACCTGAGAGAGCTGGATCTGAGCTACAATCACCCAGGAGAATCCGGACGGAAGCTGCTCTCTGATACACTCAAACATCTGGACAAACTCAAGTATGTTGAACAGAATGTGTTAAGAATCATACTGTCTGATGTTTATTTGTTTTTGTATTTTAATTGCTGCACCTTCCTGCTGTAAAGAACAGAGAGTGAATTATCTTTTATGGTGAAGCTTGTTAATCAAGGATGTGTTAATCTGATGTGGACACCAGCTTTATAAATAATCTTCCTGATCAGTTTCATCAATTTAGCAAACCAGACAGCTTCGAAGAACTCGATGTTGCAACAGAAACTATTGACGCTCTCTTTTCCAACACTCTAGACTCTGTCGCTCCTTTGCGCTTAAAAAAAGATTAAGGATATTAGTCCAACGCCATGGTATAACGAGCACACTCGGGCCCTTAAGAGAGCAGCCAGAAAAATGGAGCGCAGCTGGAAGAATTCAAAACTAGAAGTTTTTCGGATTTCATGGAGAGAGAAAATGATGGAGTACTGAAAGGCCGTAAAAACCGCTAGATCTGCTTATTTTTCAAATCTTTTAGAAGAAAATAAACACAACCCTAAGTATTTATTTAATACAGTGGCTAAATTAACGAGAAATACAGCCTCAACTTCTGATGTTTCCAAACAGCACAGCAGTAATGACTTTATGAACTTCTTTACTTGCAAGATTGACAACATTAGAGAGAAAATTATAGCCATGCAACTGTCTACTACAGTATCACATCAGACAGTGGATTTTAGTATCCCTGAGGAAAAATTCCATTCATTCGCTGCTATAGGAAAGGAAGAATTGTCTAAACTTGTTAAATCATCAAAATCAACAACATGTATGTTAGACCTTATACCGACTAAGCTATTGAAAGAGAAGCTTCCAGAGGTCATAGATCCTCTTCTTAAGATCATTAATTCATCTTTATCACTAGGTTACGTACCGAAAAATTTTAAGCAGGCTATTATCAAACCTCTTATTAAAAAACCACAACTTGATCCTGGTGAATTAGTCAATTACAGACCGATTTCCAATCTACCTTTTCTGTCAAAAATACTAGAAAAGGCAGTATCATCTCAACTTAGTTCCTACTTGGAAAGAAATGGTATCTGTGAGGATTTCCAGTCAGGATTTAGACCGTACCATAGTACTGGGACTGCTCTCATTAGAGTTACAAATGATTTGCTCTTATCATTAGATCGTGGTTGTATCTCTCTATTAGTGTTACTCGACCTCAGTGCTGCTTTTGACACTATCGACCACAATATTCTTTTGAATAGACTAGAAAATTATGCTGGAATTAGTGGAATTGCATTGGCATGGTTCAAATCATACTTATCTGACCGTTATCAGCTTGTAGTAGTAAACGAAGAGATGTCATTTCGATCACAAGTTAAATATGGAGTACCACAAGGCTCAGTTCTAGGACCGTTGCTTTTCACTCTGTACATGCTACCCTTGGGAGATTAGGAAGCATGGCATTAGCTTTCACTGTTACGCTGATGATACTCAGCTCTATATTTCCTCGTGCCCTGACAAAACCTACCAATTCTCAAAATTAACAGAATGCGTAGCTGATATAAAAAATTGGATGACTAGTAATTTCCTGCTACTAAATTCAGAAAAAACAGAGATTCTAATTATTGGACCAAAAACTTCAGCACATAATAACCTAGAATACTGTCTAACAGTTGATGGCTGCTCTGTTAAGTCGTCTTCGTCAGTTAGGAACCTCGGTGTGCTCTTTGATACCAATCTTTCATTTGAAAGCCACATTTCTAGCATATGTAAAACCGCTTTCTTCCATCTTAAAAATATATCTAAATTGCGACATATGCTCTCAATGACAAATGCGGAACAGCTAGTTCATGCGTTTATGACCTCGAGACTAGATTACTGTAATAATCTACTGGGTGGTTGCCCTGCTCGCGTGATAAACAAATTACAGCTGGTCCAAAACGCAGCTGCTAGAGTCCTTACTAGAACCAGGAAGTATGAACATATTAGCCCGGTTCTGTCAAAACTGCACTGGCTCCCTATTAAACATCGTATAGATTTTAAAATCTTGCTAATTACTTACAAAGCACTAAATGGCTTAGCTCCCCAGTACCTGAGTGACCTCTTAATGCATTATAGTCCTTCGCGTCTATTACGTTCTCAGAATTCTGGCCAGTTGTTCATACCTAGAATATCAAAATCAACCGCAGGCGGTAGATCCTTTTCCTATTTGGCACCTAAACTCTGGAACAATATTCCTAGCATTGTTCGGGAAGCAGACACACTCTGTCAGTTTAAATCTAGACTAAAAACGCATCTATTTAACCTGGCATACACATGACGCACTATAAACTTTTCTCTTCATATCCGTTAAAGGATTGTTAGGCTGCATAGATCAGGTCAGCCGGAACCGGGAAGACTTCCTAAAACACCAGATGTACTCGTTACATCGGAAGAAGAATGGCGTCTACGCTAATATTTTGTCTCTCTGCTTATCCCGAGGTTTACCAATTAACGTCATTGGCTGGATCCGGGCCGTGTCCGGGTCGGACGGGGAACCTGTGCCTGTGTGCGGCAGCAGTGTGGCCCTGGGGTGTCGGCGGAGACTGAGTTAACTAGCTCATCCTTTGTTAAGACCTTACAGACTTATCAGCCAGTGGCACATTTCCCAACAAACCGTCCCATACCGGCGTGATCAAAAAGATCTTAAACTAGATGGAACTAGATTAAATATTTTGACTGTTGCGATTCCAAATCAGTTTAATGACCTGTAACTCTGCCTGAGTATCAGACAAGTGTTCACTGTTGGCTAGAGGAGTCCTGGCCCCCCGACTAAGCCTGGTTTCTCCCAAGGTTTTTTTCTCCATTTGTTGGAGTTTTGGTTTCTTGCCGCTGTTGCCTTCGGCTTGCTTAAGTTGGGGACACTTGCTTGATATTCAGCAGTGTTTTTGATATGCCTGCATTGGTGCCGTTGTATGCGAACTGAGCTGAGCCGGACGATTACGTCACTGTTTTCTGCAGTGCTGCTATACCTAAATTAACTAGACTAATAACTACTAATATTTGCAACGGAATGAATCAATAATATATAGAATAAGCTGCACAATGACACCATTTTCTTATTAATGTAAAGCTGCTTTGCCACAATTTGCATTGTAAAAAGCGCTATATAAATAAAGATGACTTGACTTGACTGACCAGCATGCCTTTTAACCAAAGTCCATTTTTTCAGACTGGCAGGCTGTAATCTTACTGATCAGCACTGTGAAATTGTGGCTTCAGCTCTAAAATCATCAAACTCCCCCCTGAGAGAGCTGGATCTGAGTAGCAATGACCTACAGGACTCACAGGGGAAGCTGCTCTGTGCTGGACTGAAGAGTCCAAACTGTCAACTCAACACACTGAGGTATTTAAGGGGGTATTCAACTTGTTTTTAAGTACAGTGGGCAGCTTCCCTTTTATCATTTATCTGGATACAGAAGGTACTTGAAATGTTAAGCAGTAACATTCATCATGTCTGCTGTGTGTTGTCAAGAGGTTTTTTATTCTCACAAAAAAGACTGCTTAAAAAGCCCAACTTATATTTATAATAAACAGCCAAAAATTTAACAGTGATTCACATTGTTCACTGCTTTAATTTTTATATATATAAACTGCATGTGGAGAGACGGTTCTTTAATTGAACACATTTCACAATAATTAGCTTATTGCCATTTGTAAATACGTAAGAGACAATCCACGACTAAAGCCCTATTCGGACAGGATTAGTTTCACAAGGGTAGATGGAGTGGGCCATTAATCTGAAATATTCATGGCCAATTCACATGGGATAAGAAATCTCAGTAAACCTTCCAGAAGTTATATATATAGTTTTGGGAGTTCATTTTAGTCTATCTCCTACCCTGAAGTCCGTCTTGCAGATATGGACTAAAAATGCCAGATTCTGGAAGATGAATTCTTCAAACAGTGGAACAAGAGGATGTGGTGCTGGTCCTTCAAGAGTCACTCTCAATCTGTCTATAAAGCTTTTAAAAAAAACAGTCTTTAAGTGGGGGTCATGTTTTAGGATTATTTACCTAACCTAAGTCTCTGAGATCCTGACACCTTGCACTTCTGGAGACTCCAGGTAGGTTGAAGTTCTGGAAAATCGTGACTAAAGTGTTGACCAATAATGTCTCAAGCACCATCAGCCAACATTTATCCAAATTCTGTTTAGAAAAAAAACCCCATTTAATTCATAAATGGTTGTGAAAACATTTGGTTCTATTTTTTAAGTGTTCCTGTTTTTTTAAAAAAAATACTTTGTTGACATTTAAAATTAACCTTTTTCACACTTAAGGGTTTTTGGTTTCCAGAATTACCCATGCCAGGTAAACGTTTTTCCGTTAACAGTAATAGATTGCAGAGCCTAAAAACCAGTTCAGGAATCAAAGTCGTTTTACGAATTGAATGTCATGAAAATGTTTGAACTGTCATGGTGATTAATTGGTGAGACAATAGAGCTCTCATTAAACGTTTAATTTTATGAATTAATTCAAAGCGATGGCGGTTAAATTGTTTATATTCTCCTGGTCTTTTAGGCGCGTCTGTGCATTTATCGCACTCCATGTGCTGCAAAGACTGTGCCTGCGTCTCAATGTGCATACTATCCATCCTAAATAGTAGACTATAGGCCATGTGACATTAGTAATATTCAGTACTGTTTAGGGCAGATAGTATGCACATTGGGATGCAGGGAGTGTTTTTCGTTATGTGCTGAGAAAATGATCAACTGGCAGCTCCCATCACACTGACCTGATATGCTTGACTGCAGGATGTAATGCCATGAGATTAATACATGCTAGATATTTTTTTAAATGTATAATACTCACAACAATATTATGCTATGTATCTCTCATGACTTTATATCCCACACTGAAGCATATTGGGAGATTAGTTTTTTTATGAATAAATTATATTAAGTCGTTATATATATTATAATATATTAAGTCGTGTGGTGATACGAGCAGGGGAATTGCTGCATAGCCTTTATTGTATGGCAGCTGAAATAAAACCACCCGCCAGTAAATTCGAGCAACGGTCTCAGTGGCTGTATAAGCTACAAACAAATAGAAAAGAATTTCTTTGTAGATTATACAACAGCAACTTGGAAAACAGACAAAACGGAAAAGGTATGAATCGATGTTTGAGAAAAGAGCATATTAATCCAATAGCTGTAGACCCATAGCTGAACTAACTTTACTCCGTGTCACGTGATTTCTGATTCTTGTTAAAAAGGCTAATTCACGAGGTCACACTTACAAATCAGAGAGTAATTAGTATGCATATTTGGCGTGCTGTTTGAGGAGAGGGCTCCGAGTTTGGTATTTGGCCTGAACCCAGAGTACCCCCCCCCTCTCTTCTGGTTTAGGAAAGTAACCAGGTAAGTGTGAGTAGACGGGGTGGTCAATATATAGGTGTCTGCTCATGCTGATTGGGTAGACTTGTTGATTGCTGATTAATGACTGCTGGTTGGAGTGATGTGATGATTAGTTAGATCATTTGAATGTGTTCCTCCCGAACTTATGTTAATAAAACATCATTAGTCTAGTATTGTGAAGAGAGGCTGATGAGCTTTAAAATAAGTCTCCATGTAAATGAACCCTGATTTAACACACCTGTCTGTAATTATCAAGTAATCCTGAAGATCTTGGGGTACGTTTACATGACCAACAATGTATTAAAAACGAAAAAGTTTTTTTCTTTGTTCAGATGACAACATTATCAAAACTATCCTTGTTCGGTTGGCAATATTACTTTGTAAAGAAAGACTACGCGCCTGCGCACATATGCATTCTTTCACAGAGCACTTGCCTTCCCTATCCACCTTATTTTTACAGTTTACTGCACTTTGATATTCTTGTTATTTCCCTTATGAAAAATAAGACTAAACTCATGTGCATGTGCATACCATCATCATTTTCACAGATTCATGTTTTTCAGATTGGCAGGCTGTAATCTCACTGATCAGCACTGTGAAATTGTGGCTTCAGCTCTACAATCATCAAACTCCCCCCTGAGAGATCTGGACCTGAGTAGCAATGACCTTCAGGATTCAGGGGTGATGCTGCTCTGTGCTGGACTGAAGAGTCCAAACTGTCAACTCAACACACTGAGGTATTTAAGGGGGTATTCAACTCATTTTTGTTAAGAACAGTGGGGAGCTTCCCATTTATCATTTATCTGGATACAGAAGGTACTTGAAGTACATTTAATCATGTCTGCTCTTTTTTTATTTTTTATTTTTGTTGTTTTGGTTCTCACAAAATGACTGCTTAAAAAGCCCAATTTATATTTATAATGAAAAGCCAGTAATTTAACAGTGATTTACATGGCTGAGGGTGCTTTAATTAAAAAAAAAAAAAACCCTGCATGATGATATATTGCATAAAAATATGTAATATGTCAATATTTCATGGAGTTAATGCTTTTGTGGACAAAAAGTGCTGTTGGATGTTTTCCACTGGACGCTTTCATAGACATTTTACCCAAGTGCGACAGAAGTGGATTCATCTCTCGATCACTTTTTCATAAAGAAGGTATGACGTCCCGCTCTCCATTTTGCATGTTGTTACCTTTACTCTCGACACAATTTACTACCACAATTACTATCATAATTTGTGTATCTGCATCGTATATCATAAAGCAAAGTCAGTATATCGACTCAAAACCCTTAGATCTTTCAGAAGTTGTATAAATTGTTTATTATTATATATATTTTAGACAGTATTTTTATAGTGAATATAAACAAAGGTAAACAAAGTGTCATGCTGAGAGCAGATATAAATGCACATCAAGAGATTAAATAGATAAAAACATTTCACATTTAAGTACATTTTAGTGTGTTCATAATCATGTTGTGGTTGTTATTATTATAATTATTAGTCTTTTTCACCCAAATAATGAATGACCAATATTGTCTCAAATAATGTCTCAAGCACCATCAGCCAACAATTCTCCAAATTATGTTTAAAAAAAAAAAAGAAAAAATATAGCTGCGAGCAGCGATGAGCGGGCCCAAGCCGGTGGCACCGCCACCTCAGTGTTTTAAGGACAACTGGGCACGGCGGGCAAAATGAATTTAAACGGTGTCTCCAGTTGGAGACTGACCAGTTAGTTGAGTCAGATTATTCAATATAATACTAACTAAAAGCGATCATATCATAGCAAAGTTATCATTAGCAGTTCAAAGTGTTATATATTCAACTGAATTTATCTTATTATATTGGTAAACTAATTATATAAAACTAAATAGTCAGTGAAATACAAATGAACTGTTTCTTTGCCTTTATTTCTTTAAACAAATTTATAGAAGAGAAGGGCTAAGAGATTTCCTATATTATAATACAGACAAAAGGAGACAGCAATGAAAGGGTTAAACCTGCAAGACCTTGAGAGAGAGAGAGAGAGAGAGATATATTCAGACGAAATATTTTGAAGAAAACAAGTGTATTGATCTGAAATATAGTACATTCATTTTAAATTCATCCAGGTTCCATTGAATTTATCTTGACGTATTTTACATTATTTTTAACCATATTATTAAACTAATTATATAGAACGATTCGGGTTACTTAACTGTAACCCTGTTCCCTGATAAAGCGGGAACGAAAGCTGCGCTTCAGCGCATATGGGAACGTCTTTAGTCGTGACCGGCTGTGAATATGTGTCTGAACACGTCAATGAAATTGACCTATATTTATAGCCTCCGTGATGTCATCACTATGCGCCAATGAGAGGCTATAAGTAGATGAGCCACAGGTGTGTCTGCAGGTACTTTTGTCTGAAGAGCTGTCCTGGGACATCCCAGTGCGGCAAAGAAGCGCAGCTTTCGTTCCCGCTTTATCAGGGAACAGGGTTACAGTTAAGTAACCCGAATCGTTCCCTTTCAAAAGCTACACTCCAGCTGCGCTTCAGCGCATATGGGAACGAGAATACCCACGCCGCCGCACTGTGTGTCCGGACCCTCTGGCTGTGAAGTTTGTTACAAAGCGCAAAAAGGGTCTTAGACACTAGCTTGCGATGTTGACTCAAGGACGCTAGAGCCCGGAGTAATATGAACATCCAAACTATAAAATCTTATGAATGTGTGCGGGGAGGACCAACCCGCCGCATCACAAACATCTTGCAGGGGGGCACCCCTTGCCAGAGCTCTTGAAGAGGCAACCCCCCTGGTGGAATGAGCCCTGATGCCCGTTGGCGAAGTCTGACCACGCGCCTCATAGGCAAGGGCTATAGCATCTCTCACCCAGTGTGACATAGTCTGTTTCGTCGCGGTAGCACCCTTGTTACGGCCTCCATGGCAGACGAAAAGTCGCTCTGACTTACGCCACTGGCTAGTGCGGTGGACGTAGGTCTGAAGAGCACGGACTGGACACAGCTTGTGAAGTCGCTCCTGATCCGGCGTAGTAAACGGCGGAGGGCAGAAGGCTTCGAGAATTACCGGATGTAAAGCCGAGAAAGGCACCTTAGGTAAGTAATCGGGATGAGGATGCAAAATTGCTTTCACCATACCTGGGGCAAAGTCTAAACAGGATGGCACAATGGACAGAGCCTGTAGATCCCCAATTCTCTTCAGAGAAGTTATTGCCATTAGAAAAACCATTTTCAGAGTTAACAGCTTATCTGAAACTGACTCTAACGGTTCAAAGGGCTCTTGAACCAATCCCTCCAGGACTACAGCTAGGTCCCAAGAAGGAATTCTGGTTCTAGCAGGGGGCCTCAGTCGCCTAGCTCCTCGAATGAAGCGAGAGAGCAGGGAGTGCTGGCCCAACGGTGTCCCGTCAATAAGAGCGTGGCAAGCCGAAAGAGCGGCCACATATACCCTTAGCGTAGCGGGGCAAGTGCCTGTCGATAGCTTGTATTGTAGAAAGTCCAGAACTGTAGAAACCTGACAGTTCATGGGATCTATATTGTGTAAAGTACACCATCTCTGAAAGATAGCCCATTTATTGGCATAACTTGCTCTGGTAGAGGGAGCTCTAGCACTTAATATAGTCTGGATAACGTCTGGTGAAAGACCTGAGTCCCTCAGTTGGTACCCCTCAGGGGCCAAACATGAAGGTTCCATAACTCCGGCCGGGGATGAAATATTGTCCCCTGTGCCTGAGACAGAAGGTCTCTCCTCTTCGGGATCGCCCAAGGCGAGCCGTCGAGGAGAGCTATTATCTCCGAGAACCACATTCTGTTCGGCCAACGCGGTGCTATCAGCAAGAGGCAAATCCCTTGTTGGCGAACTCTGGCTAGAACTCCCGGGAGCAGAGAAACTGGAGGAAATGCATACAGGCGCATTTTGGGCCATGTATGTGCCATCGCATCCAGACCTAGGGGGGCTGGGTGACTCAGAGAGAAGTAGAGGGGACATTGCGCTGTCTGATAAGAGGCGAAGAGGTCCACTTCCGCTCTGTAAAATTTTCGCCACAAGTGTTGGACTACCTCGGGGTGGAGTTTCCATTCCCCAGTCGGCACTTCCTGTCTGGACAGTAAGTCTGCTCCCACATTCTGGTGCCCAGGGATGTACACTGCTCTGAGTGACAGAATTCTGCCCTGGGCCCAGAGGAAGATCTGTCTCGCTATCTTGTTGAGACGGCGTGAGCGCAGACCTCCCTGGTGATTTATGTAAGAGACTGCCGCTGTATTGTCTACCCGCACCAAGACATGACAGCCTCTCAGATACTGGAGAAAGTATTTCAGGGCCAGAAATACGGCCATCAGCTCTAGGCAATTGATGTGCCAGACGAGTTGATGACTCTCCCATTCCCCTTGGGCTGGACGGCCACCTAAGACCGCACCCCAGCCCTTCAGGGAGGCGTCTGACGTTAGCAATTTGCGACGACATGGCGCCCCTAGAGTGGGACCCAAGGTAAGGAACCGGGGTCTTAGCCACATAGTTAAGGTACGAAGCCCGCGGCGCGTAACCTTTATTTTGCTCAGGGGTTTGGCCCTTGGATGAAATCCCCTGGCTTTGAGCCACAACTGAAATGGTCTCATGTGTAACAGGCCCAAAGGTATCACCGAGGACGCTGACGCCATGAGACCTAACATTCTTTGATACTGAAGGACAGTATAATCCTGGCCTAGCCTGACATTCTTCAGGGTTATGTGAATGGCCTCGACTCGAGCGGGAGACAGTTGTGCCCGCATCATGGTCGAATCCCATACGACCCCTAGATATGTCGTTCTCTGGGTGGGACAGAGAACGCTTTTCTTCTCGTTTAGTCTCAGCCCTAGAGAAACGAGATGAGCTAGTACGACATCTCGGTGTTGTAATGCCATCTCTTGAGACTGTGCTAATATTAGCCAGTCGTCTATGTAATTCAAAATGCGGATACCCTGGAGTCGCAACGGAGCCAGTGCTGCATCCATGCATTTCGTGTATGTGCGGGGTGATAGGGCTAGGCCAAATGGAAGAACCCGATAATGGTAAGCTTCGCCCCCGAAAGCGAACCTCAGGAACCTCCTGTGTTGTGGCAATATTTCTATGTGAAAATATGCATCCTTTAGATCGATCGTGACAAACCAATCGCAATGTTGGATTTGAGACACGACCATCTTTACTGTTAACATCTTGAACTTGAGAGCTTTTACTGAACGGTTTAAGCCTCGAAGATCTAAGATTGGACGCAACCCCCCGTCCTTTTTGGGGACCAGAAAGTACCTGCTGTAATAGCCTGACTCTCTCTCTGGCAGGGGAACATGCTCTATGGCCCCTTTCTTTAAGAGAGCCTGAAGCTCTTGTAACAGTAACGTCGATTGCCCCGGCTTCACGGTAGTGGAGACCACGCCGTTGAAACGCTGGGGACGACGAAAGAATTGGATCCTGTATCCTACTTCTACTGTCCGTAGAACCCATGCAGAAATCCCTGGCAGTAGCTTCCACGCTGCCAAGTTCTCTGAAATGGGAACTAACTTTTGTACTTCCTCTAGGGGTAATGTTAGATGCTGCGTGTCCCGGTGTGTGACAGGAATCAATGGAACATTCAACTTTTCGCTGGAAACCGCTGCCCCCCGAAACACCAGAGGTGGCGGGGAAGGAGGGTTTTTGTGGGAACTTCGAGAAGGGGCGGGTACAGGATTTCTTAATACGCGCCCCGTCCCGAGGGGGGCAAACCCCACAGGGCTGGGCGCAAGACCATCAGGACTTCTTTTTCCTAGAAAGAATGGCCCTGAGGTCTTGCTTGGGAGGCTGTTGTGAGCGGCGAGACGGTCCCCAATCTTTACGAGGGGGAGCGCGAGTCGCAACGCTCTGCTTTTGTGCCTCCCTATGTGAAGGACCAGGCTGGGGCTGGGTGGCTGACGACCCCACCCTTTGAGTGCGGCGAGGAAGAAATTGCACGAAAGCTTCTTCTGATTTTTTCACCTCCCGGAACCTGCCGACGACTGTGTTAACCGAGTCGCCAAACAGGCCGGAAGGTGACACGGGCGCATCAAGCAGGAACACGCGGTCCTTATCTTTGATGCCCGTGAGATTGAGCCACAGATGCCTCTCCGTGCTGACCATAGCAGCCATTGAACGGCCGATAGCACGGGCCGTCTGCTTAGTGGCACGGAGAGATAGATCTGTGGCTCGACGAAGTTCCGTGAATGCCTCCTCGTCAATGGTGGAACCCGCACTCAGGTCCTTCAGCAGGTCAGCCTGATACGCCTGCAACACCGCCATGGTGTGCAGGGCAGCACCAGCCTGACCCGCAGCCTGAAAAGCCTTGCCGACGAGAGCTGACGTCGTTCGGCAAGGCTTAGATGGAAGAGCCGGTTTCTTTAGCGATGATGCTGAACCAGGCGAGAGATAGCTCGCGAGCGTCTCCTCAACCTGGGGCATCGTCGAATACCCCCGTGCCTCCGCCCCCACGATGGTCGAATAAATCGACGTCGAAGGCACGAAAATACGGGAGGTATAAGGCTTTCTCCATGACTTCGATAGTTCGTCATGGAGGTCCTCAAAGAAAGGGAGGGATTGTTGTTGTGATCCCTCCCCCTTGCCACCGGACAGAAACCGATCCTCCAACTTTGAGCGTTTGGGGGGCTCCTTCTCCTGTGGCCAGTCAAGCTGTAATCTGGCCACAGCACGAGTCACGACCTCGAGCAATTCCTCAACAGATTTACTGTCCCGTGAGGAACGCTCAGAGGCAGCAGACTCAAAGACGGAGTCATCGTCCCCCACGTGAACCGAAGAAGCACCGGAGTGCGCTTCAGGATCACGAGGGTGGACTGCTGGATCTGGTGACGAAGCGGGCGAAAGGGCAGGACCCGTCTCCCGCTCGTCAGCCAAATCCAAGCGAGAGCCCCACAATCTCACTGTGGGTGCTGGCCCTTGGAAGTAGGCGAGGCGAGCACGAAGCATCTTCACTGTGAAAACTTCGCAGTGCTCACAATCGCCTCCCTCTAACGCAAGGGCAGCAGGCTCTTCCCCCAAACAAACAAAGCAGAACTGGTGTGCATCCAATTCAGAGATCGAACGTGAACACGGGGAAACACACAGTCTACTTTGTTGGCTCATACTTTCTCTTATCACAATAATATAATATAACTAAATATATATATTATGACAGCTCTTATGTTGTTTCCTTGTGCAAACAGAGGAATAAAAAGAGAGAGAAAGTTCTTCAAGATGTCTTGTTAACCAAACTCCTAACACAGAGGATAGAAAAAGAGAGAGGTTGTGCTTGACACACACACAGCAAGGCCTCTGAAGACAAAAGACCTGCAGACACACCTGTGGCTCATCTACTTATAGCCTCTCATTGGCGCATAGTGATGACATCACGGAGGCTATAAATATAGGTCAATTTCATTGACGTGTTCAGACACATATTCACAGCCGGTCACGACTAAAGACGTTCCCATATGCGCTGAAGCGCAGCTGGAGTGTAGCTTTTGAAAGGGAACCATATAGTCAGTGCACTAAAACTGAACTGGTTCTATGCCTTCATTTTTTATGAGATTTCCTATCCTATAATGCAGACAAAAGGAGACAGCAATGAAAGGGTTAAACCTGGAAGACCCAGAGAGAGAGAGAGAGAGAGAGAGAGAGAGATATTCAGAAGAAATATTTTAAAGAAAACAAATATATTGATCTGAAATATAGTACATTCATTTTAAATTCATCCAGGTTCCATTGAATTTATCTTAAGGTATTTTACGTTATTTTTAACCATATTATTAAGCTAATTATATAGAACCATATAGTCAGTGCACGACAACTGAACTGGTTCTATGCCTTCCTATCCTATAATGCAGACAAGGGGACACAGCAATGAAAGGGTTAAACCTGCCAGACTAAAACACAGAGAGACGTTGGGGTTTTTGAACTGTCTGAATGTGTGTGCGTGCAATGTATGAGGAGAGCACGAATGTAATATAAATGATAACGATCCAAATACGATTTATTTGCAGAGGTTTATATTTTAGTTTTATTTTTTAAAATCCCTGCATGTGATGTAGTTATTTGTATAACTGGGCGCGATAGAAGACGCTGCGCATTTCTTTGTGTGACAGAAAATCTTCCAAGCTATAATTGAAGCTCTTTAAAACATTCTTGTGATTAAATGTTGTGTAATCGCTGGAATGAACAAGGTTAAAAAACACGTAAATGATTTCGTGAACACTCTCACAGAAATCATCAAACTGTCAAACACGGCTCGCGATTTCTACAGGAAAGTCTTTCATGTGTTTATTTGCTTGTATATTGTAGAATCGCTGGAATGGAATGGCTATTAAATATAGAAATTAGGTGTGTATATTTCAATTATTAATGAATAATTGACAACTTCCAAATTACCTTTTTGTTCTTAATTTAAACCAAGAACAAGTATATTGATCTGAAATATAGTACATTCATTTTAAATTCATCCAGGTTCCATTGAATTTATCTTAAGGTATTTTACGTTATTTTTAACCATATTATTAAACTAATTATATAGAACCATATAGTCGGTGCACTAAAACTGAACTGGTTCTATGCCTTCATTTTTTATGAGAAAAGCTTCTTTAAAAAGCTTTATTAAAAAGCTTCTTTTACAGTTTGGAAGATTTTCTATGTTCTTGTGATCGAATCTTGTCTAATCGCTTGAATGTTTTAAAGAATAAAGTTTAAAAACACTTAAAATCAAGTGGCTTTCACGCGGTCACGATCTCTCGCTTTCAGAGAAATGACTCGCGGCTCTTTGTTTAATCCATTAGGAAACGAAGTTTGCACAGATGCCACACAGCGTCAATACATTAACACAGTCATACACATAAAAATTCAAACTTCAATTTCAAAGAATTGAAAGGAACATTAAAAAGATTCTGAAAGAACGAGGTTCGGGACGCGATCGTTCTCATACGCGGCGCATCTATAATTGTCACAGAACAACTTCCAAACTCAAATTAAGCTTTTTAATACATTCTTGTGATTAAATCTTGCGTAATCGCTGGAATATTTTAACTTATGAGTTTAAAAAACACAAATGAGCTCGTGATCATTCACAGACATCATCAAACTATCAAACACGGGCGTGCTTCTCTGAGTGAACAGATATGTGATACACGCGCTGTCCACTAGAGGGAGCCACGAGACCATTTTTGTGAAGAGCCTCAAAAACACCCAAGAATATTATTAAAGTTTGACGTCTTGCCATGGCAACAATATTTAAGATATCACAAAGACATTCACATGTCTACATCTGAAATGTTTGGACATTATAATGAAGAAGTTTGAAGCAAATCGGGTAAAAATAAGAGGGTGATCTCAAAGCATTTTGAAAGTGACACATTTCCTGCTGCCAATTGGTGGCGCTATATCTTTGACTCACAATAGTCACATCCATGTACTCGGCCTTCTACAACGAACACACAGGTGAAGTTTCATAAAAATCAATGAATGTATGCAGACGTTATAACACACTTCCTGTTTATGTTTTCTCGCCATAAATTCGTTGCCTCGCCACGGGCAAACCGTTTGAGATATCAAAAATCCCCTGGCAATTTTGCGTCATCAATGTCTTGTCTTCATGCTGACCGAGTTTGGTGGTGATCGGATTAAGCGCCTAGGAGGAGTATATCAAATTCCAGAGCATGCGTTTTTCAAACAACCCATAATAGCTCACTTCCTGTTGAGGCGGCGTACAACTTAGAGCACGAAAGTTGTCAGTGCCGATGAGTTCTTCATGTCTACCGAGTTTCATACTAATATGTGCAAGCGTATTTGATATATGGACCAAGATTTCAGATCCCATTCAAGGGGGCGCTGTCGAGCCCCCCTGCCACGCCTGGGTCCCAGCCTCTGTGATTTCCTAATGGCCGTCGGTTCCAATATGTGTGAAATGTTTCAAGAGTTTTCGAGCATGTTAAGGGCCCCAAAAGTGCCTGAGTTTCATCCAATTTGAAAGATGCCCAGAGTCTCAAAACCATCTAAAACAAATATTTTGATCTGACACTTTGATCTGTTGCTATGACAACAGTGTTTCGAATATATAAGATCTTTTTACAGGTCTACATTCGCCATGTCTTGACATTGTTCTGGTGAAGTTTGAAGCAAATCGGGTAAAAATAAGAGGGTGATCTCAAAGCATTTTGAAAGTGACACATTTCCTGCTGCCAATTGGTGGCGCTATATCTTTGACTCACAATAGTCACATCCATGTACTCGGCCTCCTACAACGAACACACAGGTGAAGTTTCATAAAAATCAATGAATGTATGCAGACGTTATAACACACTTCCTGTTTATGTTTTCTCGCCATAAATTCGTTGCCTCGCCACGGGCAAACCGTTTGAGATATCAAAAATCCCCTGGCAATTTTGCGTCATCAATGTCTTGTCTTCATGCTGACCGAGTTTGGTGGTGATCGGATTAAGCGCCTAGGAGGAGTATATCAAATTCCAGAGCATGCGCTTTTCAAACAACCCATAATAGCTCACTTCCTGTTGAGGCAGCGAACAACTTAGAGCACGAAAGTTGTCAGTGCCGATGAGTTCTTCATGTCTACCGAGTTTTGTACCAATACGTGCAAGCATGTTTGATATATGGACCAAGTTTTTGGACCCCATTCAAGGGGGCGCTGTCGAGCCCCCCTGCCACGCCCGGGTCCCAGCCTCTGTGACGCCCTAATGGCCGCAGGTTCCAATGCGTGTGCAAAGTTTCAAGAGTTTTCGTGCATGTTAAGGGCCCCAAAAGTGCCAAAAACCTTGAATAAAAAATAATAATAAATAATAATAAGAATAAGAATCCTAAGGAAAACAATAGGGCCTTCGCCCTTATAGGGCTTGGGCCCTGAAAAAAGCATTTTAATTCATATATGGTTGCGTAAACGTTTGATCCTATTTTTTTAAGTTTTCTTGTTTGGTTTTTTTTTTTTTTTTTTTTTTAAATGCTTAGTTGAAAATGGTCTAGTATTGTGAAGAGAGGCTGATGAGCTTCAAATTATGTCTCTTTGTACAAACCCCATTTCCAGAAGAGTTGAGACATTTTGTAAATGCAATAAAATCAACAATTTGTTATTTGTTGATTCTCTGGAACCTCTTAACTAACCTCTGGAACTATTTAACTGACAAAAGTACAAAGAAAAGATTTCCAATGTTTTCACTGAACAACTTAATTATATTTTGTAAGTGTAAACACTGATTTTGATGGCTGCAACATCAAATATCTTGCCCTATGCAGACTGAGATTTCTCTGGTTTTCCTGATTCTTTTTGCAATATTATGTATATGGTGAAATACATAAATTCTTTGCAATCTTGCATTGAGAAATGGGATTTTTGAATTGCTTCACAATTCTCTCAAGACATTTGGCACAAAGTGGTGAGTCATGACCCATCTTTTCTTGCAAAGACTGAAAAGCTCTTTAACATCCAAACACGATGCTATTACCAATTCACCTTCTAATTGTGGACTGTTTAAAAACAGTTTAAATGGGATGTTATATAATCTTTTCACTTTTATTTTGCCTCTGTACCAACTTTTTTGGAGTGTGTTGCAGCTATCAAAAGTACAATATGTTTATATTCACAAAATACAATTATGTTGTCAGTTAGAAACATTAGAAATCTTTTCTTTGTACTTTTGTAAGTTAAAAATAATTTTCAAGAGAATTAACAAATCACAGATTGTGGTTTTTATTGCGTTTTACAAAAAGTCCCAACTCTTCTGGAAATGAGGTTCTGTTTGAATCAAATCCAAACCTGATTTAACACATCTGTCTGTAATTGTCAAGTGTTCTTGAAGATCTTAGGGTACATTTATATGACAATAATGTACTAAAAACAAAAACGTTTTTTTATTTGTTCATAGTGTTACGATTTCCAAGTTTTAGTCTAGGGTCAGAAGAAGCAACATTGAGATTGTGGTCGTTATGAGCGGTGGTGATGGTGGCCCTACACAAATTGCCCAATCCTTGTTTTATTTTACAAACAAAGTCGAGAAAATAAGTGATAAGCATAATAAAGCTAATGCAATAACATATGAAAAAATATATATACAGTCTTTACATAAATAGAAATAAAGACAAAGATCATAAGCTGGGGGAGGACAGAAATGGCACAGAAGAAAAGAACAAAACAAAACCAAACTGACTCAAATTAGTCACCTAATCTAACTAATGAAAAGACGGTCTTTGGCGTTGCATGCCCTAACTTACCTATTCTAACTGATGAACAAAAACATTTGTATACTAATGTATCTAAACATTTAATTCACTGGGTGTTGCAATATGTACGTCACGTGACATAATACCTGTCCTCTCCGCATGAGGTTGTCAACAATCTTGACGATCACCAGTAATACAGAACAAGTAACAAAACATAAAAGAACAGATCAAAACAATGACAACAGAAACAGGAAACAAAGAGCTCTGCTTCACGGTCACACTTTTAAACTGTGTGTGTCCGATGGGATTGGCAGGCGGAATCATGACGTCACGCCAGCTGACTGTCATCTTCCTGCCCAATGGTCGTCCTGTATAGGCGGACCTAAGAAATCAATCGGGGGGGAGAGAGAAGAAAGGAGAGCAGCACAAAGGCACCACAACTAGCGGGACGTGACTCATAGACACATTTATTTGTATGTGTGTACACATGTACGTGGGTGGAGTAAATTCACAGTACGCCCACCACCTAAGTCACTACTAAACCACTGTAAATGTTGTAAAAATAATGTGATAATCTGTTTGTTAGTGAACAGTTTTATTTCTTTTATTATCTTTATCATTGATAAATAATACACTGCTCAAAAATTTAAGGGAACACTAAAATAACACCTCCTAGATCTGAATGAATGAAATAATCTTATTAAATACTTTTTTCTTTACATTGCTGAAAGTGCTGACAACAAAATCACACACAAATTATCAATGGAAAACAAATTTATCAACCCATGGAGGTCTGGATTTGGAGTCACACTCAAAATTAAAGTGGAGAACCACACTACAGGCTATTTCAACTTTGATATAATGTCCTTAAAACAAGTCAAATGAGGCTCAGTGGTATGTGTGGCCTCCACGTGCCTGTATGACCTCCCTACAACGTCTGGACATGCTCCTGATGAGGTGGCGGACCGCACCAGCAATATGGTCTCACAAGGGGTCTGAGGATTTCATCTAGGTACCTAATGGCAGTCAGGCTACCACTGGCGAGCACATGGAGGGCTGTGCGGCCCCCCAAAGAAATGCCACACCATTACTGACCCACCGCCAAACCGGTCATGCTGGAGGATGTTGCAGGCAGCAGAACGTTCTCCACGGCGTCTCCAGAATCTGTGACGTCTGTCACGTGCTCAGTGTGAACCTGCTTTCATCTGTGAAGAGCACAGGGCGTTCTCTGGCAAATGCCAAACGTCCTGCACGGTGTTGGGCTATAAGCACAACCCCCACCTGTGGACGTTGGGCCCTCATACCATCCTCATGGAGTCTGTTTCTGACCGTTTGAGCAGACACATGTACATTTGTGGCCTGCTGGAGGTCATTTTGCAGGGCTCTGGCAGTGCTCCTCCTGCTCCTCCTTGCACAAAGGGTGGAGATAGCGGTCCTGTTACTGGGTTGTTGCCCTCCTACAGCCTCCTCCACGTCTCCTGATGTCTCCTGGTAGCGCCTCCATGTTCTGGACACTACACTGACAGACACAGCAAACCTTCTTGCCTCAGCTCGCATTGATGTGCCATCCTGGATGAGCTGCACTACCTGAGCCACTTGTGTGGGTTGAAGACTCCGTCTCATGTTACCACTAGAGTGAAAGCACCGCCAGCATTCAAAAGTGACCAAAATATCAGCCAGGAAGCATAGGAACTGAGAATTGGTCTGTGGTCACCACCTGCAGAACCACTCCTTAACTGGGGGTGTCTTGCTAATTGCCTATAATTTCCACCTGTTGTCTCTTTCATTTGCACAACAGCATGTGAAATTAATTGTCAATCAGTGTTGCTTCCTAAATGGACAGTTTGATTTCACAGAAATGTGATTGATTTGGAGTTACATTGTGTTGTTTAAGTGTTCCCTTTATTTTTTTGAGCTGTGTATAATTTTTGTACAGTGCTGTAGTGTTACTGCAGTAGTATTTCTTTATTGAATTGTTTATATTTACATAATACAATAATAATAATTGTATAATCAATTTGAATGGTGGAAAAAAACTCATTATTTTCCATCTTTAGCTGATCATATGCCTGCATATTGTTGCATAATGTTGAAAACAATAAAACATCTAAAATTGTATGACCAACTAACAATTAACATTTACATACTTTAATCAAAATAAGTGTATAAGTGATGCTGCAGGACTCACAGCATCCCATATCCTGTGTCCCTGCTGATCACAAATCCTAGGGAAAAAATAGTAAGAATGAAGCACACTAACATGAACACTTGTTGTTGCAGATTATCTGGCTGTATGGTGTCAGAGGAAGGTTGTGCTGCTCTGGCATCAGCTCTGAGTTCAAACCCTTCACACCTGAGAGAGCTGGATCTGAGCTACAATCACCCAGGAGAATCAGGACTGAAGCTGCTCTCTGATACACTCAAACATCTGGACAAACTCAAGTATGTTGAACACTAACAATCATGGCTGCTGTGTGTTTTTTTGGTTCTAGCTAAAAAGACTGCTCAAAAACCCCAACTTATATTTATAACGAACAGCCAGTAATTTAACAGTGATGCACATGGCTGACGGTGCTTTAATTAAAAAAACAAAGTGCATGTGGAGAGAGAGACAGTTCTTTAACAGTAATTTGCATACTGTCATTTGTAAATATATACGTAAGAGATAATCCAAGAATATGTGTGCATTACACAATTTTAAGGCAAAGCACCACCTGACACGAAGCAAAGTGCATTAAAATTGTATAATGCACACCTAGCCATGGATATCCTGCTTATACTATGGTCTAGTGTTGCACGATGAACTGGTACTGATAGTTTAAGAATGACAGGGTTATAATTAGAGCTGCATTTTGTGTGTTGCTTTGTGTGAAGCGATTTGCTTGCAATTCCTGTCAGGCACACTGGACGTGCAAAACTTTCTGTCCTCTAACATGAGATATGAACTGGTATGCAAATATATCTGCACAGCACTGCTTTAAGTTATTAACACTTCAGAGCAATAAAGAAACTTGCATTACTGAGAAAACAGGATGTGCTTGATGTTAAAAAGTGGTATTGAGATATTTTAGTCTGGTATCGTATCGAAGTCAAAACTTTGGTATTGTGACACTATGGTCACTTGCCAGCATTGGCGAGTTAAAGCTGTCAATGGTATTTGCACACACAATTTGACTGGAAAGGTAAAAATGTCATTTTTGTTAGTTATTTTGGCTTTGGGTGGTTAGATCTTGCATTCTGCAGGCTTTAAATCGGACAGAGGTAAAAGAGTGCGGTAAAATGAAGTTTATATTTATGACTTTGGCAGATGCTTTTATCCAAAATTAAGAGAGAGATTGTGCATGTGTGGATTACTTCCATCTGTGATGCTTCTCCCTGCTAATAATAAATAAAAAAATGTTAATTTCTTCAAAAACAGTGACATTTACCACCTCATTGTTGAAAGATATAATGTAGCTATTCAGCTGTTTTATCAATGAAAGTCAGATGTTGGTGTTCTGTGCTCCTGAATGTTCAGGGTGTGTGTGCATGTTAGCATCGGTTTCCTCCTGGTGCTCCGGTTTCCTCCACAGTCCAAAGAGATGCAGGTTGGGTGAATTGGAGAGTCAAAAATTTCTCTGTGTGTGTGAGAGCCTGTGATGGACTTTCCTCTGCCTCTGGCCCAAAGAAACTGGGATAGTCTTGTGACCCTACAAGGTCGAATAAGGAGAGACAAAATGTAACTGTTTAATTGTAGTTTGGGAAGCATCTTTTATGAGCCACAGTAGATGTCCGTAAAGTGGTAGTCAGTAGAGGAAATACATAGTATGCAGCTCCTTGGAGTGTTGAATTACAAATTAAAATAAACATAATCATCAGTAAAGTAACTCTGACTAACATAAGAAACAAAACTAACAAAAAACAACCAAAATATACAGACCCACGAGAAGAGAAATTAAAAACCCCCATAAAAAAAGGATTTAAAAAAAAAAACTTTAAAATGTTTAAAATTTGTTTAAAACAAATAATGGTAATCGTATCACACATTACATCAGCCTGATAGGTGAACCGTAATGTTTGATTTAGTTCAGGAATCAGTTGGCACAGACGGACTGCGGTGTGAGCTTTTTTTTTATGAGACTGTTAATTTTAAACTGTTGCTTTCCTTTATCCATGGCCACATATCTAGCTTGTCATGTGACATTCACAGTCATAATGGAGGTGCATGACTGATATATTCCTTTGATTTAATTTTTTCTTTTTATTCAAATATTCATAAACTTAATAAGATGTGAAAAATATGATATTCTAATTCTCAAATATGAGTAAGTAAATATATTTTGTGTTTTAAATACATTTATAATGACACAAACATATGGTGTTTTCACACATACAGCTCTTTCTGGAAAATGACTGGTAAATTATCATTTAGAGATCAGAATATTTGATGTCAGGACCACTGACGTATTAAGTCTGATAATTTTTAATTACTCTTTGCTGTTTATAGTAATCAAAAGTTAAAATTGATTTAAAATTAAATTGAAGTCGGCCTTTCTGCAATCTATAAATGCTCTTGTAGGGCCCGCCCACTGGTCCAATGACGGTTTCCAATAGGGCGGGTGACGCAATATCAACTGAAATAAATACATTTCTTTATATGCATTACCCCTGTATTTTAATCTGACTCCAATTATGAAAAAGGTTTAAATCATATTTGATTCGCTATACATTTGAATAAATGTTTGATTATTCCTTTTAACCCTTTATACTCGTTCGTTCGGATTCCTATAACCCTTTGAGTCTCGCACCGATCGGGAATACGATCTCTAATCACAAACTCATCAGTCTTGGTCATCTAGACAGAGGCATATTGACTGATACTTTTAGACGCCGCACCATGCTTGCTTATTTCTAAAAATATGTGATTCAGTCCCCATAGATCTGTAAACACTTAATTAGAATAACACTATATCTAGCCAGAGGTCATGACCTTTATCATAGAACCAAGTTGACCAATCTAACTCCCTCTGATGACAACTTTACATAATCATGCCGTAGTTTCCCACGTACACTTAGTTAGAATAATATTACAATAATCAGAGGTTGAGGCTGACCCGAATTCAGATTGGTCTGAAAACCCTTTTGTTGTTCTGAACGGAAAAACCCATATTAGCCTCTACAGTCTAAGTACATGTGACTAATGCCAGTGTGTTAGTCGGAGCTCCAAGTTTTGGTCCGTTACTAACCTGAGCGTAGATTTGTGGAGTTAACGTCACCTACTAGAGTTTAATAATTTCAGAGACAATCAGGATCTGGGGGCCGGCACACCTTTACTGGCACACAATATTGCTTACTTTCTAGAACTTTTTGGAAGTTCGTACCATGTCTGGGAGAATGAGACCATTTTACCAGGCGCACTGAGACATTTCAAATGATACCAAACATGTATATTCATTTGTTGTACACATTCAGATTTGGATTGAGTTTTAGGTGAAGGATGGGAAACAGAGGATGGTATGGAGAGTGTAATGGTGAGGTGTGAACTGCTCGGTATGGGCGTCTCGGATGGTGCTGTTACTTATGCAGAAGAACATTCAAATGTTGATTGTCAAGAAAAGTTGTCCTTCAGTCCAGACAATTCGACTCCAGCCTTACACTCTCCAGCTAAAGCCACATGTCTGACCATGTTATATTTCAAATCTGAAGAGTTTAATTGAATGTTTTTTAAGATTGTCATGTGATTTCATTTTGAGAAGACTCTAAAATGCTAAAAGCGATCTTTCGTCTCTATTATAATTACTGACGATGTTCTATTCAAGCAGATTTAATCCCATCATTTCTTTCATCAAACTTCTCACTTCACCTTCTTTGAAACTGTATCAACTGCTCTTCAGTAAAAAAGAAATATTTCAGTGAGCTTTACATTTAAAAATCATTCGTTATAACAGATAGGTGGCAGCCTAACATGTGCATCTACTAGCATGTAGCTTAGCACACCATCAATACATGACAATTTATGAGATTAAAACCAAGTTTTTGTTCCAAACTTACTTTATATCACAAGCCGAGTGTTTTGAATAACCTTCTGTGATGTAATGTGGCTTCGGAAAATAAAATACATTATTTTATGGTATTCTGCACAATGATATGTGCTATCCCCATTAGCATTATAAATATAATCTATTATTATAAAAATACCCGACATGGCATGAAGGACACAGACAGACCATATATCGTCACAATCGTGTATTTATTGTCTTCAAAAGTGTCTATCTGCATGTTATAGCGATCTCTGGAAGCCTCTGTTAGTTCCTGGACTGTCACATGGTGTGCCTGTTCTTCTTCAATTACATTTGTAGACTAAATGTGCGCAGAGCGCCCTCTGGCTGTAAGTATGAATCGAAAACAGTACATCAGAGTATCCAGCGCTCATAATGATTACAACGGCACTTTTTGGGTAAAAAATTTAATAAATGTTACTCCTGACATACTATTTGACATAAACTTATGAAAATCCATCAGTATTTCTCCAAATGTGCATGCTTTTGAGCTAAAAGCCCAGAGGGATGTTGTTTTGTCAAGATTTGATGACGATCTCGCATGAGTTTTTTTCTCAATGGATGTGGCTGATGCTCCCATTTCAAAGGTATTGACTCTGTTTTTCACATTCATAACTCCCGATGCATATTAACAAATTACAGTCGCTATACAATATTGAGAGTAAAGCAGAGATTAAAAATTGAAGCTTGAGTCTTAGATCTTTTTAATGCATGTAACAGTAAATTTGAGCTAATTTAAACAAAGAAGCTTCTGTTCGTCCTCATCCTGGCTCAGGTTAACAGCTGGACAAACAGCATTACCAGCTTTACATATTACTAGTTAGTTTGACTTTATTTCTCTCATACTTCTAAAGAAGTTCTTATTGATAATTGTCAGAGGACACATGTTGATCTTTTATTGAAAATAATGGTCTTGTTTGAAGTGACCATTGTGGGGAACAGTGTTTGCTTTTGTTGGACTCTTGAGCCTTTTCAACGTCACTCTGTCTTTGACTGATTGTGTTTTTAAAGCACATTTGTCCAGAAAAGTCAAGAGAAAATGCAGTCAAGTGATGTTGGTTTTGTGCTGACAGTGAAATAATCAACATTGAATGGACAGATTCACTGATCTCATCCAGAAACTAGTTCACGTCAAGTTTACATTTTTTATAGCCGTGGTTTTACAGCTTGAGATCCAGCAATATTGTGGTAATGAGTTATGAAGGATTCTAAACATATTATGATCAAAACATTTTGAACTGCTCTAACATTCAGACACACACAGACATCAAGAACCAGCAAATGAATCTCAACGATGGTGACATTAAAAGTTTCATGTCACAATGCATGCTGGGTACCAGCACAGGACACATCTCACCCATGACTCCCAGCATGCATTGCAGCATGAATAATTTTAACCCCATTGTTGAGATTCAGATGCTGATTCTTGATGTCTGTGTGTGTTTCCCTGACACCTTATTTCAAATCTTTTTGTGAACAATATGTTTGGAAATTCTTCATAATTGACTGGTGGAGTCACATGTGATAATGTGACGTTAATGACAAATCAGACACTGGATGAGATCAGAGAATAAAGCTACATATGCTGATTAAATCATCGTCATCAATGACCCACATCACAATCACATGTTTTTTTTTTTGGCTTTCTTGTTTTTGCTATTGCAAGCATGTCTCATAAAAAAAACATCTAATACTAAGAAATCAAGGGTCAGTTGCTCAACTACAACAAACATTGCTCACCATGATGGTAACCAAACATTTTCAATAAAACATCAACATATAACTTTATTTGTCAGTCTGTAGACATCTGAGAGAAATAAAGTCAAACTGTGGGTTCGTTTCCCAGAGTCAACTATGGTCACAAGTTTTGTCGTCACCAATGGAGTTCAGTTTTGTTAACGATGCTTTTGGGAAACGCACCTCTGGTTAGTAATAAGTGAAGCTGCTGATGCTGTTTGTGGAGTTTAATCCTCTGCTGAGATCTTGACAGATTTAATGTGTTCTTTTATAGTCAGTTGTAGTTCTTGTTTCTTCTCTTTCCTTCAGTGATTCTGCTTGTTAACTGCACATGTTCACTAATGCATGTAATATTCTTAGCATTATTTAATCATAAAGATGAACGATTAATTAAATGGCCATTTTTTACAGTGTAGATTTGAATTTAGCAGTATGATTGTCACACATTTAACACTGTAATCACAGCGATCTGATTGTACATTTATTTGACGTTTTAAATGTCAAATAATGTTCATTTTTGTCTTATTTTACTTGCACCGTTTCTGTGTTCTGAACGTTTAGCCTCTGTGATTGTGACTCATGCAGTAGCCGTGCTCCACAGGATCCTCCAAAAACTTGATGTGGATTTAGTTTAATGTTCATGTTCGGATGTTAAAGTCGTCTTCATTTATATAATGCTTTTTACCACACAGATTGTTTCAAAGCAGCTTCATCGTGATAAAGTTAATGGACAGAGATTGTTTTGTCTTTACAGCAGCTCTAAGAAAAAGTTATTATTGAGCTAAAGTTGGTTTTTAATTGAATCACTTCCAGTGTAAAAATTAATGACACCTTTTTAACTGAAAACAGAAGATTTTTAATGCGGTCTTGCCGTTCATTTACACATTTAGTCTACAGGTTTGTGTGTTTGAATGTGTATGTGGACAGACGTTTAGTCTTTTTTACAAAGTGACATTGCCAAATTACTTGTCTGGTCCACATAATACAGAATTATTAGTCGTTTCCAGAGATCCATGTGAACTGGAATCATTTTGATAGTTTTATCTATACATGGGGAAAGGAAAGTGAAGGATCGCAGAGGATAGTTTAGTCGACACTTCAGGGCTGCGCTGTTGTCGTGTAGGAGCAGGTCCTTCATCTCATCTGGATACGGCCTGGATCTGGAGACTATGGCAAACCTCGGGATAAACAGAGAGAGACTAATATTTGCGTAGACGCCATTCTTCTAATGATGTAGTGAGAACATCAGGTGTTGTGGGAAGTGTTCCCGGTTCCGGCTGACCTAATTTATGCAGCCGAACATGATTTACATGATTTGAATTATAGAAGTAGATCATGTGTTGTGTGTGCAGGTTAAAGAAATGTGTTTTAGTCTAGATTTAAACTCACAAGAGAGTGTGCGCTTCCCAAACAAAGCTAGAAAGACTTTTCCAAAGTTTAGGTGATAAAATTGATATTGATAAATCGATAAAATTGATATACTTTTATTATGAAATCACACAGTGATTCACACAATCACACAAACTGGTTATTTGTTTTATTTAACGCAAAATTATTTATAATACTTCATGCTCAGTTGTATTTTCTACAGTTTGCTGCTATAAACCTGTTAAATAAACACTTCACAACATTCATCACATATTATAAACACTTATAAAAACATTCATCAAATATTATAAACTCATAACTGTTAGTTACTGTCAAACAGAACAATGTCTGAGACCGTTTACAACATATAAATTACCAGAAAGTTCTCAACTTGTTCTCTAGAACACAAACATGCTACTTTACCAACACAAAAATAGTTATTGTGAACTTAACAAATGTAGTGAAAGAAATGACCATCACACACATGTAGTTCATGCATTGATCTATTCACCTTAAAAAAACAAATCATCATTAAAAACCTTGACCAAGATGGACAGAATGTCTCCAACAAATTAAACGGATAGTTTCAAATACAAGAGATACAATATCTAAGGATCTGTAACCATTAAGTCTCCAGGCAGCTTTGCATTGTCAAAATCTTTGGCTTTGATGACATTAAAGGAAAAAAGGTGTTCATGAACATATTTAACTCTCACGAACATATAAGTGCACATCATCTTTCATTTTGGGGAATTATAACATCACCAAATAAAGGTTTCTCCCCTTTCATTTGATTTTAAAGGCGAATGCTTCCTGTCCTGAATGTTTTCCCTAAGAAGCTGATATTGTTGGTCACAAAATGGACAGAGTCTCAAAATGAAAGTCTGTCTTCAGTTTGTCAAGCAATTTGTCGCCCTTGTACAAAGATACAGTCACAGCTGGGAAAGCTTTGGGACGGTCCTTCCAAAATTGAGTGTTGAATTTCCAGTGGTGCATCTGCAGAATCTGAAGCTCATGAGCAGGGTCGCAGATAGGATTTTTTAACTGGGGGGGACCAAGCTGTCAGCAAATTATTTAAACTCAATTTGTTATTTTGGGTAATTTGGGCTAATGATTTGCACTAAAAAGCCATTGGGGGATTCTTATTTGAAATCATGGATAAACAACAATGAACAAAGGTAAACAAAGGCCTACCTGATCACCACTAGCAATTCATGATCAGACTTTTATTTGACTAGTATGCCAAACACCCACCAAAACTTCATGTCTTCAGCAAAGTATGTTTTATTTAAACATTTGCTTATCTCAGCATACAAAGTCTATCATTATGAACAAAAAAGCAAAGAACCTATGTGCAAAAAACAATAACTAAAAAAATTAATTTTTTACAAGTTTGTTGCAATTTATAGGTTAGAATTATCTTTCAAATGATGTATGACATATTAAGAAATGTTTTTCATAGTCCATAATTTAAGAATCTATATCCTCCGTTGCTCCGTACAATAAAAAAACATGATTTCCTGCTATAAGACGATGTCAAAAGTTTATGTAGGCCTTTATTTGTTGTTTGCATAAACCTTCCACCACACAAATTTACTTATTATTTTTATAGTGGCTTACACGACAGTGAACATACCTCAGTCGATTTATACGGTTAAATGATAAAATAAAACATTATTTCCTGACGATAAATAGTTTTTGCTGTGTTTGCTAAGTGCAAAAGCCTTCTTGCCATTATTGTCAGACTAGTTATTCCCCTTAACAAATCTAATCTGCCACATCTGGGAAAGTCAACAGGCATAGGATACTTACATTTGTTTGTTTTTTGAAAAAACGAGGTGATTGTTTTTTTGTCTCTTCATTGCCTTTATGTGGCATTTGTAGTCGGTTTTTTTTTTTTCTCAGTTCAGAAAATCACCGACTCAGCTCAGTCATAAATTGTATATGATCACTATGGTATGGTTACCGCTCATATAGGCACGAGGTCCCGCCTTTGTCGCCTCTGATTGGCTAGAAGGGCTCTCTCCGATTGGCTACACTAATGCGTCCCCTAAACCTACCCAATAGGAGGAGACCCTTCTAGCCAATCAGAGGCGAAAAAAGGCGGGACCTTCCCCTTCCATCCTTGGAAAAAAAGATTTGCGCCCCGGCGTCACTCAGAGAGAGTGCAAACACTCGTTAATCCTCTGTTTTACCCATTTTTGTCGCCTTTCGTAGGGATGGTGAGGGCGGGGGACGGATCGGGTCACTATGAATTTGGGGGGGACATGTCCCCCCCGTCCCTAGTGCTATCTGCGCGCCTGCTCATGAGTTTTTGAAGTATTTCTGAAGTTGAATTCTACTTCGGTCTGTCGCTTGAGGTGATGTTTTGCTTCGAACCTCAACTTGGAAAGAGGTCTAAACAAAGTCATAATACTCAGATAATGTGTCATAAAATGGTGTTTAGGAATAATATTCCTGTCAGGAAGGATAAAGAAACTTAAAATGTGTGTGGTGATCTATTATCATTAGTTTAAGATGAGCATCAAACACTTTTGTCTCAACGGGTGTAAAAACTGTGACAAACGTCCCTCAAAAGCAGGTCAGGATCACTGTGGGCTGTTAGGATCAATGAAATCACCCAACAGAAAAGACAACACTAGTATTAAACTTAACAAAACTGACTAAATCAAAAACACTGGCAGGATTTTCTGCTGTCAACAGAGTTTCATAAAGTCATTGACATTCATCATGTATTTCCACTCAATTTATTTGATGTCTGTTAACAGAGGCTCCAAAGTGTTGTCAAAACCATAAATATCTTTCATAATATAATTAAATAAAAGACATTGATTTTAGAAAGAATAGAGTTGTTCTCTGATGGCACATTTCACAA